>CM031377.1:67621538-67934084 GCA_018208015.1 Medicago ruthenica
GACAACACCAATGCATCCAACCTGCAATTTAAGCAAAGAAGACACTGGCTCAAAGGTAGATCAGAAGCTCTACAGAGGTATGATTGGTTCTCTGTTATACTTAACAGCTTCTAGACCAGATATTTTGTTTAGTGTATGCTTGTATGCAAGATTCCAATCAGATCCTAGAGAATCTCATATGATTGATGTCAAGATAATCTTCAGGTATCTGAAGGGAACAACTAATCTTGGACTTCTATATAAGAAATCCTTAGATTATAAGCTGGTTGGATTTTGTGATGCTGATTATGCTGGGGACAGGATTGAAAGAAAATCCACCAGTGGAAATTGTCAATTTCTTGGTGAGAATCTGATATCCTGGGCCAGCAAAAGACAATCAACTATTGCATTGTCAACAACAGAAGTAAAATACATCTCAGCTGCAAGTTGTTGCACACAACTGCTCTGGATGAAACATCAGTTGGAAGACTATCAGATTCTTGAAAACAGCATTCCTATTTTCTGTGATAATACTGATGCAATCTGTTCGTCTAAAAATCCAATTCTGCATTCAAGAGCCAAGCATATTGAAATTAAACATCATTTTATTAGAGATTATGTTCAGAAGGGAGTTTTGGATATTCAATTCATTGATACTGATCATCAATGGGCTGATATATTTACAAAACCCCTCACAGAAGACAGATTTAATTTTATTAAAAAGAATATGAACATGCATTTCATGTCCTAAAAATTGCTTGACTCTGAATAAGAAACTGAGGATCTGAAGTTCATCAGAAGCTAAGACTTAACGGACACTCACTTTGAGAGTCTGAAGATAGTTCAGCTTCTGAAAACATCAGAGTCTGAGTTTCAGAATCTGAATTTTTGTGACTTCAGATAAAACTCATTATAAGTGGACACTTTACATGTGGCCCACTAATGAGAGTGAATCTGTACAGTTGTCTAACACTTGGTCAGAATCTGATAAGCTATAACTGCTGGGCTGTGATGATTAAAGCTTTGAAAGTTATACTTTGCCCCTCCGAAAGTCATCAATGTGCAATGTGTTTAAATTTTTTTCTGTTTTTGAAAAGTTTTAACAAACACACTCAAAACACACTTTTCAGTTTTCATCATATGTGTTCAGTTTTTCAGACCCAGTTTAAAAACTCTCAAACAGTTATGTCTGAAACAGTTCAACAGTACTGAACAAAATGTTCTGAACAATTGGTTCTGTAACAGTTCAGTGGTACTGAATAAAAATGATCTGAACATTTTATCTCACATTTTCACTCTCTTAAAATTCTTGAATTTTCTTTTTGTTGATGACAAAAGGGGGAGTAAAAGTAACAAGTATTTCAGGCTCTGAGCTCAGAATATAAGTTAATTACTCATAATTAATTAACTTATGAGAACAGCTTTTAATCTCTTAGCCTCTGAATTAAATTCTGTGAGATAAACTGAATTTTCAATTCTGTGAATTAAACTGAATTTAAATAACTTGGATAAAACTCAAGGGGAGCTTACAAACCTCACCTTGTGAATTATCAGACTTAGGGGGAGCTTACAAACCTCAAACCCTGAAGTCAGTTTGTTATTTAAATTCTGAATGTATTTACACTTTGATTTTTCATCTGTTTGATTTAAATGGAATTTAATTAACCTAGATAAGACTCAGGGGGAGCTTACAAACCTCACCTTGTGGATTATCAGACTCAGGGGGAGCTTACAAACCTCAGACCCTGAAGTCAACTTGTTAATTAAATTAACAATAATTTTCTATTTAATGCTTATGTTTGTCATCATCAAAAAGGGGGAGATTGTTGGAACAAAATGTATGAACAACTCTCTTTTGGGTTTTGATGATGAAAAAGTGTTAAAAAGAAAATTGGATATGCTAATACTTGATTCTACTGTACAGAACCATGTACTTAAAGATTGGTATCTAACAATGGTCCTGAAAGAACAAGTTAAGAGCAAGAAGGAAAATATAGAAGCTAGTGTTGCAAAGCTGAAGAAAATCAGTGTCAGACTGTCTGAAGAAGTGCTTCTGAAGGCAGCGTCTGAAGGCAACGTCTGAAGAAGAGCTTCTGAAGGGAGCGTCTGAAGGCAGCGTCTAAAGGCCTGCTTCTGAAGAAGTGTGTCTGATGAACAGTGCGTCTGATGCCAGCTTCTGAAGACTGCGTCTGATGAACAGTGTGTCTGATGCCAGCTTCTGAAGAACTGCGTCTGAAGACAGCTTCTGATGAACAGTAGCTTCTGATGAACAGTGTCTGAAGTCAGTTCTGAAGAGAAGCTTCTGAAGTCTGAGTTTTAAGGAAAAGCAACTGTCACTATCAACAGTAAAGCATTGTACAGTCAGAACAGCTCAATGCAACAGTTGCCTCCTTGGACAAAACACGCAGCCAGCTTTTAAGGAAACAATTCAAAATTATTGTGCTCTGTTTTCTGGTTTGCGCACACAATGACAGGAATGAATTAAATGCTGGATGTAGCTTCTAGTGCAACGGCTCTTTTGCTAAAACTGGCTCTTTCCAACAGCTCTCAATTCTCTATAAAGGATTGAAGTTTTGAAGAAGAAGTTTAAGACTCATAAGACTGAAATCGTAACACTCTCTTTTCTGAAACTCAGTTCTGTCAAATCTGATAGTCATCAAAATAACTTAGAAATTCTTACAAACTTCTATCTTAGAATTTCTTAAGTAATAGAGTCTTAAATCTGCGTTGTATTTTGTGAACACCACTGATAGTATATCAAGTGTTCAACTCAAACTTATTCTCTTGTAAAATCTGTTTGATTCAAAGTCTTAGACTGTGTGTCTTGTGTTTGAGCATAGGAAGTCTCTTACTTAGTGTTTGAGCAATTGGAAGTCTCTTACTTTGTGTTTGAGCATAGGAAATCTCTTGCTTTGTGCTTGAGCAATTGTAATCTTTGTGATTATAGTGAAAATCTCTTGTAAGTAACAAGGGGACTGGACTACTTCCGGATTGTGGAAGGAACCAGGATAAACTGTTGTCTCTCTCTCTCTCTCTCATTTACTCTGAACTAAACATAGTTTTTGAGAAAGAAAAGAAAAAGCCAACACAATTCAACCCCCCCCCCCCCCCTTCCTTGTGTTTTTCTCACCTTCAAGAACAACTATTTTTATCATTGGTGGAGGTGTTGTTGACATCAGGAGTAGAGATTTCACTAGTGGAAGACATGTTTTTCTCACTGGATCTTTTTTTGTGGCACGGTTAAGTCACAGAGCACATACCGTGCTCTGATATCAACTAAAGGTGAGAAAAACACAAGAAGGTGGGGTTGAATTGTGTTGGCTTTTTCTGGTTTCTTTATCTTGGTGTTCAAAAGCTGTTCAGAATTTGTGGTGTACAGATTCTGATACAGAGTCTAATTGCAGCGGATATAGTACAGAACACAAAGATAGAGAGAGAGAGAGAGAGAGAGAGAGAGAGAGAGAGAGAGAGAGAGAGAGAGAGAGATAGAGAGAGAGAGAGAGAGAAAGATAAAGTATACACAAAACAATTTTATATTGGTTCCTCCTACAACCCAGGATTAGTCCAGTCCCCTTGCACTTCTAATGGATTTCACTATAATCACACAAGATTACAAATTGCTCAAGGAAAACTCCAAGAGACTTCCCTATGCTCAAGCACGCAGATCTAGACTTCCTGCTCTAGGACTCTTCCTAAAGACTTCCTTGCTTAAGCACACCTGCTTAAGACTTCATGCTCTAGGACTCTCCTAAATACTTCATGCTCAAGGACAACTCCAAGAGACTTACAAGTGCTCAAGCACGCAGGCAAGAGACGTCCAATTCTCTAAGGACACACCTAAGATACTTTTAGTTGCTCAAGGTTTCACCAAGAGGCTTATACGCTTTAGCTTCACAAGCTAAAGACTTCTAATTTGTTCTACACCAGATTTAACAATGTTTAGTGTATATGAACAAATGAACAGACTCTCTACAACTTTAGGATTTCTAAGATACAAAGTTTGGTAAGAAATATCCTAAGTGTTTTGTGCTATATGATTTGACAAAGTAACGACACAGTTTAATAGCACAGTCTTGTTAATCTTCTTCATGGTCTTCAGCTCCTTTTATAGGAAGGGAGCCAGCGCAAATAGAGTTGTTGAGAAACTTTTATCAAGAATGTTGGTCCTTTGCCTGATATGGATAATCCCTTTGGATGGTCTTTGAAATTTCCTTTTCTGAAAGAAGAATTATCTATTGCATTGCTTTGTTCTTGATGTCCTTTGTCTGATTGTGTACGTAGAGAGAAGAAGACAAAAGAAGTGCACCTATCAGAACCTTGATAGTGACAGTTCACATAATAGGATACAACCTACGTGGACTTTGGGTCCCTCATAACTTACTCAAGTCTGAGGGTTGATCCAAGTATGTAGTGTCTGCTTCTGAGTCTGATGACCATCACAGAGTCTGTTGAGTTACCTCTCCAGAATCTGTGTGGTACCCGCCTTCTTAGGATGTTGATTTCTGGTTGACCTTCCTTTGGTCTTCTACCATAGTCTTCTTGGCTTCTTTTGTTCCTTCTGATGCTCTTCATATGTTCATCCTTGATGATAGATCTTTCTTTGATTCTGCACACTTGAACATATGTTAGTATTCCAATTGTTCTTCAATACTTGTTATCATTAAAACCTTAGAGGAATTGTCCAAGACACTTCTTGTTCCAACAAATTAGGCTGTCATTTCGCTTAAGAGCAGAAGCCATGACAAATGTTTAACCTTTGAGAATGCTTCCTCTTGTGGGTGGTGGATTTCTGGTCCTGCTAACTAAAGAATTTGACAAACGCATTTCTTTTCGAGAGAAAAACGCTTATGTTATTAATATTAGGAAAATGGATTTACAATGGGTTTTATTCGTGGATTTTGAAATTGAAAATACAAGAAGTGAAATTTAGAAACTCATTAGTACTTAGCTAGTATAGCGTCTTGGGCTTTATTGCATTTCACGCCTGCTTTTTCTAATGTTGGTGGTGGCTTGTTGTCGTGATTTGAGCGGTTATTATTTTGAAGTGATGGTTTCCGCCAAGGCGGCGGCTTTCTGTCCTATGGTTCCCTTCAAAATGGAGGCGGACTTCAGGATGGAGGTGGACTCGAGTTTCTGAAAGGCTTTGTAGCACCTATTGGCGATGTCCAGATCTGCATGGACAGTAACCACTTCGCCACTCTCACTGTGATACTTCATCTTTAGATGGACCGTAGAGGTCACTGCGTCCAGCGTGGCTAGCGTAGGGTGCCCCAATATGCAGTTGTAAACATATGTGACAGGGACTACCATGAAGGATGTCTCTACCATCCGTTCTCATGTCCCTTCACCAAAGGTCACGTTCAAATTAATATATCCCCACAGGCGCGTACTTGTTCCATTAAAACCTTGTAGTTCAGTTCCGTCATAGGTTTTTAAGTCCTCTTTTTTTAAACCCAGCTTCTCAAAGGTGTCTTGGTATAAGATGTCCATGGAGCTGCCTTCATCTATTAAACACATGGCGACGTCATGGCTGCGGATACCAGTAATGATGACAAGCGGAAAGATTTCATTGGAGTCTCCATTGATCTTCTCGTCATCAGTAAACCCCAAGATGGGTCTTGTCTTTGTATTCTTGAGTTTGGCGCCGCGACATGCACCGCCATTAACTTTGCCGCCTTCCTTTTGGCCTTCCTCTTTGATGTGTTTCGTTGGGCGGCAAATCCCCCCATGATGGCGCCCAAGAAAACTCGTTTTTCTTTCTCCTTGTCCTCGTTCGCGCCGTTGCGGCTCTTTGTTCCTCCTTCCACAGCGTTTATTACCTTCCTGGGGATGACTCCTCCTGCTTCGGGGAGCACCTTCTCTTTGGAGATTCGCTACGGCAGGAGGCGTTGCGCGGCGAATCTCTCCTTCGTTTTTCATCCTTGTGGTGTGCGTCCTTGGCGAAGCGGTTCAACTTCCCACTCTTAATCCATTCTTAAATCGCATCTCGGAGTTGATAACAATTTTTGGTGTGATGATTATAACATCGGTGGAAGCAACATTATTTTGACATGTTTGTCCTTGTGGACTCCTTCAGTGGTTGGGGTGGCTTGATGCCCGCCTCTTTGAAATTCGTGTTAAGGCATTCGTGGAGGATAGTTTCTCGTGATGAATTCAAAGGAGTATAATCGGTGAAATGGGCGCGCTGACTCTTCACTTTCTCGCCATCGCTGCGTCGTTTGTCGCCGTTACCCTTGTCAGATTGCTTGTTTTTTAGCGTCTCTAGATAGCCTCTTCTCCTTATAGTTGATGTACGGTTGAACGCGAGTTAGCAGGTCGCTCATGTCTTTCGTAGCCCTGAGGACCAACTCTTCTTTGAACTTACAATCATCGCGGAGGTTGTTTTCAAAAATGAAGCACTGGAGGCTGTCTTGTGCACCATGAACCTCCACGTCTTCCCGCGTGAACCTCTGAACGTACTACCTCAAAGTTTCCTTCTTCTCCTGGACAATAGTGTTGAGCGCGTCCATGGTTTTTTGTTGCTTTCGCCTCGCAGTGAAGTCAGAGGCAAACTCTTCACACAGTTCTACACAAGAGTTGATGGAATTATCTTCTAGTCCTTTAAACCATGTCATGGCGACGCCCTACAGTGTTAAGACAAACAGTTTTCAATTTACCGCTCCTCGAGCCTGGTGGTAATCGAGTACAGTATCTATGTGTTCCACGTGTTCGTCAGGGTCTGTAGTACCATCGCAAGTTTCGAGCTTGGGCAGTTTAGCGAAAACGCGCAGGATAGAATACTCCGCTATCTTCCTGGTGAAAGGACCCTTCCGGTGGCTCCTACGATGACGCTATGTAAAATAATCGTCCATTTCTTCAGAAGATGGAGCAAAAACTATAAACCGTTGAGGTAGAGGAATGTGTAACTGAAAACGGTTACGACGGAGGAACGCGTAACAGAAAACAGTTACCGTGGAGGATCATTAGACCGTGGCTGTTAGCAAACGATCTTCTCCTTCTAGCGCCAAATGATCTGTCTGGTAAGAGACCGATGTAGGCAACGGTGGCAGAAGGTGCTCCGGTAGGTGGCGATGAGTCTTCGCGGTGGAACGAAAGGTGCATGCAGGCACGTTAGCACTCAAACGCTCAAGTCAGTATTGGAATTGAGAAAGATTGTGTAAAAAGTATGGGAAAAGTGAATCGTACCTTGAGGGTGAAGTTAACTCATCCTTATATAGGTGTGTGTGAGAATAACTGCCTCCGTAAGATGAGGCGCGTGATTAAGAGACCGTTAAAGGACACATGTATGGTATCTGATGCACGGGGGCGTGCTCTAGTAAGGTGAGGTGCACTAGTATTGGCGTGTTCCTTCAGGCGATGCTCCTTGGCATGGTGGACGTTTAGTCCACGTGTCATTGTTGGATTGGCCTATTGACCAGTCCAGAACAATATGACTAAATACTTATTTTAAAAATAAAAAAAATCATTTCATGTAAGGGTGTGCCTAACAATATTAATTTGTGATTGTGTTCATGAAAGATTTTCTATGTATAAAGATGCAAATTTAAATTGTGTTATCAATGTGAGGATGTCATTAGGGTGTAACTTTCGATGGACTTGTACCATCATTAAGAAGCATATTCACAAGTGTTAAATAAATTAATCCAAAAGACATTTTTTTTCGAACGGCAAAGTAATAATATATAAATAGAAAAAGGAGGAAGCAAGTCCCAACTAGTACAGAGAAAGAGAACCAAAAAGTAGAACACGAGAGCACTAACAGACGCCTAGCTCAGTGTACCAGAGGGACTCCAACAAGAAAAGGAAACAAAAACTCCAAACTACAACCACCCTCAAAAACCCTAAAGCAAGAAACAGGCGAAACAAAAAGAAAAAACCTCCTCGAAAAGCCGGACAGAAGCGGCAGACACTCCACCACACCCTAGCTGAGGGCCAGAACCCACAACCCAAACACCCTACCGGAACCAGCACAGGACAGGTTGTGCCTCCCACTCATATAAGGAGCAGAGGCTGACAGAACTCTTACCCAGGAACCACTTCCAGGATGAGAGCTTCACCCTATCAACTAAAAGCTCAACAGCTGGAGTCCCTCCAGCAAAAATGATATCATTACGAGCGTTCCAAACAACCCACACAACAGCAAACCAAACCAAAAGGAGACCTAAAGCAACTCTCTTACCAGAACCCAACCCTAAAAAACTAGAAAACTACCTAAAATACTCAAGTGCGGCACTAACTCTAACCCAACCACCTAGAAATATCATACCAAACTGGCAAAATTGCCTTACAGGAGCAGAACAGATGGTCTGTCGATTCCTCCACTACCCCACAAAACACACAGAGTATCACCCTGGACATGGATAACCCTCCTCCTAAAGACATTTAAATTACGTTTGGTTCAACAATAGGAAGAGAAGGAGAGTGATTTCCATAAAGGAGATGAGAAGAAAGGGGAGGGAGAGGAGACATTTAAAATGACACACATAACCAACTTCATCGTCAGAGTCTCTATGGTACCTCACTCGGTGAACCGTTGCTCTCTCATATGACCAGATGCAACCTTAGATTTTGGAAGAAAAACACCACCAAAAAGAGTGAGATTTCCTTTTAATTTTAAGAACTTCCCTTCTGCGTTGAATGTTTTTTTTGGGGGTAACCCCCATTTTTGTGTAGTAATAATAAAGAGCACATTAGATATGTCTGTCATTCATTAATAAGGAGATGCCACCAAAGAACTAGTACAACCCTGTGAATTTGACTAAGGTTAACCACAAAACCCTGTGAATTTGACTCCCAAATATACAACACCAGTATGCACGTTAAATTGCTGTTATAAAAATATTCCACTAAAATTTGAAAGGTATACATGTTAAAAAAAAAAATTGAAAAATGCCTAATGAAAAATCATATAGCTTCAAGTACTTGTTGCACAACTACTTTTTGAACAATCATTATGTCAATACTAGTTCTTATTACGAATATATTTTATATGAAATGCAATTTAAAAAAGCCAACTCTTTTTGGTAAATCAAAATACTCGGACAGCTATGAAGACTAAAATTCATTCAATTTCCAAACATGTGCTTTTTTTCAAATGTCCAACCAAATTATTGAAAGACTAGCGTTTATACAATACCATGCTGGTAAAACAAATGCTTGTTTAAAGCATTTTTATATCTTCAATTACAAAGACATACAACCGGTAAGAAGGAATTTAGAAGAATAACTATAATTCAATTAAATCGGGCATTCGTAGATTACAACACAACATCAATTACAATGATATCTTGGCATATCATCTACACGATTACACAGATTACAGGCTGTGATAAACCAAAATTGAACGACCTCTTATGAATCTAAAGATATATACAAGTACAACACAAGCCTGTGAAGCCAAAATTTGAACTTCTGCCATAGCAGCAGGAAAAAGAACTGTTGATCTAAAGAGTAAGACATTGTCATTGCACTCTTAGGAGTCAACTTCCAAGGCACATAGCGATCAATGGCCAGTTCGGGATTTTTATAGTTTGAAATATTAATTGTACAGTCAAAGAACAACCTTCAATGGCCTCTCCAAATCTCATTGGAAGAATTATGATAAATCTGCAAAGAACGAATATCATGTTTCGTGCGGCTTCAAATTCTTTGCACTGAAAGCAAAAACCAAACATCTCACATTCACGAAAGTGTACAAGTGGTACTTTGAAACTTGGAAGTACCAGCAAAAAGAATCATTTCCAAAATGAAAGGAGAAAGGCACCCATTGATTGCTGCTGCCAATGTTCCTGATCTCAACAGTTGGCATGAGCATACAATTGAACCATACACCAGATCATTTTCAAAAGAACACTGGGGTCTTCTCAAAAAGCATGATGGAACGTAGTTACAAATAAACCGGCTTAACATCATTAGCCCCGAAGCATGCACCACATTGTGGACATTTGCGCTGCCGACTCCCAGCAATTTTCTGGATACATGAGTTGCAGAACAAGTGGTAGCATTTTGTAATTACCACCTGACAAAAAATTGAAAATATGAGGAAACACCCAAAAAAAGAGAGCCAAGTATTTTTCCAAATTTAATCTGAGAAAAGACAACTAAAGCAAGTTCGCTTCCTAATAGATCATATCACTTGCAATATATCTAACCATATGGTAGTGCAGCAAAATAAATTAACGAAATGGGGAAAATCAAAACATATTAGTAGCTTTTACTAGCTTTATCCAAGTATCTGTGGACTAATATATATGCCTTATTGACGAATCTTATACAAAACTAAAATAATGTGATGGTAGACTTAATTAAGTTTACTTTAGACAAACATACACAAAAAAAATCTGAAAATGATCTAAAATTTCATTTGGTTTCATAGAAAATCTAGGCTTAAACATGAAAAGGAGGTAGAGAACTTCAAATGCTTAATGAAATCATAATGACAAATATCAGGATGCAAAATGAAAAAGGTGTTGCACTCCTACATGGGCAAATAGAAAAGAAAAAAATAAAAATGGAGCAAAGCGATATCAAGTTGGGTATTATGGGATGCCTAAGTCCCACATCGAGAAGTATGGGATGCTCGGTGGAGTATTTGTGGGTTGGTTCTTCCCCTTGATAGCTAGTTTATCATTGAGGATTCCTCAAGTACTTGGATTCCTATCAACTGACATATGAGCTGGTTATCAGTGGATCGAAATAGCTACCCGTGGAGAGGTTAGCTGAAATGGCCGAAAAAAATATCATAGTCTACCTGCTGGGACGTCGGCTCTCAAGAGCAATGCTATGCTACGAACTTAGGTATTATAAGGTGTCTAAGTTGCAGATCGATGAGATCCCACCATTTTGGTGTATTGTACACAGCCTTACCCTGTTTTTTTACACAAGAGGTTGTTTCCAGGACTTGATACCGTGATCTTTCAGTTACGTGACAACAACTTTACCGTTCCACCAAGGCTCCCCCTTGAGAGAAGACACAAAAGATATACAAAATAAATATATGATAACCTTGCACACAAGGCTCCCAAAGGAGCACTCTCCTTTCACACTAGAGCATAACAGTTGAGATATGAATACTCCATTCTTGGTATTTAAAGCTTTGACCACGATTAGCAAGCCAGAACAGTTATAGTTGGTATTTGAAGTAGTTAACTTCTGTTCATTTGTTATACAAAGCCAGGGAAGACAATCTATAGCTCAACAAAAATGAATCATACACTAATACTAGCTGTCATTGCAATGAACATTTGAGAATTACTAGATCAGACTCGGAACTCTTCAGTATCTCCCAGACTCGCAAAGAACAGTAATTTATTTATTTTCCGACTACAAAGACCTCTATTCTAGGGGAAGGGTTAAGTACCAATTAGTTTGGTATCTTCAATTTCTCTTTCCTAGCTACATTTTGGAAGTACGTCAATTAGCTTCTTTTATTTTCAGTAAGATAATGTGTTCGCTAACTCCCATTCTGACATCAGCTTGACACTAAACACATGATGCTCCACATGGGGTTTCCACCCACAGGGAGCTCAGGAAGTTTGTCAACTGAGCCACATGCCATCATTGATACTCTCCAGCATCAATAGCAGCTTCTCGTTAAATTCAGCTAATAGTTCAAATTGCAATTAAAAAATTACCTCTTTTGTCCTGTCTCGACAGATACTGCACTTGACAATTTCCTTGTACTCTCCCAGTTCCTGTTGAAGCTTATCAATTTCTGAGGAATCTTCATCTTGTGCTTTAAGATGTGAAAAATTTCTCCTAGCAACCTCCAGATCTTCCTCTACTTTTTTTTTGGCAAACCTAGTACCAAAAAGACAAAAAGCTCCATAACTGCTGTGTACTAACAATATTTGAAGAGAATAACTTGAATACGTTATAGACTAAATACCTTTCTTTCTCAAGTTCTACTTGTAACTCCATATGAGTCACCCGACTACTGGTTATTTTAGATTGCACTTCCACTACTGTATCCCTAACCTGTTGCGATGAAGGTCTAATATCCGACAGCCTTCTTTGTGTATTTTCCAAACCGACAGAACTTTGAAGTTTATTGTCCGTAAGTTTTTGAATCTGATCTGAGCAAAACCTCATCTGCATATCAATGAAACAGAAGTCATTTCCAAGTTCACATCTAACATGTGATTTAAATCAAGACCTAGCTACCTGGTCTTCAATTCTTGCAGCTTTTGTATTGTATAAATTCAGAGACACATTTGATTGCTGCATCTCTTGTTCCATCAATCGCTTCTCCATGATAAAAGAATCCTGCTTTTGTCTAGCCCTTACACCTTCTAAAACAAGCTACAACAGCAGTGCAACATATATCAATATGTAACCAACAAAATTATCAATATATAAGTAAAAAAAAATATTGACAGACAGCAAATTCAATTCCTTTTCTCTGTGCAAGTAACATCTGATTATTTCAATTTGATGTGTACCAAGCCCAAATCCAGAATTTGCTTGTGAACTCAAATTTAAAATTAAAGTACTCCATATTGCATTGATTCTACAGTCAGCCCTCAACCCACGGCCCACGATGGTTATTGATTCTACTCCATATTGCATTGATTCTACATCCGATTATATCAATATGGATTTTGTTGTACAAAAGAGAGCATGTCCAACGTAATGCATTTCTTCTAATTTTGTCATCCTAGAAGTTATTTTTCCTGTCCTATAGACAGGCATCTGGTTACACAAAGGCTTCAATTCACGGGGAATTTTCTCTGTTCAGATTGGCTATGTGGCTTCTTTTTTATGTGAAATAGTGGTGACCAGATAACCTTATAGTTTGGCCTACCTGGTTATGAAGCCACAATTTTATATCTCATTTTCCAATTATACTTCTGTCAGTGCAAACTATTGTAAGATAAATACCTTAATATTGTAGTCATCTCTCTCAGTAATCTGATGCAACAGATGTTGGTTTTGGGTTTGCATGTCATCATATGCTTGTCCAATAGTCTGCATGAAAATCATCCAGACAGCAATAAACAAAAAAATAACATTGTAATATGAAGAAAGAAGAACTTCATTCCTCCAAGATAAAAAATCCAACCTCTATTTCAGATAAGTAGGCTTCATTTTCTTCATTTTTAGATCTCATGACATCAGACAGTTTACATGTCACCCTAAAAAAGCCAAACATCGCGGGTTACAAAAATTAACCAAGATTAGCATTATTAGCATAGAACCAAGCCATACAATTGAAAAGAGACAAAGATCCAAAACATTGTTCCATGAGATCTGTCAGTTACTTTCACATTAAGCGTGTATCTAATTCCAATCTACTTTAAATAAGTAAAAACATCCAACAACTGAAAGAAAAAGCAAAGTAACATAAGTCACTATTCGGCTGAAGAGTTTCCAAAGGTTTGGAATGTAATTACAGATGTATTGTACATGGAATTTATTTTACTGAACCATATACTTCTTGGTTTCAACCGAATTCTGCTTTCTTCCGCCATCTCGTCCTTTCTTGCGACAGGTTTTCAAGTTTTTCAGCCCATCCCCTGCCGCTGTCTTCTATGTTGGAGAACTTTCCGATGAAACTACCTACTTAGTTATGACCATGATAAGTTTTCTAGTTTTCTTATTTATTCTAGGATCATGAGTCTTTTATCTTTAGAAATAGGGGTTAGTGTTATTCATTTGCATCAAGTTAGAATCAAATTATTATCAATAAAATACAAAGTTCTTACTATTTATCTCCTTCGTTTATCTAAAACCTATAACTTAAACATATAATGGAGCATTTGCGGAACATTGACAAAGTAACCTGGTTTTAATAATTGGAAGCACATGGAAAATGTGCAGAGAAGCTCATGAAAAATATGAGGCCATGTTTCATAAAAAAACAACTCCAGAAACCATAATCAATAGAGACTAGGTACGGAAAAATCCACTCAGAATCTTTTATGAGAATAGGAGAGAAGAAAAATTAAAAGAACATATGAACCAACCATCATAAACCATCTCTATTCTTGACAAACAAAACAAAACAACCAAAAAGATAGAAGACCAAAAGTGCATGCAAGCATTCAAAAAAATTCGCCAAATATGTACTTAAAGGCAAAATAAAATGGATACGGTATATTAGTCAATCCCGGATAGCGGCGCGTGGCGGCCAACCCCAAAAGTGATAGCAGGGTTAGCGTATAACGGTAATTGCAAATAACTAAGAAGCACATCCAATTGGAGGACATTTTCCATTAATAAGTAATAAGGCAAAGTTGGAGGTTAACCTTTTAGAATCATCTAATTTATGTCTCATGTCTGCAATCTCAGCTTCAGCCGCAGCAAGTTTTTGCTGCGATCTGGCTTCTGATTCATTTGCTGTCTTAACTCGAAGTTCTAAATTGTGCTCATCAAGAGATGATTTCAAAGTTTGAACGTGTGCCCATGCTATGTATTCTGCTTCCCTTGCTTCCATTACATCCCTGCGACAAAGATCTCTGTTAGTGTTCCACATATCCTTTTCCATGCATTCAAGGACCTAGCAGGGCTACATACTATCCAAGACAATGAACAGAAGAAGCAGTCATTCTACCTCGTCATTGGGTCAACAAAACGGCAATAGCCTTTATTTAACATTTTTCAAAAGTTTTATTATCTTTTGTTTTGGAAATTGTGCATCCAGAGTATTCCTTGTAACATTAAACTATGTTATAAAAATATAAACCAGAACAATTCGGAGATCATACAAACCTTGAATCAATGGTCTCATGTCTAAACATTCGCAGTATCAACTTCATCTCATCCTCAGTCACTCGTAAATCTTGAACCTGTAATCAAAAGTTAAGGGAAGTTTATTATAACAAGAAAAGGAAAAGACAGAATAGAAAGCTGTCTCTGTCTGCCTTCGTACTCATAGATACCTGACTAACCATTTATATGACTAGACATGCATCATAAATAGTAACTAAACTTATTCTTCACAAGACAGAACTAACTAACAATATAGGCATCACTTAGAAATCGTGGTTGGGCCTAACACAACCCCACAAAACCGGCTTGTGATGTGAGGATTGCCCCCACTTATAAACACATTGTCAGACCATCTCCTATCCGATGTGGGACTCTTGACACACCCCCTCACGACCAGCACTATTGGGCTTGGTTCGTGGACATAGATGGTGGGTGGTCCGATAGCAGGTGGCCCAATGGATCTTGAAGAGGCTCTGATACCAACTTACTTTAGACTGAAAACATATTCTCTGTACAGAATGTGAGGTGAATAGGCAACCATATATAGGCATGAGCCTCTCAATCATTTCCATTGATTAAGGAAGGAAATATCTAAGAAAGGAAACATAAATCAATATAATCAAGGCACAATCACACAATATCTCAACAGTTTTAAAGCACCCAAAGGAATTACCACGTAATCAAAGGCAAGACCATGCCATACAACTGAAGGATGGTGCCATACCCCTAATATTAGACCCTACAGGTACCATAACTACCAAAAGACTGAAACTGAAAGGCTAAGTGTGGAGCATTGAGGGCAAGCATTATTACGTGTACTACTCATATTCTAGTCCAATAAACTTATGAGTTTCTAGTAATGCCTTTTAGATTAACAAGTGCCCCATCTGCTTGATATTCAAAAAACAAAAGTGCACCATATACATTCCAATCACTCATGAATGAAGTGCTCAAGCAATTTCTTAGGAAATTTGTGATAGACTTTTTCGATGACATCTTGATTTACAGCCGAAGCATGGAAATTCATGTCACTCACTAGAGGAAATGTAGTTTGGAGTATTTGAGGCACATCATGTCTGCAGAAGGCTGTTGGCCCAAAGAAATTGGAGTGTCGGTTGCCTACACATAAAGACACTAAGGCGGTAGTATTGACATGTAATTTACACTCAATAATAATGAGAGGAAAAATACCACCTTTCAGTGATATAAATACAAGCTATATTGGAGAACCTTTGTTATGATTTATACACAATACTGGCATCTAGATCAGAGAGAAATTTCAAAGAAACTATTCCAATAATGTTTTACAATAAGAACCAGAACTCTGTGTAGCTGATTTTTTCAACAAACAAGCAACATACCACAGCAAGCAGTCTATTTATCTCAGCAAGTTGACCAGCAGACCTAACAGATAATGCATCACATTCTTTTACCTGGAGTTCAGAAACAAACATTTATGAGGAACTGTGATTTTGTGTTGCCAAAAAGTACAGTTCATATAAACAAACACCAACCTTCCGATCAAGAATACTGGAAATAGAATGCACATCTGCACGCAAAGAATGGATATCTGAAGCTGATTCTTTATACTTGCTTAGTTGACTTTGCATGGACCCCATTTCCTCAGGAAATGAAGAAAGAAGAGATTTAAATTCAGCAATAATTTCTTTCCTTCCTGAAGCAAAAATAAATGCATTAACAATAATAAAACATAAAGGAGGTGAATAGCATGTTTTACAAAGAAATGAGTGGAAATACCAACCTGGTTCTCTTGCTTCCTCTTTCAGCTTATTTTCAATCACATCTCTTTGCTCTATTGTTTTCTGTATCTCAGTGCGTATATCAGCCACTTTAAGATCAGAAACTTCCACAGATCTTTGAAAAAGATCAGCTAAATCGTTTGTAATGTACCACTCCCTCTCCCTCCATGTAAGACTATCCTTCTCAGCCTACAAGTATATAAAGCATAATCGATGCGGGAATGTCATCATCAGAGATATATCCTAGCCAATGAAATAACAATCACAAGGCACAAATGAAACTACCGACCAGTTACAACCTGTAGTTTCTCATATAAGGCCTGATACTCCTGCACTTCCGATTTTGATTTTTCCATCTGATCTCTAACCAATTGGAATGCATGGGAAGAGGTAATACACTTCAAATTCTTCAATGTGTTCTGATGTAATCACTCGAGGTCAAAAACTATGCTATGACAGAAAAAATATATATATACGAACACATGTGCATAATATCATAATCATAAACAATAGTAAAACCTATGTTGTCAATAGTGCAAATAGCGGCGCTACAGAGACGGGCGGAGTGGACGGCGGACGCTATATTGCAGCAGTTGCGCCGCAGAATAATGGTAGGGTCATAGGGGCCATAATTGTGGCCCAAATCTCAAAGTTGGGCACACAACAATATCATGCCATAAAAGGGGGAAAAAAAACTCAAAAACAAAAGGGAAAGTGGATTTTCTCACTTCTTGTGACAGCTTTTCTTCCATTGCGGAATCACTCCACCCGCGTTTTCCGGTCACCTTTTGCATTTTCTGACCAGTCCAGCACTTACGAATTGTCTTCAACTAGGTACTCACGCTGTGTATTTCTTATTAGCTAGGGTTTTAATATTTATTTTATTTTTATTTGTTTCTTAAATGAATCATGGGCCTATTAGTAAGTGATAAGTGATTTGGGCCTAGAATCAGAAGAACCGAAGTTACCTGGTTCACAATTCGTTTTGGCACGTGGTAAGGGATCCGGTACGCGGTAGCAACTCTAAAAAGAGTTGGGTATGTGAGAAGTATTACATAGTCGGTACATTATTTGGGTATGTGATACATTTAAATATATTAATCGGTATGCTATGGACAAAACATTATTCAGTTAGACAAAATAAAGTAGATGATAAAAAACATTATTATCAACAATAAAATTTAACAAAAGTAAGAGTCTCAACATGAACACTAGTATTGAGAACAAACTTAAAAAATTGAACATAATTAGCTAAAAAAAAAAAAGCTTAATTTTTATTTTATTTTTTCTCTTGACCACAGCTCCCTTCATTGCATTTCTACAATGAAAAAAATTACACAGTAATTAACATTCATTTAAAAAAACGACATTCTCAACAATCATTTATAAAATAAATACTAATGAAGACACCATTTTATACGAGAATACTGAATTCACCATAAAAATTGGATTTGGCAACCCAAAAAAAAACCATAAAAGATGGATGGTCTGGTACTCACTAAAAATAATAATGAAATAATACTAGCTTTTCGATCAAAAAAGACTACATTCTCTTTACCAAATAAATGAGTATCTTGCTTTAAAAAAATAACCGACTCTCTTTTTCAAAAAAATAAAATATGAGTCTCTTTCTTAACCCTTCATCTTCATCCACTCATCTCCCCTTCAGTTCTTCTCCACTGTTTTTCATTATCTCGCCCTTTTTGTTCCAACATCCAACTTGCAATTAATCAGAGAATGTGTGGAAGTCGAGTATGAAGTTGGCCCCTTCCGATTTCTTTCTTCATATGCAACAATAATGCCGGAACTCATAACTGGAAAACGTGAAAAACTGTGAGATTTTTTATGGTTTTCTCTTCCATCTTACTGGAATGTTGTCTTCTTTGAATTCTACACGAATTTGGACAAACCAATTCGCAAAATACCATGATTCCGTATGCGTGAACCAATTCATGGTTCCCTTAGGGTAGCAAATTTGGTGACCATGATCGGAACCCCATTTGCATGCTTTTATTTTCGAATTAAGTGGATATATAATTGATAAAATAATAGCAAAAATATGAAGTTAAATAGAACTTATACATATAGTATTAATTATTTTAGTCTAAATTATTTAATAAAAAGTACCAAATACCAATTGTTATTTTAGTTTTCATTAATCTATAGTCTATATATAGTGTTAATTACTATTATAAAAAACATAACTCGACAGAACCCAGATGCCCGGGATAGCCACTTCGCGCCGCTATTCAGGATTGATAACTATTTGGATAAAAATACTGAAGTAGAGAATGAAGCAATGAAAAACAAACCTGTAGATCGCACAATTGCTGTAATAACCTTATTCTTTCCTCATGAAGATTTTTCAGTTCCACTGCTCGTGTTGAAGCTTGGTCCTAAGAAACCCAATAATTAAGATAAAATATTCTATAAATTATAAAACCAAATAAAAAAAAAAATCCAGAAATGATACCAATAACTCTTTCAAAGTAGATTCCATATCTTGCAAATCCTTTTGTTTGTCTTTGATCTTATCATTAGGAATGAGTGTATTCCCGACAGCTAATACTGGGAGAACTGCCCCTTTGGCTGTGTCTTTCTCTACCTTAAGAGTTGCAAGTTTCTGATTGCTTTCTTCTAACTCTGCAACCGTGCTTTCCAGTTCCCCTAAGTAAATAAATGAGATCAAGGTAAATAAATTGTGTATTACTGTAAGAGTAGATTTATATTTCACTCTCTTCCTCAGCTATATGGAGAGAACAATAGGAAGTCATGTCCAGAGCAACTAAATCATATACCATAAGGGGAAAGCATGTGTTCAAGAATTCTGAACGATAGAAGAGAACAAACAGAATTGCAATAGTTTTGGTTTCAATTTAATTAAGTGATGCAAACCTATTTAATTGGTCTATACTCGTGATTTTAGGCACATCAAATGGGCATTGGGGAAATACAATTTTCAGTCAACATGCGACCACCATATTCTTCAATCATATCTGTTGCAACCTTAGCACTGAAGAACCGAACTCTACATTGCTTGAATGGACAGAATCATTCAATTCAGCTGATTATAGAAGTGTAATCACAGGTCACAACACTGCAGCTACTCTGCTATTTGATCTCAGTTTATATGATATCCAACCGTTGAGTTGGATCATGTGCCATTGGTTTTTCAATAAATCTAAGTCCACCTACTATTTACAAATCTGTTTGTGGTTTTCAAAATCATGGTTTGAATCTGAAATTGTGAAATATAGCATAAAATACATCTTGTACATAATAATACTTTAATTCAATCATTCAAAAAGTGTGTCATAGATGCTTCTGCTAGTGATAGTATCAGGGAAAAAGACCCACTTCCATTAAACTAAAGGATGAAGGAAACAGAGTTTATTCTCCCAACAACTTTGTGTTTATAATGTTCAAGCTCAGTGTGTGATCTTTCTTCTCTACAAGGCTCTTACCCGCCACGGTCTTGTGGGAGCTTTTTAGAGCTTACTAGTTACTTGCTTTCGTTAAAACTCAACCTACTCATTAATGCATTGCATTTTTCTTTCATTAGTCTGTCACTGTAACTGTAACCGACTGCAGTTAATTCTGCTAGATGTCTAGCTTTATAGGTAGTTCACCTTATCTAGTCTCTCCTGCAATAGTTATTTTTTCCCTTTCCAGTTTCTTCAATGCTTTCCCAATATCTTTCAATTTTCTCTGAACTCAATACCACCTTTGATTCTTCTTATATGAAATGCAGACCAATTTTTCAAGAGTTTCAATTGTTGGAATTCCTTCCATGCCCTTATTTAACTAGAAACCGGTCCATTACCCATATATAAGTGGATACATTTAATGTGTATGTTGGTATTTTTTGGAAAAGCCGACCCCACTTAGTGGGATAAGTCTTGGTCTATTAAGCACGGACACTTCTCGGATTAGGCGTGTCCGACACCGACACGACACCGACACATATAATTACACTGTAGTATGTGATTTTCTCAAATTATTAGCGGTGCCGGCGTATCAGTGTCTGTGTCATGTTCGGTGTCCGTGTTCGTGCATCATAGGTCTTAATTGTCGTTGTTGTTGTTGGGTATTTTTGTGGGGAAAAAAATTAACATTAAGGGCAGCCATATTGGTGTATTGTACGCAGCCTTACCCTGTTTTTTACACAAGAGGCTGTTTCTAGGACCTGAACTCGTGACCTTTCAGACACATGACAACAACTTTACCGTTGCGCCAACGCTTCCCCTTTAACGTTAACACATTTAAATGCTCTTCCTTGGTCTTAATGATTTTTATATTTTTGTTTCTTAGAAAAAGGAGTGGAGGGAATAATTTTTTTTTTTGTTACATAGAAAAAGGAGTGGAGGGAATAACAGATTTGCAAGATCCCAACAAATTTTCAATGGGCAAATAATCCAACCCAAACCCATATAAATTCAAATTGTCAATTTTGCTAAAAATACAGAACTTAGACTTGGTGAAGACATCCACTCACCAACTTGAACTAGCCTAGACTCCAAAGAGAGTAGTATATACCCTATTTAGTTTTATATTCGGTATGCCTATTGAATATGTTGAAATCCCTCTTATTCCACGCACATTACTTCACACTTTCAATATCCAATTCTTAGTGTGAGTGTATCAAGAATCACAGATCAACTAGCTATTGACATGCGTAGTGTTCATAAGGCTTAGACAATCCTCATCTGACAAGCCAGTTTGGTTCGGGTTAAGTTAGGCCCTCAGCCCAAATTCTAAAATAGTATTGGAGTCTATCCTAAAACTCATATTGGGCCTAGATCTCTGTAGAAACACAAAAGGAAAGTTGATCCGTCAAAGTATACTCCAACAATTAAAGGTAGAGAATGGCAATCAACAATATCAATCCATTGGGTGAATTAGGCAATTAGCTAAGTCCACATTCTATAGAATGATATTAGGTTGTGAAGTATAAAAGTAATCCTATCCCACAAATTTTAAAAAAGGATATCATTAAATACAAGGAAACTGAAAAATAAGAAGATCCTGTATTGCTCATCTCCCAAACATTTACACACGCACAAACACAGATATGTGTGTGTGTCTCTTACTTTCCAACAGTTTTTCTTCACACCTTTTGAACGTACGGGTATGAAGTATAGCCAAGGAGGCAATCATGCCCGTTCAATTATGTGATTGAACTCTCTTTTATGAGTTAACTACAGTGTTTAGCTTAAGGAAACTCAAGGTGAGTGGTTATTTCCATTGAGTTTGAAGTGTTGTTTTCTTTCTTTGTGTTGTTATAGTTTTTAATACTTCAAATGAATCTTATCTTTTCCATGGTTGTTTTTTTCCTTCTTTGCTCTAGTGAAATTTCTACAGTCATTTAATTAAGATCCATTAAATACCAAATGAAAAGTAGGCAAGGAACAACCGAGCTTTTGGCAAAACTCAAATACATATCAAACATATTAATCCTCAACTCATTACCAAAAAAAGATTTAGTACACACAAACAGAGTAATATTCATACTATTCAGCCATTGGAATTTCTATGTACTTTTCAACATTTCTATTTTATTTTGTACTTGAAACAAGTCACTTACAGATTTATGGTATATCTTACAATATGAGGATAAGATTAATTGCTTAAGATCATAGTATAGAGAATTTACCTTTTAACCGTTTAAGCTCTGCTTTATTTTTGGCATCTAGATCCCTGTGAGTTCGGAAATCGCTTGCTAAAGACTTGTGCTTTACGTGAAGTTCACTTAATGCCAATCTCAAGTTTTTACTTTCGACCTCAAGATCATTGGATAACATCTGCCCACATGAAACTATAAACAGCCAATGTAGCCAAGTAAGCTTAGAGACTGCTCTGAAACAATAAGCCCAACATGTGATAATCGTGTTATAAATAAACACTTATAGCTTACCATCTCCTCTGAGCTTTTTCAGTACTACAGTATGAAATCCATCTTTTAGACACTGAAAGTTATTAATAGATGTCACTATATTGTTCAAAATGCTTTTAGCTTTTTCAGCAGTAATTTCTCTATGTTGTTCCATCTCGTTGGCAAAGTGATAAGAGGATGAACTTTCAGTTGCACCAGTTTGCAATAGTCGGCTAAGAAAAACATCTTGAACAGTAGACAAACTACCATCTGGTCAAAAGATCAAAGAATTCCCATTAGCTAATATACTTCCCCAAAATATAAACAATTAATGTCGTCTTAATGTAATATCAAACTTTTTAATAATTTAATAAATTAAACATAGAAATTGTAACCCCCAGAAAGATAGGTACCATAACACAACATTGAAAGTATTTCAAACTTCAAGGGGCGTCTGAGTAAAATGCAGTGTTGATGGGTTAAAAGGTTGAATTGAGAATTATGAAGCATAACTAAAATATAAACTACAGAACAAACATCTAAGATTCTCTGCTACATATAGAACAATCATAAAAAAACGTATACTATGATACTATATTTCAATTGACAAAAGAAAATACAACAAAATGAGAACTTCAGAAATTTAAAATGATAAATAACTAACAAGAGTAAACAATTATGCACATAATAATGCACATCCTGAACACTAATTGGTTTCATAGCCAGTGAACAGCTAACAGAGGGCATAAATGATAACCTATTAACATTGAACAAATGAATGAGTGCCTGCTAGACTAGTGCTTTGCTTGGTGTGAAGGGAAATGTTGTTTTGGACGTAATCATGGAATCAAAGGACTAGTGTGTATTTCTATTCAAGCATGTATGACACAAAACATGCATATCGCATTGCCGCTTTAAAATCTCATTACAACCATCAAAGCCTTTTCCCAATAGTTGGGTCAACTGCATAGATAAACAATGTCAACTGTCCTATCATAAAGCATGTTTGGTCACAACTATTTAAATTTAAATCCTTCTTAGTTGACCTATAATTTTCTTAGGTCTCCAGCTACCCCAAACCACTTGCAAGTACCTCCACATATCCAAAATCACCTAAGGCAAGACTACTGTTTTCTACGGTAGGTGTTGTCCCAACTCTCTCTAATCTTTTCATTCCTAATCCCGTCGGTTTGGTGTCCACTCATCCATCATAACTAAAATATTCCCATTCACATATTTTTTTTGCTTGAATAAAAGCAATTATATCAACTCTTCTTTTTTCCAGGGCATCCCACAATACCTCTCTAAGCACCCAAACATGCGACTTTTACAAATCAATAGAAATCACATGTAAATCTTTTCTGTTCCTATCTCTCCACAAGTCCTCATAGAAAGAATATATCGTCCATTGTCAACCCATCTAGCCTAGCACCAAATTAATTTTCTTTATTTTGGTTCTTTTGTTTAATCTTTGTCCAATTGCCACCATCAATAGCTTAATAGTATGACTCCCAAGCTTAATCCCCTTATACTCTAAAATATCATTCTTCCAAAAAAATCGAGCTGATATTCCAAATTTTTTTCAATATGCCCTTCTAAATTTATTAAAAAAAAGTACATCTCTAATAATATTAATATGAAAAATGCATATTCATATATGTACATGCACACACAAACATGGGGAAAAATCAAACAATTGAGCTTTTTGTTTCATATTAAAGAGCATTTATTTTGTTTAAGCCAGTAAGAATCTATTCCCTATTAATTGAACAAATAAACCAAATTAAAATTCTTTCGATGTCATTCAATATCTGATTCTTGTTCTAGTTTATGAATTCTTATTTTGTTCAATATTATACGAAACTGTACATTATTACAAAGAATTTAGGGAAGAACCCCTTTGACGGACAATGTTCTTAATTTTGATATAAACAAATCAGTGGTCATAGAAAAATGTTGCCCAGGCCAAGAGCTGGGTTCTAGCAAAAATAACGAGCAAACTTGGTGAATAAGTTCAATTTCAATTTTATGATCATTGAAAGAAACATCAGATTATCCATATATACACTCGTCCAAATTTAAATGAGAAAGACTGTAATCAAAGCTCTAAATCTAATCCTAAGAGGAATTAGACTTCCTATTAATAGTAATACCAAACAAAGGATGGTGCAGTAAAATCAAAGAAACAACATTTAATCATTATTCATTAAATACTGACCTAAATAACCTAATAAGACCTGAATAGAGTAAACTTGAAGTCCCAAATGAAACCCTAATAAGGACAACAAAAATTACCTAATGAAAATTAAACATCATGGCCTTCTAAACTTTCAAATAGCCAAGTTGTTGACCTCATTAAGGTTTCATCAGGATCTCTACAAGACATAAGGGAAATTGAGAGCTGCAATTAAGCAACTGGCTTTTGCACCCTGGAAAAGATTATTTTAAAAGAAAAATGCAAATAGAGAAGTTTGTGGCTGAATTGAATGAACAGAAATGTGCTGAAATTGAAGAATGATCAGTCACACAGCTTCAATAGAATCGAGAACCAAAGTAGCCAGAGCATAGTTAGAGATTACTCAGGCATTAAATGGCTGGTTTCTGCAAAGCTAGTGTAGGATCCATCACTCTAATTTTTTTTATGCTAAAAAGGCAAGATTAATGCATGCATAAGAGATGCATGTTGTCCAGTTGAATAAATAAAGATTCCAAAATTGTAGTTTATATCATTTTTATGCTTACTGACATAAATTCATATTGCAGGGCACGTAAATGAAAACTTGTAAGTGACACTTTATGAAGGACCACAATTAAGATCCTGAGAGGTAGAGTATATAATACAACTAGTGTTTGCATTGATAATCTACACCAAACACTGAAATTTCTGTAAAATAATTCTGACAAATGAACTCGCTAGCAAACAATGTCCCTCAAATTATATAATCAGACAACATTGAATTAAACTTTCAATCCATCCCATCAAAGAAAAAACAAACAAGGCTCAAATGTCAGTGAAACACAGAAAATACATTGTGTCAATAGATGGAATTAAATAAAAAAATATATTAAATCACCTATTCTTGCAAGTTGCAACAAGACAACGAAAGAAATTAAAGGCCATGAGAAAACAATCCTTACCATCTGTGCTTGATGCAAATCTGGAATCTACTTTGCAGCTAGACTCCCTTATACGTTCAGAACATGACTCTAAATCATTAACCAGCTACAATCAGAAGATGAACAATAATCAGTATGCTATAGTAATATACATCAATAAGAAAAGTAAAAAAGTAACCTAATCATATAATATTACAGATGGTGGCGAAAATGAAATTGACCCATTACCTGCTCCCAAGACTTCTTGACCACTGCTAAAGTAGAATCATATGATTGTTGCTTCTCCTTCAGTTGAGAAAATTTATTCTCAAGAGCTGCATATTCTAACTTCTGAGTCTCCAATTTCTGTGTAAGCTTTTGGTTTTGATACTGAAGTACAGCAATATCAAGCTACAACATAAGAAAAAAATGCATACGTTCAAATACTAACAGTGATCCCTTCTTGTTAGATTCGTAAATGAAATCCATATGATGCATTAAATACATGATGTATATTGACCTTTATTACCATTTGAATTAAATGTCATGAAATAACATATGGTAAAAATCTTTCACAAAATTTGGAATATTGAATATTTACATATAGTAAAAATCTTTTACAAGATCTTTATGAAGGAATGAAACTAAATCAGCATCATCCTACATAAACAAACTTTCACTCTTATTGATTTTCGAGTTATTCAGCAGTGTTCATAGCTAAGCAAGGAATTGAATGATTTAAGGATGTACAAGTACTATCTCCGAAATCAAGAGTAAACAGATCAATCGTCCCATTCGACGTTGTTTGCATCCTCGACCCAAGTCAGAAAATCGAATGCACGGAGCAAAAGGAAAGGCCATAATAAAAATTATTTTTTGTATTCTAAGCAACATGAAGCCAGAATAGGGTTTTAGGGTCTACTAGGCAGATTACAAGGGGTGTTTTGGTAAACTTGTATCTTGATAAAAATCAAACCAGTCTCACCTCACAAGGCAGATCAACTACATAGATCACTAGAAACTTTTGGTCTCGTTGAGACTGAGAACAATTAAAATCAAACCAGTTTTCACAATAAAAATTGATTAAAAAACCTTTGACTTCATTAAAGAACAAAGAACTAGCAACCAGCTATCAACAATTAAAACCTCAGCATAACTTTCAGCATTAATTTTTTACCGATATAAAATTTTATTTAATCATTATACATAATCCTACGTCTATCAAGTAAAATTCAAGAAACAATCAACAATTAAAACTAGAATTTTTTTTTTTTTGACAGAAACAATTACAACTTCAAAAGTATCACAAATTAAAAACTGATAAACAATTGGATTAAAAACTTAATTTCAAAAGCATCACAAATTTTACAGATATAAATTTTATAAATATCCTATGTCTAACAATTAAAATCCAAACAACAATCAACAATTAAAACCTCAATCAACAATTAACCACAGAATGGATTAAAATACTGAAAAAATAAAATCATACACAAGTAACATTCAGAATTTAATTTGACAGATACAAAATTTCCATTCAATCATTATACATAATCCTATATCTATCTAACAATTAAAACTCAAGCAAAAACCAACAATTAAAACTTCAATTAAAGCTTCAATTAAAAATTTGTATACCTTTTTGTCCTCAGAAACTGGCAAGAAGGGTAACTTCTTAGCAGTAGCAGGTGTAGTTGACAAGGAGCTAAATCTCCGTTTTCTATCATGTTCACCCATACTCCCCATTGAAACCTCACAAACCCAAACCCTAGAAATCACTATCTTCACTCATTTTCACAAAACCTTCAAAATCTTCAATCAAAACTTCACCAATTATCAACAACCAAAACCAAAAACCTCAATTCTAACACAAAACCCTAATTCACCAATTCCAAAAACCCTAATTCAAATCAAACCTAACAAAACCCAAAACACTGAAAAATTTACAAAAAAACTATTCAAAACTTCACCAATTATCAATAAACATAATCAAACACTTCAATTCAACTACAAAATCCTAATTAACCAATTCCAAAAACCCTAATTCAAACCAAAAACACTGAAAAAATTTATTAAAAAAAAACACAAACTAATTCACTTCACTTTTTTTCTGAATCTATGAACTAGTTTGAGAATTTGTGGCAAAAATTGAAAGCTAGGGTTTCGATTTTCTCTCTCTGTGTGAGTGTTTTTGATTTCTCTCTCTAGAAATTCTTTGCATAGTCTTAGTTTTCTGAAGAATGAAAGAAACACACGAAGTGGGAGAGAAAGTGGGTGTTTTGTATTTTTCTTTTTCGAAGAATGGCAAAATTGTCAATATAAAAGTTTTTGAGGGTTTCTTTATACTAAAATGGATTAGATGCAGTCACAATTACATGAAGTCAGGTGCACTCAGAAGATTATAATTTTCGATTACGATCAACGGTGAAAAATTTAAGACAGTTTATGGTTATTCTTTAATGTAAAATTCTGATGTTAAATTATGGATCGTTCGATCAGAAGTTAACGGTTAACGGTTAATAGGTTATTTGATGTATACAGTTACTGATGTGTATGACTGCACTTGAACGTAGTCTGTTTTATTAGATGAGTTGAGTTCACGCGTGTGAAGTGGAATGCATGTATGGATCGCGTGAATGAACGAATCGGTGGTGGCCTGTTTGGGATATCTTATTTTTTATGGAAATTTATTTGGTTTTGGTCAAAAAATAGATTTTTATTTTATAGAAATTATAATTATATGGTAAAATGTCAAAATAAGAAAAAGAAAATTTCAGTTTAATAATAATATTTTAATTTTTATGGAAATTTATTTGATTTTTGTCAAAAAATGGATTTTCTTTTTTATAGAAATTATAATTATATGGTAAAATGTCAAAATAAGAAAAGGAAAATATAACCATATTTAGTTTTATAATAATAGTGAAAAATTATTGTTTCGTGTCTATAACTTCTAACTTAACCGACAAAAAAATTAAAATTGTTAGGTTCGAACGTTGTTCATCCAGTTGTATGTGTTAATTTTCAACAATTATTGTTACATCGTTTATGTACCCAAAAAGTTATTGTTTTGGATTGAGAGAGCTAACTCGACCCAGTCCCATTTTTATATGGGCTAAATGGATTAGGCTCAAAAAGGAATTGTTTTTTGCTATTACTTTTTCCACCATGTGTGTTTCTCACGCGCCCAATTTTTTTCCAAAAATATCATTTGTCTAGATTATAAAATCCGAACAAGATTGTTAGTGATTTTCGGGTTATATTTTCCGAAATAAGATTTGCCCAGAATTTTAAAGATTGTGTTTATATTATTTCAATTACATAAATATAAATGACAAAAATATAAAATAAATGCAAATATAAACAAAATTAAAAGGACAAAATGATACAAATAAAATCTAATTTTATTAATACATCAATACATTTACAATAAAATAAAGCTTAAGCTTATTACATAAAACATTCGAACCTAATGCTATTAAAAACCTAAAGTTAAACTAGTGGTACAAGCTGATGGAGGGGGAGGAGAAAGAGATGGGTGGGGGGGGGGGGGGGGGGTGTGGTGGTTGGGGTAAGATTTGTTTCCTCTCTAGGGCGAAAGAGACCTTGATGGTCAACCTTGCACCCAGACAGACCAACCTGACACCTAGACAAATCGTGCTTTTTTGCAGCGCGTCACCATCACTCATTGACCGTTTATACAATCCCTGCATTTCCAAAGTAGCCTCTTTTTATTAAAGGTCAACGATGAAAACACATTGTTGTAGAAGGAAGAGTAGGAGAGTGTGAGAAATGGTAAAGGTTTGAAGGTTATTTATAGGGGAAATTTGTGAAGAATGGGTGCATAAAGTGCCACGACTCTTAATTATGAGTCAAAAAACATGTTCAAAAGGTTTTACCAGCGATTAAAGCTGTTGGAACAAAATGTGTTAAACAACTCTCTTCTGAATTAAGGGGGAGATTGTTGAAACATTATGTGTAAACATATCTCTCTCTGTGGTTTTGATGATAACAAAAGTGTTAAATAGAAAATTGGTTATTTGCTAATGCTTTGTTCAAGTGATTTCAGAACCACGTGTTTAATGATCAGAATTTGATAATGGTTATGGAAGAACAAGCTTAGAGCAAGAAAGGAAAGCTTAGAAGCAATGTTGCAAAGCTGGAAGAAAACTGGGTCTGAAGAGTGCTCCTGAAGTGGTGCTCCTGAAGTGTGAGTCTGAAGCCTGCGTCTGAAGACTGCTTCTGAAGTCTGAGTCTGAAGGAAGTCAACAAAAGTCAACGTCTGAAGACCTGCTTCTGAAGTCTGAGTCTGAAGAAGTGCTTCTGAAGTACTGTTCACGCAGAAGCTTCTGAAGTCTGATGTGGCAAGGAAAGCAACTGTTACTGTGCGCATTTAATGCCTGGATATGTCAGAACAACTCAATGGAACAGTTGTCTCCCTGACTCAAACATTCCCCAGCTTTTAAGGAAAGCAAATTCAAAAATGGATGCTGCTCTGTTTTCTGGAAAAGTTCAGCACACAATTGCAACTAACCTAGCTCTCAATTTACAACGGCTATTTGCTTAAAATTTGCAAGTCTTCAACAGCTCTAATTTCCTCTATAAAAGGAAGAAGAATTGAAGAAGAATTTTGCTAAGACTCGTGGATAAAATCTGTCTGAAACTTGCTCTGTTTTGCTGTCAAAACTCAAAGTTCACAAACCTCTTAGAAATTCTTTTATCTGGTGTAACTTAGAATTTCTTAAGGTTAAGAGTCTTAACCTGTGTTGTATTAAGAGAACACCTCTGATATTTTATCAAGTGTTCAACCCAAACTTATCTTCTTTGTAAATCAGTTTGGTCTAAGTCTTAGTCTGCGTACTAAGCATTGTAAGCCTCATTACTTAGTGTTTTGAGCAAGCTATAACCTCATTCCTTTGTGGTCTGAGTAAGGAAGTCTCAATACTTTGTGTCTGAGCATTGGGAAGCCTCTTGACTTGGTGTCTTGAGCATTAGAAGCCTCTTCCTTTGTGGTTGAGCAATTGGAAGCCTTTTCCTTGGTGGTTGAGCAACTGGAAGTCTCTTCCTTGGTGGTTGAGCAATTGTAATCATCTGATTATAGTGAAAATCTCTTGTTGGAAAACAAGGGGACTGGACTACTTCCAACATTTGGAAGGAACCACTATAAATCTTTGTGTGTCTCTCTTTCCTTCTCTCTTTTCATTTTGAATCCGCTGCAATACTCTTGATAATAGTTCAGAACTGATTCATATCAGCTTCTGAACTTAACTTAAGTTTTTGAAAATAAAGAAACCAAGTTTTTGGAGTCCACACAATTCAACCCCCCCCCCCCTTCTTGTGTGTTTTTCTCACCTTCAGTTGGTGTCAGAGCTCCGGTTCTGATATTAACACTTAACAGTGTGTCAGTAGGATCCTGAGAAAAACATGTCATCTGATAATGAAGATTCACCTCCTCCTCCTCCTCCTCCTCCTGGTGGTAGACATACTTCTGTACAATATGACTATGGTACTGATGATAGCAAATCCAGGTCACACAATAAACCCCCAATGTTTACTGGTGATCCTGAAAAGTTCTCTTGGTGGAAGAGTAAAATGTATAGTCATATAATTGCTATTGATGATTCTCTATGGGACATCATAGAAGATGGAATCACAATTCCAGTTGATGAAGAAGGTGTTGATGTCAACAGAAGAGCTTTAAGTGATGCAGAAATAAAGATATATAGAAAGCATCACAATGTGAGAGGAATCATTGTGGATTCCCTACCTCACTCTGAGTACCAGAAGCTGAGTGACAAGTCCACAGCAAAGGCCATCTTCACATCCCTTTGCTCTAACTATGAAGGTAATAAAAAGGTTAGAGAAGCTAAGGCTAACATCCTTGTTCAGCAATATGAACTGTTCAGAATGAAAGAGGATGAAAATATTGAGACAATGTTCTCAAGATTTCAGACTCTAGTTTCTGGACTTCAGATTCTGAAGAAGAGTTATACCACAGCTGATCATGTAAACAAACTCTTGAGAAAAGGTGACTGCTATTGAGGAAGCTAAGGATCTGAATACTCTAACTATTGAGGATCTTATAAGCTCCCTTAAGGTGCATGAACTGGGACTCAATGAGGATGAGTCTGTTAGAGAATCAAAATCATTAGCTTTGAATCTAAAAGAAAGCCTGCTAAAGCTTTGAAAGTTATTGAATCTGAAGAAGAATTTCCTAAGGGAAATTCTGATGAAGATTCAGATGCTGATGAGCTTGCAATGCTTTCTAAAAGAATTCAGTATCTAATGAATAGAAATAAAAAATTCTCTAACAGAAGCAGTAACTTTAGAGGATCTGGTTCAAAGAGGGAAAACCAGAAGGAATGCTACAACTGCAAGAAACCTGGTCAATTCATTGCTGAATGTCCTGATCTTCAGAAGGACAAATCAAAGGAAAAAGCAAAGAAGTCCAGCTCAAAGTCCAGCAGTTTCAGAAACAAGCTTAAAAAGAGTCTCATGGCAACATGGGATGATCTGGACAATGAGTCTGAATCTGATGAAGAGGAAGCAAACCTAGCTTTGATGGCAACTGCATTTTCTGATGCAGAATCCTGTTCAGATTCAGATGAAGATGATGAGGTATATTCTGAACTCACGAGATCTGAATTAATTGAAACATTTAATGATCTTATGAGTCATCTAAAAAGCAAGTTAGGAGAAATTAAATCTTTGAAAAATAAAACTAACTTGCTGTCTGAAGAAAATCTTAAACTTCAGAATCAAATATTTGAATATGATGAAGAAGTTGAAGAACTCAGAAAAGAGGCTCATAAGAAATCTGAAGAGGTTCCTAATGAACATGAAATAGCTCTTCAGGATTTCATTTTAAATGGAATCAATAGAACTAAAATTGCCTCTATACTTTATAATATGGTCAGAAACAAAGGTGAAGGCATTGGCTATGATTCATTCAAACCTTCAAATGAATCAAACTCACCTTCCTGTTCTGGAAATATTTTAAAAGGCAATGGTATATGCTGTGTGCCTACTTCTGATAACTCTGAGAAATTGAAAAGGTCAGAAACTGAGACTAGGTCTGAAGTTCTGAACAGCTCAGACTCTAAAGCTTCTGAACCTAAGGGTAAGATGAAGGCAGATGTTAAAACCTTGCCTAAATCTAAGCCAAAAGGTCCTAAGCCTAAGAGTAAGAGAAAATCAGACTCTAAACCTGAAAATGTTCAGAGTCTGAAGAGTTCAGAACCTGGAACTAGTAAGTCTTAGAATCTGAATAAGTCAAATTCAAATTTTTCAAAGACTGGGTTTATTAAAACTTCAAAATCTATTAAACCAGTCAATACAAAACATTTTCAATCTCAGAATGTTAAGCAAAGCAAGCAAAAGCAAACCAATCAGTTTTCTGCTTCTAATTATTTTAAGAAAGGCAAAACTGAAGCTTGCCTTGTGCCTGAAGCAAACAAAGTTAGAATTCTGAAGAACTCAGGTTCTAAAACTCAGACTTATTCAAGATACAAGGATTCATATCCAAAGTATCCAAACAAGTCTGAATATCATAACTTCAGACACAAGATGAAAAAGCCAAAACCTTTCAGGACTAACCCCAAAGGACCCATGAAAATCTGGGTACCTAAGTCTGAGATCATTTCAATTGCAGATATGCTTGTCATCCAGAGAAAAGGAAAGGTCCTGGTACCTGGACAGTGGATGCTTGCATCATATGACAGGGGACAAGTCTATGTTCCAAACCCTGACTCTGAAAGAGGGAGGAACTGTGGGGTTTGGAGGAAGTCAGAAAGGAAAGATCATTGGTACTGGTAAGATAGGTAATTCTTCCCTGTACATTGATGATGTTTGGCTGGTAGATGGACTTAGACATAATTTACTTAGCATAAGTCAATTATGTGATAGTAATTATGAAGTCTTGTTCAATAAGAACACTTGCACTGTAATCAACAATGAAAATAAATCTGTAGTGTTCAAAGGTAGTAGGAAAAACAATGTTTATAAAATAAACTTTTCTGAATTGGTTCAGCAGAAGGTTGTTTGCCTTCTGTCTCTGAGTGATGAGAAATGGGTTTGGCACAAAAGGCTGGGACATACTAACTGGAGACTCATCTCTAAGCTTAGCAAGTTACAGCTGGTTAGAGGCCTACCCAGCATTGATTATCACTCAGATGCTCTATGTTCAGCATGCCAAATTGGAAAATTTTCTAAAACTTCTTTTAAATCTAAAAACATTGTTTCCACCTCAAAACCTTTAGAACTCCTTCACATTGATTTGTTTGGTCATGTTGGAACAGCTTCAATCAATGGGAAGAAGTATGGACTTGTGATTCTTGATGATTATAGTAGGTGGACTTGGGTTAAGTTCCTTAGAACCAAAAATGAAACATATGATGTGTTTTTCAAATTCTGCAAACAAGTACAAAATGAAACTGATTTGAAAATTTTAAAAATCAGAAGTGATCATGGTGGGGAATTTGAAAATGAACCATTTGAAAATTTTTGTGAAGATCATGGAATTATCCATGAGTCCTCATCTCCTAGAACTCCACAACAAAATGGAGTTGTAGAGAGAAAGAACAGATCTTTACAAGAAATGGCCAGAACCATGATCCATGAATCTAAAATTGCTAAGTACTTTTGGGCAGAAGCTATAAACACAGCATGTTATATTCAGAACAGGATCTATATCAGACCTATTCTGAATAAAACAGCATATGAACTGTTTAAAGGAAGAAAACCAAGTATTTCTTATTTTCATCAGTTTGGTTGTACATGTTACATACTAAACAATAAAATCTACCTAAAGAAATTTGATGCCAAGGCTCAAAAGGGTACCTTTTTAGGATACTCAGAGAGATCCAAGGCATACAGGGTGTATAATTCTGAAACACATGTTGTTGAAGAAGCTATACACATTAGATTTGATGATAAGAAGCCTGGTAATGAAATACCAGAGCTAGCTGAGAGTTTTGCAGATGTCAGAATCTTAGAAGAACCTTCAGAAGTTGAACCTAGTTCAGAGTCTGAAGAAGGTTCAGAAGCTGAAAACAATGAAGAATCTGAGAAACTCTCTGATAATGACACTACTCCTGAAGCAAATCAAGACCAGCATGGTTCTGAACACATCCCTGATGGTTCTTCAGAAGCTAATCCACCCAGAACCTCATTCAAATACAAGTCTTCACATCCTGAGGAGTTGATCATTGGGAACAAGAGCAGTCCAATAAAGACTAGATCAGCATTCACTCAAAATGAATCTATGCTTGGCCTGCTATCCATGATTGAGCCCACAAGTGCTGATGAAGCACTTGAAGATGAAGGTTGGATTGTAGCAATGCAGGAAGAACTGAACCAGTTTCAAAGGAATGATGTCTGGGATCTAGTTGCAAGACCTGATCATAAGAACATCATTGGAACAAAATGGGTGTTCAGGAATAAGCTCAATGAACAAGGAGAAGTGATCAGAAACAAGGCTAGATTAGTAGCTCAAGGGTACAGCCAGCAAGAAGGAATTGATTATACTGAGACATTTGCTCCAGTTGCAAGACTGGAAGCAATCAGGTTACTTCCTTCTTATGCTGTTAATCATGATATCATCTTGTATCAAATGGATGTTAAGAGTGCTTTCTTAAATGGTGTAATTTCTGAAGAAGTGTATGTTAAACAACCTCCTGGTTTTGAAGATGTTAAAAATCCAGATTATGTTTTTAAACTTAAGAAATCTTTGTATGGTCTGAAACAAGCTCCCAGAGCTTGGTATGAAAGACTAAGCAATTTCTTGATTAAAAATGATTTTGTAAGAGGTCAAGTTGATAATACACTTTTTAGAAAAACTGTTAAGAAAGAATTCTTAATTGTGCAAATATATGTTGATGATATCATATTTGGTTCTACTAATGCCTCCCTTTGCAAGGAGTTTTCAAAGTTAATGCAGGATGAATTTGAAATGAGCATGATGGGTGAGCTGAAATTCTTTTTGGGAATTCAAATCAACCAATGCAAAGATGGTGTCTATGTTCATCAGTCCAAATACACTAAGGAGCTTCTGAAGAAGTTCCAGCTGGATGATTACAAGCTGATGACAACACCAATGCATCCTACCTGCACCTTAAGCAAAGAGGACAATGGCTCTAAAGTAGATCAGAAGCTGTACAGAGGTATGATAGGTTCTCTTTTATACTTAACTGCTTCTAGGCCAGATATTTTATTTAGTGTATGTCTGTGTGCTAGATTCTAGTCAGATCCTAGAGAATCTCATATGACTGCTGTCAAGAGAGTCTTCAGGTATCTGAAAGGAACAACTAATTTGGGACTTCTGTATAAGAAATCTCTGAATTATAAGCTAGTTGGATTCTGTGATGTTGACTATGCTGGGGACAGGATTGAAAGAAAGTCCACCAGTGGAAACTGTCAGTTTCTTGGTGAGAATCTGATATCCTGGGCCAGCAAGAGACAAGCAACCATTGCTTTGTCAACAGCAGAAGCAGAATACATCTTAGCTGCAAGTTGTAGCACACAACTGCTCTGGATGAAACATCAATTAGAGGATTATCAGATTCATGCAGATAACATTCCAATTTATTGTGATAACACTGCTGCAATATGTCTGTCTAAAAATCCAATTCTGCATTCTAGAGCCAAGCACATAGAAATAAAACATCATTTTATAAGAGATTATGTTCAGAAGGATGTTTTAGATATTCAGTTCATTGATACTGATCATCAATGGGCTGACATATTCACAAAACCCCTAACAGAAGAAAGATTCAATTTTATTAAAAAGAATCTGAACATGCATTTTGTCTCTTGAGAAATGTGCTTGAATCTGAATGAAAACCTTGATTCTGATTTTATCATAAGCTAGGACTTATCAGACACTCATTTTCTGAGAATCTGAAGAAAGTTAAGCCTGAAAAACTTCAGAGTCTGAAGGTTCAGAACCTGGATTTTCTGACCTCTGAATCTGATAGGAATCTAATGTTTGGTCAGAATCTGATAAGTATAACCCTGGGCAATGATGATTAAAGCCTTGAAAGTTTATACTCTATCCCTCCCAAAGTCATCAATATAAAAATGTGATTTTCTGCCTTGATATCTAATGCTAAAATTGCTTAACAAACAATTTCAGTTGGTATCAGTCTGTTTTTAAACTGTTTTAACACAGACACATTTTTTAAATGCCCAAAGTGTATCAGACATGTTCAGGTTCTTAGAACTTATTTTAAACTTGGTATCAGTTGGTCTGAAAGAATTCAGCAGCACTTAAACCTTTGAGTCCACACTGAACCAATGCTACATCTTGATATTAGCAGCATTTTTGGTATCAGGCTCTGATATAACCTTTTAGTTGGTATATAATCTGAACCATTTTGTTTAAAATAGTTCAGATTTGCTCTGATACTGAACAAGTTATATTGAACAGCTATGTCTGAACAAAGAATGCTCTGATCAGAAGCACTGAACTATCTTTTTCTGCTTCTGAACAACATTCTACTTTCAATGCAATGTCATATACTCATTGAAAATCAAGTATGCTCTGATGCTCATCTTTGCTGCTTGATTATCTATACGATTGCATAATTATCTCACACGTTTTTCAAACTCTCTCAAACTTCTGAAACCTTTTGAAAGGGGGAGAGATGTTCTCAAACTCTTTTTGAATGGGGGAGAAATGTTTTTTTTAACCTTCTTAAAAAGGGGGAGACATTTTTCTTCCAAAACTTTTTGTTGATGACAAAAGGGGGAGAAATATAAAACAAGTATTAAAGCTCCTGAGCTCAAAAATAAGTTAAATTCTGTCAGTAATTAACTTATGAAAAGTAAAAGGTATTAAGACCTGAGGCTCTGAACATAGCTTACAAAACTCATCCTGTGGATTATCAGACTCAGGGGGAGAGCTTACAAACCTTAGAACCTGAAGTCAGCAAGTTATTTATAATTCTGAGTGATAATTTCACTTGATTGTTTAAAGTTGAGTTTAATTAACTTAGATAAGAATCAAGGGGAGCTTACAAACCTAACCTTGAGGATTATCAGACTTAGGGGGAGAGCTTACAAACCTCTCCTGAAGTCAGAGTGTTAATTAAACTTAACAACAATTCTGAAATTTTCACATTTGTGATTTAAACTGAACTTAATTAACTTAGATCAAACTCAGGGGGAGCTTACAAACCTCACACCCTGCAGTTAACTTGTTAATTAAGTTAACAACAATTTTCTGATTTAATACTTGTGTTTGTCATCATCAAAAAGGGGGAGATTGTTGGAACAAAATGTGTTAAACAACTCTCTTCTGAATTAAGGGGGAGATTGTTGAAACATTATGTGTAAACATATCTCTCTCTGTGGTTTTGATGATAACAAAAGTGCTAAATAGAAAATTGGTTATTTGCTAATGCTTTGTTCAAGTGATAATGGTTATGGAAGAACAAGCTTAGAGCAAGAAAGGAAAGCTTAGAAGCAATGTTGCAAAGCTGGAAGAAAACTGGGTCTGAAGAGTGCTCCTAAAGTGGTGCTCCTGAAGTGTGAGTCTGAAGCCTGCGTCTGAAGACTGCTTCTGAAGTCTGAGTCTGAAGGAAGTCAGCAAAAGTCAACGTCTGAAGACCTGCTTCTGAAGTCTGAGTCTGAAGAAGTGCTTCTGAAGTACTGTTCACGCAGAAGCTTCTGAAGTCTGATGTGGCAAGGAAAGCAATTGTTACTGTGCACATTTAATGCCTGGATATGTCAGAACAACTCAATGGAACAGTTGTCTCCCTGACTCAAACATTCCCCAGCTTTTAAGGAAAGCAAATTCAAAAATGGATGCTGCTCTGTTTTCTGGAAAAGTTTAGCACACAATTGCAGCTAACCTAGCTCTCAATTTGCAACGGCTATTTGCTTAAAATCTGCAAGTCTTCAACAGCTCTAATTTCCTCTATAAAAGGAAGAAGAATTGAAGAAGAATTTTGCTAAGACTCTTGGATAAAATCTGTCTGAAACTTGCTCTGTTTTGCTGTCAAAACTCAAAGTTCACAAACCTCTTAGAAATTCTTTTATCTGGTGTAACTTAGAATTTCTTAAGGTTAAGAGTCTTAACCTGTGTTGTATTAAGAGAACACCTCTGATATTTTATCAAGTGTTCAACCCAAACTTATCTTCTTTGTAAATCAGTTTGGTCTAAGTCTTAGTCTGCGTACTAAGCATTGTAAGCCTCATTACTTAGTGTTTTGAGCAAGCTGTAACCTCATTCCTTTGTGGTCTGAGTAAGGAAGTCTCAGTACTTTGTGTCTGAGCATTGGGAAGCCTCTTGACTTGGTGTCTTGAGCATTAGAAGCCTCTTCCTTTGTGGTTGAGCAATTGGAAGCCTCTTCCTTGGTGGTTGAGCAACTGGAAGTCTCTTCCTTGGTGGTTGAGCAATTGTAATCATCTGATTATAGTGAAAATCTCTTGTTGGAAAACAAGGGGACTGGACTACTTCCAACATTTGGAAGGAACCACTATAAATCTTTGTGTGTCTCTCTTTCCTTCTCTCTTTTCATTTTGAATCCGCTGCAATACTCTTGATAATAGTTCAGAACTGATTCATATCAGCTTCTGAACTTAACTTAAGTTTTTGAAAATAAAGAAACCAAGTTTTTGGAGTCCACACAATTCAACCCCCCCTTCTTGTGTGTTTTTCTCACCTTCAAAAGCTGGTAAAAACCTTTGAAAAACGTGTTTCATGAGTTACTGAACACCGCCCAGAACTCTGACTTCTTTCGGATTATATAATTTGGAATGTATCAAAGCATTCTGGGTTATATAATCCAAAATGCTTCAATAGTGGGTGAAAATGAGAGAAACTTTGTATTTTGTAGGGTGAGGGATGTTTTGGATTATACAATCCGAAAATATTATGTTGTTGATTTTTTTTAGTGGTCCACATTGTACGACAGTTTTTGTGGTCCACGACGTCCAGAAAATTCTATAAATAGGTGTCCCTGTTTTCATAAGCACTAAAGCACACAAAAAAAAACCATGGAAATTTATGTCATTGATCTGAACACCAAGCTAGCTGCAGTTTACTACAATGGGTGAAAATCACCCCAACTGTTCAAGATTCGCTCTGATGTCACACTCTCCGGGTTGAAGGATCAGCTGGATCAAATCAATCGTCAACTCAACCATAGAGACACAAGGAGGGTGGACGGTGTTGAGTATCGACGTCCATCGATCGACTCAGCCGGAACTGTGCAGTTCAGCCGGATGAAGTGCATGAACGACGACGACGTGAGAACCGTGTTCTCGATCTTTAGTCAGTACAGTACTAAATGACCGATCGAGTTGGACGCTTCGTTGGTCAGATATGTTGAAGAGATCAGGGCTCTGCTGGATGGACCAGACGAAAACATTAGTTTAGCTGATCCGTGATCTGTTATGTTTTATTTTATTACGTGTTTTATGTTGTTGAATTATGTTGGTAAAATAAATATATCTATGGTCAGTTTTATGTTGTTGAATTATGTTGTTAATATATATATATATATATATATATATATATATATATATATATATATATATATATATATATATATATATATATATATATATATATGGTCAATTTTATGTTGTTGAATTATGTTGTTAAAATAAATATATCTAGATAGATTCTGAAGATCTTCATCATGCTGTCAAACATAAATAGATAGATAGATTCTGAAGATCTTCATCATGTTGTAAAATATAAATAGATAGATAGATTCTAAAGATCTTCATCATGCTGTCAAATATTTCTCCGTTGAATTTTACGCTAAAGATGTTCATTTAAACACATAGATATATAGAAAATATAGCTCTTCGTCATATGTTGTCAAACATACCATGATATAAAGGGTGCAAGTCAGCTTCGGGTTATATAATCCAAACTAGTTCACCATAGGTTTTTTGTGTGGTCGATATTGCACCGACAGTTTCTATGGTCCACAACCCACATAAACTTCTATGAATAAGCGTGCTTGGTTCATTTGTTGTAAAACACAACAAAAAACTGAAAAATCTTCCGAAAGATATGAACACTATAAGACCCCGATCCCCGAGACTACTAATTAAACAATAAATCATACAATTCAAAGAATCAGGATATTACAAATCATCATTTAACTCATACACATTTTGCCTAATAAAAATTTCATCAGCAATATTCACAACACAGCGGAAAATAATCATCTCATCAAGATATCATCTTGGGTCTCATCATAAAAATCTCGGAATAAATACATCAACATCAATAATCAAAATTAGAATAATACAATCCCCAAAATTCCTATATCAGAGACCTAATCTAGACATATGTAAATCAACATAAATGGAGTAGGCATAAGTCATCCTCAACATAACTCACCAAGCAAAACTACTCCTCAACCTGCAAATCTATACCACGAGGGTGAGGCAACAACAAAGCCACTGGTGGGTAAGATATACGTTCAACAATAGGTTATAATAAACGCATATAAGTTCAGGCATAAACATCAACAACATATAAGTATTCATCATATAGAAAGTCTAGTTACAATTAACACAATTATATCGCATTCATCTTAATACACTCGGTTATCATATTACCACATTCATATCACCTTCTTAAATTACTAACAGTTAATTCATCAACACTTTAACAACAAGGTACTTAAAGCATACTTAGTATATTATCATCAACAAGATCATCATCCTCATTTGCATCAACAACTCAACTATAAATCGTCCACGATCTCACACATTCAACAATTAGCCAATTACCACTTTATCATCAAGAGGCCTAAAGATATATCTCCTGTTATGAAGGAGGGACAAATCCCATCTAGGACACTCATGTCCCTTAGCATGATTTGTCAAGTGCCCATTTACCAACATTATGGTTATCTTGTTACAGATAACATTTGAATGGCAATAAAACGCTTGAGTCCACATCTAGGGATCATAATGGTTTCAGGTCTAAGAGTGGTATACAACATTATCATTATGAGAATAACTTATGACGATTTCATAACATACTATGTAGTATTCTCACGGTGGTTCAATCCAGTATAAATATTACTCCTAATACTTATACCTATGTATAGACCTAATATCCCATATTCATGACCCAAGAGATGTGGTCATCAGTCTATTTACATAATAATCTCCACGCTTTATTATTATCCTGATTTATATTAAAGTTTGACTACAGATACTTTTAAAGAATAATGTTCTTTCGGTTAATGTAATCTCATGATTAAGTCACACTTAATGTTCCATCACATGAACCATCTATTCTAGGGACTTTATTAATCTCATAACAAGTATAATAAAGAATGCCATATTTTATTTAATAATAAAAGTCATGATACATATGATAAGCTTAACATAAACTATTGGCCTCTAGGGCTTACACCAACAATCTCCCACTAGCACTAGAGCCAATCAGGCATAAACCTAATACCCATAGATCTAGTATGACCATCATGCTTCTGTTGAGTCAGAGCTTTAGTTAGTGGATCAGCAACATTATCTGATGTTGGTACTCTGCATATTTTCATATCTTCTATATAAATGATTTCTCAAATGAAATGATAGCGCCTAAGTATCTGTTTGGATCTTTGGTGAGATCTAGGTTCTTTAGCTTGTGTGATCGCTCCATTGTTATCACATAATAATTCAATGGGATCCACAATACTTGGAACTATTCCAAGATCAGAAATGAATTTCTTGATCCAAACAGCTTCTTTTGCGGCATTAGATGCAGTAATATACTCGGCCTTAGTTGTAAAATCAGCGATTGTTTCCTGCTTTGAACTCTTCCAGCTCACAGCACCGCCATTTAAGCAAAACATGTATCCAGATTGCGATTTGAAATCATCATGATCTGTCTGAAAACTAGCATCAGTGTAACCAATTACAGAGAGCTCTTCTTGACCTCCATAGATCAAGAAAGTATCCTTAATTCTTCTCAAGTACTTAAGGATGTTCTTGACAGTAATCCAATGATTGTTGACTGGAGTAGACTGGTACCTACTCGTAGCACTTAAAGCATACGAGACATCTGGTCGAGTACATAACATAGCGTACATGATAGATCCAATTGCTGATGCAAATGGAACATTGATCATTCGATCCCTTTCTTCATCAGTTGAAGGGGATTGTGCCTTTGACAAACCTATACCTGATGACATAGGTATGAGTCCTTTCTTGGACTCATACATATTGAAACGTCTCAAGACTTTGTCTATGTATGTACCTTGACTTAAGCCAAGCAATCTTTGTGATCTATCTCTATAGATCCTGATTCCTAATATGTAGGAGGTTTCACGTAATTCTTTCATAGAAAAGCATTTCCCTAACCAAGTTTTGATTTCTTGTAGTGTAGGGATGTCATTTCCGATGAGCAATATGTCATCGACATATAATACCAGAAATGAGACTATGCTCCCACTATCCTTCTACTAAACACAACGTTCATCCTCATTTTTAATGAATATATATTGTTGTACAGTTTCATCAAAACGAAGATTCCAACTTACGGAAGCTTGCTTCTGTAAGTTTTAGATTGAAACCTAAGAGGGGGGGTGAATTAGGTTTTTGACTTTTTCGGATAATTTTTGTGAGTTTAGTGTTCTTGATAATTTTTCCGGAAAGTTATTATGAAAGTCTGAATGGAAATGCGGAAAAATAAAAAGTATAGGGAAGAGAAAAACACAAGAGAAATTATAGTGGTTCCCCTAATGGTACATCCACTCCCTCCACACCCCGTGAAAGAATTCACTATGTTAAAATCTTTGTTACAAGCAATCTCACCCCAAGACCCCCTAACAATCTTTCTAACATTCACCAGATAGGACCCCACTATCTTTACAACAATTCTCACCAACAATGGCAAGAAAACTTTACAACAATGTAATTGAAGAATAACAAATGTATGGTTGTATATTTTTATCAATATCACTCTTAAACAAATGAACTTAGTGCTCAGAAAAACTTTTCTTTATGAATGAAAAGAATGAACAAAGTTTTTCCAAGAATGAGAATTTGAATGCAAGTACAAGTGATATTGAATTTCACAATTGAGAGTTTGAAAATTATTGTGTGTATCTGAATTTTTAACATGATCAAAAAGAAGAAAAAGAGTAAAATCCAAAGGGTCGTAATATAAGAGAAATAATAATTTTTATGTAAAAATAGCTTATCTTATTCACATAGATTTTCATATAGATTTTTGAAATCTCATATCTATGTCTATGGATCAACTATCATCAAACCAAGACACTTTTGTCAAATAAGTATATTCTAATAACACAAACTTTTATGACATTGCACACTTGCTATTAAAGTATTTAACAAGATTAATATAATGCAAAATTAAAAATGCAATTGTAAACCTTTAATTTTCCCATCACTGTGCACATGTTAAAATTCAATACTTCAAAGGCATTTTCCATAATTTTTAAAATGATTTTAAACGGTAGAATAAAAATTCAAATTAAAAAAAAAACGAAGCATCAAACAGTACATGCATCGCTTGCTATTATTAACATTGTTATGTTATAGCCCTGAACAAACACAGCATGATGATTATAATTTCAAATTGTTCCTGCAGTGAGGATCACAGTACCAATCCCATGAGCGGTGTTTGTACTCAAGAGCTTGGCTAGGATTTTTTTGTCTCTTCTCTGTTGAATGAATGTCGTGCCTTTATGAGGTGTTCCGGCGCCCTTTTACACACCCTTTGACCTAGGCGGGTAGGGGCGGTCTTTTCGGGATTCTCAAGCCACCTGGAGCGATGACTTGGCCCTCCTTCCCGAGGATCTCGGCCCGTAACGGGAACATGGGGGAAGACTTGGTAGACGGGTCAAAAGGGGACCGTTAGCTCGGGTTTTGACGTGGGTAACCCGCTTTGGCCGCGTTATGGGGTCCCTTACTCTTCCCGACTTGCTGCAGCGGGGCCCAGACTTCGCCCACGTGGCGGGCACGTGGGGAATGAGATCCAACCTGCCAGGGAAGGCTATCGCGTGTGCTGAGTGGAATGAGATGACGGTACACAGCCCCCCAAGCACGAGGCTCGTAGAGGCGAAGTGATTAATGGCATGCTCTTTCGACGAGGGCGCCATGATGGTGTCGGTACACAGCCCCCCAAGCACGAGGCTCGAAGGGGCGAAGTGATTAATGAGGTGCTCAGCCCTGGCTTCGTGGGCGACCACCAGCTTCCCCCTGCCAGACTGAGCGATTGTCTGACGAGGTGAAATATTAGCCCGTAGCGAGAATTGGCGGCCTGCTGACCGCTTCTGTGGTTGTCTCCAACATAACGTCCTGGAGATGCATGTACCTTATCAGTGCATGAACACTTAAGCTGAATCCAACGGTTGGTCAGTAGCGACTGTTCGGACTGCAATCTGAACGGCTAAGAATCCTTCTGCTTTTTTCCTATTTCAATGTAATCCCAACCATTCAGAACTGAAAAGATAGGCCCCCTGAACCGTTTGATTTTGTGTCTCTTCAGACCATGTGCGTAGCTCAAGGCTCCCACACCTATAAACAGGGGTTGTTTGTCTCGTCTGGGACTATCGCTACTCTTCGTATCAACTGCTTTTGCTAACACGCCGGCGCATTTTGCAACCTACTTCCTACGTAAAAATAGGTAACTCCCTAGCAACCCTCTCATTTACGTTTACGCTTTTAAAAAATGGTAGTGATAAGGGAATGTGACAGTGAGGGTAACTCGGTGGGTTCCCCCACCCTGGAGGAGCGACGTAAGGTGTGGAACGCTGCCATCCGAACCACCACTAGGGCGGATGGGAAAATAGACTGGGTGCTTATGGACCAACACTACTTTGGACATCCTCTCGTCACTGCTGAGATTAGCTCTGACAGCGATGACGGTACCGCCCATCTCTTTTTCAGAGTTGAGTGCTTCAAGTAGCAGTAGCCATGATAGTGATGTAGTTGTTCTCTTTTCTTCAGGCCTCGGTGAGCGAGGGGGAATCATGGCGGAGTCGGAAACGAGTGCCGGATGGGTGGATGAGACTATGGCTGCCCAATCCTCTCTCTTGACTTAAAAAAACTGGGTGTAAGGGAAGTTTTTAACTTCAAATGATATTAAATTGTTGGCTAATATGCACTTTTGGCCCTCCAAGTTTCACGAACTTGCGATTTTGGCCCCCCAAGTTTGAAAATAGCACTTTTGGCCCCCTAAGTTTCACGAACTTTGCAAATCAGTGCAAATTTTTGGCCCCCCTTTGACCGAGGGGGGCCAAAAATTTGCACTGATTTGCAAAGGGGATGAAACTTAGGGGGCCAAAAGTGCTATTTTCAAACTTGGGGGGCCAAAATCGCAAGTTCGTGAAACTTGGGGGGCCAAAAGTGCATTTTAGCCAACAATTTAATATCATTTGAAGTTAAAAACTTCCTTTACACCCAGTTTTTTTAAGTCATGTGGATAGCTCCCCACTTAAAATCCTTGAGCTAATAAGTGTTTTTTGTACTAGTGTCTTTCGCTTCCAATGCCCGGTCTTACCACAATAGAAACATTTTCCCTCCTTAGCCACACCTCTAGTAGGCTTCAAAGCTTTGGTTGATTGAGTCTGTTGATAAACAGACTTCTGATGTCCTCATGACTGAAGCATCAGAAGTAGAAACTCAGGTCACTTCTGAAACCTCTCCTGGACCTGATAACAACACAACCCTTGCTATCATTGTGCCAAAATCTACTCCTGACACTAACCACGTTGTTATCAAACCCTTCTGCTTTCCTACCTCTTCATCTCAATCCATACTCACTCTTAACCCACCTCCCACCTTAACCTCAAACCTTGTCCTACAAGAAGTATGCATAATTATTTTTGACAGTTTGGAAGAACTGGTTCAATCCAGAAATAACCCCATTCAGCTAGTCAACTATGCTGATAAATGGGAGAACCTAAGAGTCTTGGTAAATAAGACTCTGGATGAGCTGTAGGATATTGCAATTGCTTCTCAAAATGAAGCACTCAGAAGCTGGTTTAAGGAAGTGGTATCCAGCATGGAAGCTGTGGTATTGAAGAAGGATATCACAAGGCAACTATCAGACTCAACATCTATGAAGACGTACCTAAGGATGTTCCTGAGATCCTGAAGTCTGGACTTCAAGGGTCCTTGATCTCAAAATTCCTTGTCAAGTCCGACAACATTTTGGTCAAGAGATTGGATCTGGAAGACCTCAGATGGCTATGTTTGCTGATAAGATAGAAGCTGAGTTGTTAGAGCAGAAGATTAAGCAACGGGCAATGCAAGCTCAACTTCAGAAGCTCAGTGAGAATCAGGAGAAGCTAAGTGAAAATCAAGCTGCTATGATCAGGAGACAAGAAGAAATGGACAAGAATCAAGCTAAGATGGTCAGGAAGCAAGATGAAATGAGTTCTGGGATCAATGCCATTCTGGGCATGCTGCAGCAACAACAGAAACCTTAGGATTGTTTTTGTTTTTTCACACCCTATTTTTGTTTTGTTTATGCTTCTGACAATTTATTTTATGCTTTTGAAATTTAAAACTGCTTATGATTCGTATGATCAATGCTTGCTTCTGATAAGATCTGTTATTTCCTGCTTCTGATGAATGTCACTCTTATATTTCTAACTCAAAATCTTTTTCTTTTGTTAATTCTTTTGTTGATGACAAAAGGGGGAGTAAGATTAATAGTTCTTAGGCTCTTGAGTCCATAATTAAGTTAATTAAAAAATTGACTTAGGAACCTTCTTCTCATCCCTTAGCCTCTGAATCATTTTATGTGATGTACTTCTGAGTGAGGTTTCTTAGAAATTACTTTTGATTATGCTTAAAATGAATTTAATTAACTTGTATAGAACTTAGGGGGAGTCTAAAAAACTCAACTTCTGGACTATTAGACTTAGGGGGAGCTTACAAACCTCATACCCTAAATTCAACTTGTTAATTAAATTAACAACAATTGACTATTAATACATATGTTTATCATCATCAAATAGGGGGAGATTGTTGGAACAAAATAAGTTTAAACATTGCCTCTTACGTTTTGATGATAACAAGGTATTAAAAGATCAATTGGATATGCTAATATTTGTTCAAGAGTTGATGTTGTTTCAAAAATAAGTATATTTTTATATCGTTTCCACAGGGACTAGTGCGATATTACAAGTTGTTCAACATACATTATCATTTTAAGTTAGGGTTTAATCGTTTGTTTGTTATAAACCTTAATCGAACTAAAACACTGGTAAAATTGAGATTGATAAAGACTTAAAGATGCTAGGATTGGACTTCAATAACCAAACTTTAACATATATCCCTACGATCACATATATGGATTCTAATTATTAATTGATATTATCACATATCACTCAACAACATTATTTATGTCTAAATAATGTCGTGATTGTTGGAGTAAGCCCTAATAGCCAATCTATTTTGATTGGATTTGGCTTTGTATCATGACTTATATATATATATATATATATATATATATATATATATATATATATAAGGCATTTATTTATTCTTTTGTTTAGTTTCAAAATAATATATTCCCTAGAATAATTGGTCTGTTTAATGGAGCATTAAGTGTGACTTAATCGTGAGACTCATTAAACGAAAGGACATTATTCTTAAAGTATCCGTAGTCAAGCTTTATTGTGAAATGAGATAACAATAAAGCATAGAGACTATTATGTGGGTAGACTGATGATCACATCTCACAGATCATAGATAAAGAGTTATCAAGTCTTCACATAGGTATAAATATTAGGAGTAATATTTATACTGGATTGACCCGCCATGAGAATACTACATAGTAAAAGTTATGAAAAGTGTCATAAGATATTCTCATAGTGATAGTGGTGTATTCCACCCTTTGACCTGAAACCACTATGTACCCTAGATGTAGGAGTCGAGTGCTTTATCACCATTCAAACGTTGTCTGTAATAGGATGACTATAAAGTTGGTTGATGGGTACTCGATGAATCATGCTAAGGGACATGAGTGACCTAGATGGAATTTGCCCCTCCTACATAACAGGAGAAATGTCTATGGGCCCAATATTGAACTAGACAAGGATGACACGGTCTATGCCTTGTGTTCAATATAGACATGAGGGCAAAGGGGTAATTATACACATGATCATTATCACGGAAAGGTTTCGTCAGATCACATGACATTCTCGTCACTTGGGTAGCAGTGATGTGTTGCTAGATACCGATCACTGTTTATAATATTAAATAGGTGATTTGATATTATTGCCAACGTTACGGGAACCTATAGGGGTCACACACAAAGGACAGATAGATGAGAGAAATAAATAAGTAAGACTTATTTATAAAATAATAAGTAGGACTTATTAGTAATTAAATAATTAAGTATGACTTATTATTTAATTTATGAAATAGAGAAACGCGGTCCATCGTAAGGTACGGTGTGTTTAAGTGAAATATGGTGCACCGTAAGGTACGGTGTATTTAAGTGCTTGGCTTGTTGACCACACAAGTGGTTCTATAAATAGAACCCTTGTGGTAAAGCATTACAGACTTTTGTTGAAACACTTAACCTAATTCACAAAAGGTGTGAAACCTAGCCGTCACTCTCTAAACCCTATTCTCTCTGAATCTCCGTTGAAATTGGCTAGCACCGGTCATCGGAGAAGGTCTGTTCGTGTGGACTGAATAGAGGCATCGCTACGTTGCTTTGCTCGTGATCAGAAACAATTCTGCCACAAAGGTTCTGCTCTTCAAGAGGTAAACACATAATCCTTAAAGTGTTTAAGTATGTGTTCTGTATGATTTGTGATTAATGATTTAATTAAGATCCGTTTCAATGGGATTTGTTCCGTTAAGAGGATTAAATTTTTTGAAAAACCCCTCTTAAATCCCTTCAGTAGTATCAGAGCTCTTGGTTCTGATTAAATCATTAGATTCAAATACGCTGATTAAACATGTGTTGTTTGCTTTCTTCGATATCACGATTTACTTTTGTGAATATGATTCAATGTTCATCGTGATATATTACTTTAGAGCATTTGCAATTCGTTGAATTTGATTCAAACTCTTTCCATCCATAAAAAAAAACATGAAATATTGGAATTCAATTTAGAAAAATTATACGTGAATGGCAATTGATCATAATATTAATAATGATGATAGCAAGAGTTGTTACTATCATTAAATATTAAGATTATCTTTTAAAATTGTTTTAAGAGAAAATAATATTTTGGCAAATATTTATTGATTGATTGATATCATATATGTGATATATGATTTTAATACAACATCATTATATGTGATATATTGATGGTGTCATCGTTCAATAGGTTTTATATGATTGATTGTGAATTTGTAGACAATTCGTGAGATTGAGCTTCGATATCCGAATCTGGTGAAACATCAAAGATCCGATTTTTCATGCTAAACAAACAATCCTGCGTAGTGTGATCAATCATAATGTCTAATTAATTAATTCAATTGGAGAAAGGTAGATTTAAAAGATCATGATTTTGAAAGAGTTTTAATATCAGGTATGGTCTTTTGAATTTGGTAATTAAAGATTTTCATATCTTTAGTTTAATTCATTTCCAATTTAAAAGGATCATCATTTTGAAAAGTTTCAATATCAGATATGATCTTTTGAATTTGGTAGTAAAATATTTGCATAACTTTAGCACCATAATTTGTTTTGGAAACATATTGATTGCCTAAATAAAACAGATTTATTTATAATAATTATTGAGTGTCAATATTACTATAATTAAATAAATAAAAATTCTACCTTTTTGGATTGTTTTTCAAAAGTTGTTTGAAATGGTAGTAAATGATCCTTATTTGATAGTAAATATAAAATGTCATGATTTGAAATAGTTCAATGTCATGTATGATTTTGAATTTATTTAAAAGATTTGCATGATTTTTACATAATTTGTTTCTAATTTAAAAGAATCATGATTTTGAAAGAGTTTCAATGTCGGATATGATCTTTTAGATTTGGTCCTAAAATTTACATATTTTAATTTTATTTATGACCAGATTGATTTTGAAATAGTTTCAAATATATAAATATATATATGAATCAATTTTATATGACATATATCTCGGTCAAAATATTATTCCAAATATTGATTGACTTTATAATTGTTTAATGATAATAATAAATAGTTATTATTATTTATCATTAAGTTTAAGGTATATGGTTATGACCTTAGTTTACTTTGGTGTTTATTCATTTAAATAAAATATGATCTGCGTGTCATGAATTATTTTATTTAAATACGGCCTGTGTGTCGTGATTTATTTTATTTAAATACGGCATGCGTGTCGTGATTTATTTTATTTAAATACGACCTGCGTGTCGTTTCATTTATTATTTTATTTAAGAGTTAAATATTGTAATTGCTTCAAGAGTTGAAGAGAAGACAACGCCAAAAGATGATTCCGATGAAGAAACTTTTGAAGCTTGCTCGTGGGTCAAAGAATTGTAATAAAATAGTTTATTTAATTCTTATGCGTTAGGAGGTCATAACCATACTACTAAATTTATTTTATGTATGTGATGCATGAAATGTATGTTTAGTTAGCGCATGTATGATATATATGTTTAACATGTTTTAGATATATGTTAGCATGTATGTTTTAAATGTTTTATATACTTGCTATATATCAGCATGAATGTCATGCATATCTAGAGACGCGTATATGAGATACACATGTCGGTGAGATCAAACTTAATTAAAATCCTTCAAATAGAATATTAAGTTAAATGTTTTCCAAAGGATAGCACCCTTCAAGACTAGTCTCGAATAGTGTGGGTTCGCCCTAGCGAAGTGCACTTTCTATACTAGTAAGTTGCGGTGAGGTAATTCCATTTACCCGACTGTTATTATTTGGGTCTAACTTAACTAAATTATTTTAATAAGATTAAAATATATTTAGAAGCAATGTTTGGGAACATCTATATGATAGATTAAAGTAAGGAGTTACTCAACCAAATGGTTTGAAAGTTGTATGAGATACAATTGGAAGAAGTTCCTACCTGAATAGCTAAGTTTTGGGGGATCAGCCCTCGCTGACTCAAAACGAAGTGAAATATGGATTTCAACCCACTAGAAAATCTTCCAATGAGATTTTCCGAATCAAATGTTGAAGGTCATTTGTTTTGAGTAAAATAGTGGGAGCATATTTAATTAAAGACCTAATTAAATATGTTTTAAATCATGATACATTTATTTTATTTATTTTCTGTATTTAGAATTTCTTTGGCATATGCATTTTATTATACTGTTAAATGTTCATATAAAGAACAAAAATCTTCAGAAAGGAGTTTCTGAATTGGTACAAGAATTGAGAATTGTTCTCAAGAACGAGAAAAACTGTTAATGTTTTTAAAAGAGTCAAAATATAAGAAAGAGGTAAGATTTCTTCTTTGCCCATATAGTTATAGAAAGTTAAATTTCCACTTCTGCATCATAAGTATATGATACTTGATGATTGATCTCATATTTGTTGAAATATAGAGAAATTTTAAAGAAGTAGGACAATAACTATAAGTGAAGTCCACCTACGTCTAGAATGGAACAAATTGTTTCATTGACATAGGAGCTAATGCTTGGACTTAAATTTAACTTGATATGGAACCAAATAATTATTATTAAATTCCATATAAAATAGAAGCATTAAATCCTAAATCTTGTATTGACAAGATAAAGATTGTGTAGTTGAATAAAAGACAAATGTTGTCCTATTATCCAAATAATGTTTTCTATACAAATGTGTTAATCAAGTAATGGACTTGAGATCCATGACCTTGATAAGCTGGTCTATAACATATGAGAAAAAGGATCAAATGTGATTTGAACCTTTTGTATATCATCGGCATTATTGTTGCAAAGAAGTGTGATTCACAATTCCAGATTCCATGAATATGGACTATTGGACTCATTTGATATCTTATCATTTGAAGGATATGAGTTCCGCCTTTAAAATATTTCAGTGTTAGAGAACATCCTTGAATCAATATACATATGATGTATATGGATCACCAAACACATTTGCTAGAGATATTTATTACTCTTACTTCATTTACATTACTGATTAGATTAGTAAATATAAATGTGTGTTTGACACGAGTTAGAAATCTTTGAATTGGTTCAAAGAGTTCAACGATGGAGTAAAGGAATAATTTTGATAAGTATAAAGACCATACGAGTATGTCGCGATGGTTAATACTTAATTAAGGAGTATATTAATAATTTATATCGCTTCATGTTTGACATGACTCAATCTGAAATAGTTTGATTATAACTCCATGACCCTTGAAATTGATTAAATTACAGTTATTTTTCACCCACAATAAGTTTCAATCGAGGTAATCATAGAGACACCATATTAGATATGGAGGAAGAGTACCTAGTTTGACTTTGTGATAATTTGGGATTATGATGTTTATTAGATAAACAAAATTCCAAACTAGATGAATGTATAATTGTGGAGGTATATTTAAGAAGCTAAAGGATACTAATTCTACATCACATGACAAAAGTTGTCTGTCGCTAGAACTGGAGTATTCCTCTTGAAGGAGTATATCTCTGCAAGCCAGTGGGAGTGATGTAGAACTTGAATTAAGTCAAGTACCACAAAATACATGTTTCTCTAAGAATGGAACATGAACTGATTCAACAATGGGTTGTTGTTAAATCATCAGTTCGAGTAGCACAAGATCTAGATGAGTCTGACATGTCATATCACTAGGATGAGAAACATGATTTTGTCATGGCTCAACAAGGTGATATGATGCTAATGGAAGATGGGCGCCTGACTTACTAGAAGGCCGTAAATGGCCTGAATTCTGAGAAGTGGCTAGATGCCATGGGATCTTATATAGAGGTTGGATAACGAGGTTGCATTCCTTAATTGGAATGACCTTATATATGTATTTGACATATATGTAGGGTTTCGTTAATCGGATGCTAGAAAGGTACATATATTACAAAATTCATGTATGGAATGGAGCAAGCTTCTCGAAGTTGAATTGTTTATTTTATTAATAGAGTTTTATGAAAACTTAGATTAATAAAAGAACAAATTTAAATCTTGTGCACACAAGGAGATTAGTGGGGGCATTGATATTAGTTTGGTGGAGTATGTGGATGACATACTAGTCACCAAAACAATTTATCTACACATGTGAGACATGGTTAGAAAATTATTTCTAATTTGTACCAAAATTTATTCTAATGTTCGACACTAGAATACTTTCAAGAATATCCTTGGATGTCTTAAAGGACTTAGGATTGTTTCTTGAACACGGATGAAAAGGAACATCGTAAAAGAGTTACAATGATGACAACTTTCATATCAGTGTACAGTATATCCAGATCGCAATCTGGAATAAATGTTATGCTTGGATATCAACTATGAAATTTGTAAAAGTACAAGCTTCAGATAGTTGTTGTTTCTATTACAGATGTCAAATATATGATTTGGATTGTTTAGCTCATAGCTGAGCGAAAACATGTGTTTCTTGCGTTGCGGATTCCATTGATCCCGTATGAGGTGAAATTGGTTTAATCTTGCGACAATGAAAACTAGATCTCACCAATGATTCAAATGTATATGTTGACACTTCAATTTCCTTTTTATAGAAGATCAAAAGTTGAAATTGAAAGAAGTACAACCTACCAACATAGGAAAGGTTCCTTATCTGCTAGTAGAGTATCTTGCCCATAGTGTGCTTGATGCTAACATTTGACCAATAGTTATTGAGTTAATATTTGATTGGCTTTTAGTGCTAGTGGGAGATTGTTGGAGTAAGCCCTAATAGCCAATCTATTTTGATTGGATTTGGCTTTGTATCATGACTTTTATATATATATATATATATATATATATATATATATATATATATATAAGACATTTATTTATTCTTTTGTTTAGTTTCAAAATAATAAATTCCCTAGAATAATTGGTCTGTTTAATGGAGCATTAAGTGTGACTTAATCGTGAGACTCATTAAACGAAATGACATTATTCTTAAAGTATCCGTAGTTAAGCTTTATTGTGAAATGGGATAACATTAAAACATAGAGACTATTATGTGGGTAGACTGATGATCAAATCTCACAGATCATAGATAAAGAGTTATCAAGTCTTCACATATGTATAAATATTAGGAGTAATATTTATACTGGATTGACCCGCCATGGGAATACTACATAGTAAAAGTTATGAAAAGTGTCATAAGATATTCTCATAGTGATAGTGGTGTATTCCACCCTTTGACCTGAAACCACTATGTACCCTAGATGTAGGAGTCGAGTGCTTTATCACCATTCAAACGTTGTCTGTAATAGGATGACTATAAAGTTGGTTGATGGGTACTCGATGAATCATGCTAAGGGACATGAGTGACCTAGATGGAATTTGCCCCTCCTACATAACAGGAGAAATGTCTATGGGCCGAATATTGAACTAGACAAGGATGACAGGGTCTATGCCTTGTGTTCAATATAGACATGAGGGCAAAGGGGTAATTATACACATGATCATTATCACGGAAAGGTTTCGTCAGATCACATGACATTCTCGTCACTTGGGTAGCAGTGATGTGTTGCTAGATACCGCTCACTGTTTATAATATTAAATAGGTGATTTAATATTATTGCCAACGTTACGGGAACCTATAGGGGTCACACACAAAAAACAGATAGATGAGAGAAATAAATAAGTAAGACTTATTTATAAAATAATAAGTAGGACTTATTAGTAATTAAATAATTAAGTATGACTTATTATTTAATTTATGAAATAGAGAAACGCGGTCCATCGTAAGGTACAATGTGTTTAAGTGAAATATGGTGCACGGTAAGGTACGGTGTATTTAAGTGCTTGGCTTGTTGACCACACAAGTGGTTCTATAAATAGAACCCTTGTGGTAAAGCATTACAGACTTTTGTTGAAACACTTAACCTAATTCACAAAAGGTGTGAAACCTAGCCGCCACTCTCTAAACCCTATTATCTCTGAATCTCCGTTGAAATTGGCTAGCACCGGTCATCGGAGAAGGTCTGTTCGTGTGGACTGAATAGAGGCATCGCTACGTTGCTTTGCTCGTGATCAGAAACAATTCTGCCACAAAGGTTCTGCTCTTCAAGAGGTAAACACATAATCCTTAAAGTGTTTAAGTATGTGTTCTGTATGATTTGTGATTAATGATTTAATCAAGATCCGTTTCAATGGGATTTGTTCCGCTAAGAGAATTAAATTTTTTGAAAAACCCCTCTTAAATCCCTTCAGTGATTTCAATCGTATCGTTTAATCGACGATTTCTCAATCTATTAAACGATCCAATAGCATTAAGTGTTGATACTTAAAATGATTATCAAAACCTAAACCCCATTTCTAGAATTCAAGCGTTAATAGATAATTATCCTATATATAGACTCAAAAGAATTTTTCAATGTCATTTCAAATCATACATAAACATGAATAAAAAGGTGTCGCAGTGATTTTTGGATATTAAGCTATTAGTTAGCATTGACTCGTAATTTTAAGTCCACCACCGAGCTTTTATTTTTCCAAGGGAAAGGGGGAAAGTTCGAAAAAACCCTATTTTTTAGAGATCAAAGGTCCGGGGGTTGGTTACGCAAAGGGAATGTATTAGCACCCTAAGCGTCTATAGTATTCTATAGGCACCTCTTGTTTTTATTTATCTTGTGCTAAATTGATTATTTGATTATAAAGAAATGCCTAAGTGTATAGAGGACTAAAGTGATGAGTGAAAAGAGAGAAAAATGTTTTTGTTATTTTGTTGATTTGGAAAGACAAAGTCTTTTGCCTACATACCCGAATGAGATCAAAATCATGTAGTTCGGGGTAAAAAGCCGAGTGATTTGTTTGATTGGTTTTAAAGTTTGAAAATGTTGTTAAAGATAAGATGAGCCAAAGTGGCAAAAGAGTGAAGTTGATTGATTTTAATTGTAGAAAATAAAGTCTAATATAATTAAAATTAATTGAAGTTTGATTAAAAAAAAGCCGCTTGGTTTGAATTCCAAGGTTTGTTAATAAAAGATATTTTGATGAGGTTTTAAATATTTGAATTTTTTTTATTTTTATGGTTTTTCTACTTGGAGTCTAAATGATTAAGCGTGATAAAAAAAAGCTTAATTGAATCAGCAGTCTCTTAACTTATTTCTTTGTTTCAATTTGGTCACATAACTCTTAACTTTTCCAAACGAGTCCCTTAACTCTACTTCCATCAACCAATAAAGTCCTCTCTTAGTTTTTTGCAAAATATGTTAACCCATTTTCACGTGTCATTTAGGATTGGTGATCAAGAGCTGGATTTGAAAAACACACATGGTATACAATGGACTTACAACATATGATAACTTCGATTGTCAAAAACTCCCTACAAAAAAAAATCAGTACCATTAAAAACTTACAATATGTGTAAGTTTGGGTTGAAGAGCTAATCATGTATTACCATTAAAAAATCAGTACCAAAAAATGGATGACTCAACTGTGTTGCGATTTTCACTCACATATTGTATCACCGACCTCCTCCCCATACCATCTCGCGTTGCCAGGTTTTCTCACCGCCGCCCTTCATTCTTAACCTTGCTTGCTTGAATCTTCATCTTCAATTTTCAGGCCCATCTCTCTCCACGCGCGCGACATCTCTATTTCTCCTCCATTATTGCTTTGCTCAAGGTAATTCCATTCTTCTTGTTCTTCTTTTTCAAAATTGTAGTTGATAATGTATCTTGCCTTTGAATCTGTTCTGTGATTGATAATGTATCTTGCTTATCAGAAGTTATCATATGTTGTGAGTACATTGTATTCTATGTGTACTTTTCAAATCCAGCTCTTGATCACCAATCCTAAATGACACGTGGAAATGGGTTAACAGATTTTGCAAAAAACTAACGGAGAGGACTTTATTGGTTGACGGAAGTAGAATTAAGGACTCGTTTAGAAAAATTAAGAGTTATGGGACCAAATTGAAACAAAGAAATAAGTTAAGGGACTGCTGATTCAATTAAGCCAAAAAAACCTAAGCGCGAGAGATTTCATAGTGACGTTAGATCAAAATGAAATTCCCCTTTCCCTTGGATTATACTAATCACTTATTTTGATTTTGATTTTTGACATAAAGCGGAATAAATAAATATGCATGCAATGCAATTTTCTCATTTATATTTACATTGGTTCCTAAAATAGATTCTAAAGCATAATAAATATCAAATGCATGAAATGATGTAAATATGTATGCAATGTAATATTCTCATTTATAATTACATTTGTTCCTAAATAAATTCTAAGGCATAATAAGCAAAAAAAGAAAGTGGTAAATAAATATAAAATGCAATATGTGATACTAATAAACTAAAATAAAGCAAATGAATAGATAGTAAAAAAAAAGAAAAAGGAAAAACAAATGAAATAATAATACTAAATAAAAAAACAGCAAGTAAATAAAGAAAAAAAAGAAGAAAATTTGACTCAATAAGCTTAAATAAGTTATTGTTCAAATAATCACTTATTTGGATAAGCTAAAAAGCGATTAAAATAAAGAAAATGACTTATAAAAATAAGCCAACAAAATAGAATAGAAGATCTGAAAAGATCGCTATGTTAGTGTAAAAATTTGACTCAATAAGCTTAAATAAGCTATTGTTCAAATAATCACTTATTTGGATAAACTAAAAAGCGATTAAAATAAAGAGAATGACTTATAAAAATAAGACAACAAAATAGAATAGATCTGAAAAGATCGCTATGTTAGTGTAAAAATTTGACTCAATAAGCTTAAATAAACTATTGTTCAAATAATGACTTATTTGAATAAGCTAAAAAGCAAATAATAAAGTCACAGAGGAGGGTTTAAATATGAAAATGGGTGATCAAATAGCTCAACAGATTTAATACCAAGGCCCATCCCCTTTAACTAAAAAAAACAACAAAAAGCAAAAAAAGAATGTGGGGCCCGCGGTCAAGGAAGAAGAAAGTCAACTTCTTCCTCAAGATCAATAACCGACAACAACAACATCCATAGGAGAAAAACACAAAATCTCCAAATCTCAAACGGACATCAAAAATCACAAATGAATATACCATCTTGCTCGATTTTTCGCACTGATCATGAATCTATGCTTAGATTTCACAGTAGAGGCTTGTGTAAAAAAAACGTAAACAACAACTTCCAATTCAAAAATGCAAAAACACAAATTAAGCAATTCTAAGCAAAATTAAATATTGGAAAAGCTTCACCACACTTCCATGAACATAAATCAATCGGAATCTACCTTGTTTAATCTTTGAAAATGGTCCAACTCACTAACACTTTTTCTTGAAAAATTGTGGTTTTAATTTCACGATTTTGGATGGTTTTTCTTGAGGTTTTGAGTGTTTTTGGTTTGTTCGAAGTGTTTATGAACTTTTGATGGAAGAACGGTGGAGTTTTATGAAGAAATGAAGATTTTGGAATTTTTGATGAAAATGGTGATTTTTCTCTCTCAAATTTTCGGCCTACTTCCTCTCTGATTTTGTTGGGTACTTATAGAGGGAGAAACTTGGTCAGCGAGAGTACAAAATTAGGTTAAGTGGGGAGTAAGAAAATGTAGTTTGAAATTTTTGCAAAAAATGAGTTTTTTGGTACTTTTTTGATGATTTTTGGTGGTGAGTGATGATGTGTTGGATAATGATGAAGTGTCATGTGTGAGGATGATTTTAGATGCACAAATTGTGGGGAAAGAAATGAAATAGGAGTGAAATGTGCATTTTGGGTGAATTTGTCTAAGTTAGTGTTTTTTTTTTTTTTTTTTTTTTAAAATTTTGAATCTTGATGATTTTGAAAATAATAAAACAAAAATGGTGTGAAATTGTGATTAGAAATGTAATAGGAATGAAAGGAAAAAAAATTGGAATGTTTGGTGTGGAAACACATTTTTTGAAAAAAAAATTAACTTTTCGTCAACTGTTGACTTTGGTCAAAGGTTGACTTATGCCAACAGTTGACTTTGGTCAACATTGACTTTTTTTGGAAAAAAAAAACAAAAATCTTAGGAAATAAGAAGAAAGAAAAGAAAGTTTTGGTTGGGGCAAAATTGAGGTATGACAGATGCTCCTATTTAAGTTTCTTCGTGCGGTGACTCAAAGATGAAATCTTTGATTCAACAAGTCGAAGAGACTTAAATATAGAGTACTTTAATTTTGACCCAAAAATGTCATGAATGCTCGTGATGCATGTTGGAACAAAATGTATGAACAAGTGCCTTTTGAGTTTTGATGATAACAAAGTGTTAAAAAGAAAATTGGATATGCTAATACTTGTTCTAAGTGTGCAGGACCATACATTTAAAATTATGTATCTAATAGTGGTTCTGAAAGATCAAATTAAGAGCAAAGGAAAATATTGAAGCTTGGGTAACAAGTCAGAATCTGAAGACTGGAGTCTGAAGTCTGAAGACTGAAGTCTGAAGAAAACTCAGAAGTCAACTGCTGTCACTGTCAAAAGTACATAGTACAACCACGACCTCTGCAACAACCTCAGAGTCAGAACGATCTCTGCAACTTTGTCTCCTTAGACAGAACATCCAATCCATTTCAAGGAAAGGATTCAAACGTTATTCTTTATGGTACGCAGTCCATATCAAGGAAGAAATCAACGTTGGATCAAGCTTCAATTCAAACGACTCTATTGATGATCTGGCACCTTCTCAACGTCTCTCTATTCCTCTATAAAGGGACTGAAGACTTGAAGAAGAAATATACAAGACTCTACAATTTTGAAAGCGCCAATACTCTGTCAAATTCACTACGCATCAATAACTTAGAAATTCTTTCAAACTTTCTCATCTTAGAATTTCTTAAGTATAGAGTCTGAAAACTGTGTTGTATTTTGTGAACACCACTGATAGTATATCAAGTGTTCAACTCAAACATAATTCTTTTTAACTCTGTTTGATTAGAAGTTGGTATCAGAGCTTGGTTCTGATATTCAATCACCTAACAGTGAGTCAGTCAAGATCCTGAGAAAAATATGTCTTATGGTGAATCTGGTGAATCCACATCTAGAAATGGTGGCACTGCTGTATCATATGATTATGGTACAACAGATGACAAGCAATCACACTCACACCATAGACCTCCTATGTTTACTGGTGACCCTGAAAAATTTTCATGGTGGAAAAGCAAGATGTACAGTCATATCATTGGAATAGATGATAGCCTTTGGGATATCATTGAAGATGGTATAACTATACCAATTGATGAAGAAGGAGTTGCCATAAACAGGAAGAATCTTTCTGATGCTGAAAGAAAGATTTACAGAAAGCATCACAAAGTAAGAGGTATCATTGTGGACTCTCTGCCTCACAATGAATACTTGAAGCTGAGTGATAAATCTACTGCAAAGGCCATCTTCACATCCTTATGCTCTAACTATGAAGGAAACAAGAAAGTTAGAGAAGCCAAGGCTAACCTTCTGGTTCAACAGTATGAGTTGTTCAGGATGAAGGAGGATGAAAATATTGAGACTATGTTCTCAAGGTTTCAGACTCTGGTATCTGGACTCCAGATTCTGAAAACGAGTTACTCAACTGCTGACCATGTGAACAAAATCCTCAGAAGTCTACCATCTAAATGGAAACCTAAGGTAACTGCCATTGAGGAAGCTAAAGATCTAAATACTCTTAGTATTGAAGATCTTATCAGCTCTCTCAAAGTGCATGAACTAGGACTCAATGAAGATGAACCTGTTAGAAAGTCCAAATCTATAGCACTTAAATCTAAAGGAAAGTCATTAAAAGCTCTAAAAGCTATAAAATCTGATGAAGAATTTCCTGAGGGAAGTTCTGAAGAAGATTCAGAAGCTGAAGAGCAAGCAATGCTTTCTAAAAGATTTCAGTACTTGATGAAAAGACAAAAGAAGTCCTCTAACAGGAGTAGTAACTTCAAAGGATCTGGTTCCAAGAAGGAAGATCAGAAGGGTTGCTTCAACTGGAAAAAGACCGGTCATTTCATAGCTGACTGTCCTGAGCTATAGAAGGACAAATCAAAGGTGAAATCCAAGAAGACCAGCTCAAAATCAAGCAACTTCAGAAACAAGATCAAGAAAAGTCTTATGACAACATGGGATGATCTTGATAATGAATCTGAATCTGAGAAGGATAATGAAGAAGAAGCTAACCTAGCTCTTGTGGCAACAACATCTTCTGATACAGAGTCAGGTTCAGACTCTGAGGATGAAGATGAGGTATATTCTGAACTTACTCATTTTGAGCTTGTTGATACAGTTAAGGATCTTATGAACCATCTGCCCTTGCAGAAGCACTGTTCATCAGACGCTCCCTTCAGATGTTGACTTTTGTTGACCTTCAGACTCAGCCTTCAGATGTTGACTTCTGTTGACCTTCAGACTCAACCTTCAGACGTTGACTTCTGTTGACCTTCAGACTCAACCTTCAGAAGCACCCTTCAGACGCAGTCTTCAGACTCAGCCTTCAGAAGCACCCTTCAGACGCAGTCTTCAGAAGCACCCTTCAGACGCAGTCTTCAGACTCAGCCTTCAGAAGCTGCTTCAGACCCAATTTTGCTTCAGACTTGCAACAAAGCTTCAATGCTTTCCTTCTTGCTCTTAGCTTGTTCTTCGAAAACCAATATTAATTACCAAACATTAAGAACATGGTTCTGCACACTTAGAACAAAGCATTAGCAATACCAATTTTCTTTTTAACACTTGTTATCATTAAAACCCAAAAGAGAGTTGTTCATACACATTTTGTTCCAACATAGTCCCACTGTAAGCCCAGTAAGGCAGGAAGTAGAGAAAGCCTTCTCCTCCGGTAATCGACCTCCTGCAAGCAGCCAGTTGTCGACGGTGAAGAGATCTCTGAAAGTGGGGAAAACCTCACTCATGGAGAAACCATCTTTGGCTAGGATTTTGAATATCATCAGCAAATACTTGCTCCATCTACACCTTGAGAGGCTGTTTTGTGCAGAATACGGTAAACTTCATCCAAGTTGCTGGGTAGTAGAAGTTGCTCCAAAATTGAGCAAATTCCGAGTTCCTGTAGCAGCAATTTTCTGGGTGATTTTAACTAACAGTTCTTCTGGGAGTTGATCCATTTTGGAGAAGAAAGAAAGAAAATCTTTTTCTTTTTCTGGAAAAAGATGGAGGGTAAAAAATGTTCGAAGGAGAGAAGAAAAGTCTTTTCTGAAAAGGGTGAAAGTGAAAGAAGTGAAATGAGATTTTATACTCATTAGTGAAGGGAAATTGAAAAGACTTTTGATTTGAAAAGTTGAAAAAGTCTAACCACATGGCGAAAGAAGTCTGCAAATAGCCGTCGGTTACTTTTCGCATGAACTGCAAAGTCCCCGGAAATAGTGCAGTAATGATGACTAATTTGGGGAACCGCTCGAAGTAAGTGGCGTCACTACTCAAGAAGACGTGGGGATTTCTTTCAAAAAGGTATTTTCAAAAATGTCAATTTTCTTCTACAGTTTCTTCCGTCGAAACCAACATTTTTGGGGGGCAATTTGTTAGCCTGTATTTTCGACAAAGGATATTAAATGCGGTCATTAAGATTTGACTAAACACGTGGAAGACAAGAGTTTCTAAGATTGCATGTTCGTTCGACATGATCGAAGGAATAAAGTTGGTCGAAGGACATCTCGACAACTCGAAAGTTGGTTATTTTCTAAAGAGGTTCCTTTACAAACTGTCGGAATTCATGACTGTCGAAGGAATAAGATTTGAATTTCAAATAGGTTATTCTTCCTGTTATTAGACGTTAGTAGCAGTTGTAGTTTGGATAGGATTGTACAGTTATTTCCTTAAGTATAAATAAGAGTTTTCCATGAGGAAAACGGGGTCACAAATCAAATACATAACATTCTATACACTCGAAGTATCCAAGTTACAGCGAGAAAAGAGTTACGAATCATGTATGATCCTTGTGAACAACCTTTATTTCGAATCAATGCAATTTACTTTACTTTAAGTTAATTCTTGCAATTTATCTTTATTCTAGAATTTCCATTCGACAAGTTCAAGCAATCGAACTTGAAGATTATATTTACTTTTATGTATTCAAAACACATAAGAATCAACAAAAACATGCAGAGATTTTCAAACAAACTTGACACACAATGGCCTGAGATTACTGGTTGATCTCGCAAGTAATAAATCTATAACCAGCGGTTGTTTACCAAAAACCAAGGTAAACAGTCCTTCGACCAGCTTTATTCTTTCGATCGTGTCGAATGAGCGTGCAATCTTAGAAACTTATTATGTCTAAAAGTTTCACTTTTCTTCCACGTGTTTAGTCAAACCTTAATGACCGCATTTAATATACTTTTTCGAAAATACAGGCTAACACCTGCCTGAGTTCTGAAACCCTATTTTTATGACTTTTTGAGGTATTCAATGACCCTAAATGGTCCCCAAACCTTTAAACTTGATTAATAAGAGTGTAATGAAGATGTTTATGATTGATTAACTTGGGTGTAAGTATAAGAAGACTTAGGGGTTAATTAATTGCAATTGGACTTGTGAATTGTCTTGAAATTGAGTTAGGATGAAACCATTGACTTAGTAAACAAGTAATGAGTTAGGGTTGATGTAATGAAGATGAATCAACATGTGAATTAAGATATTGATGATTCTATTGATGATGATATTTATGATGATATTGATGATGCTAATGATGATGATATTGATGATGCTATTGATGGTGATATTTATGTTGATATTGATGATGTTATTGATGAGGTTATTGATGATGATATTGATGATGCTATTGATGTACATGTTATGTATTAAGTGACGATGTTTGAGTACTTGACTTGATGTGTGGCCTTGGTGATTTAATAATGTGTTAGGTGATGTTTTGGTGATGATACGTTATATGACGGTGTGAATCGTATAACAAATGATGAGTATATTTGGTGAGCATTGTCGAGTCTCTATGTGAGTCCATGCATTCATAAGTCAGTTCGGAGATGGTATGGTGATTTCATTGCGGGGTTTGAGATCTCGGGGATTTCATCGGTGATTGTATGGTGAATTCATTGCGGGGTTTTAGATCTCGGGGAGTTCATTGGTGGCAGTACCGTAAAACATATAGAGTCGTTTAGGAACATTGCATAAGTATGAGTCTTACGTATTAATGTGTTGATGAGAATTTGTGCATCTAATTGGTAAATGTGCATTGGAGATGTGATATGATGAATTATCCTAATTGACTTGATAATTGTTTTTCGATGAGAGTATGAATTGAATGATTGTAAATGATGAGTGGATATGATGGAGTAGTTAGACTTGTATGAGAATATGATTATGAGTTACATGCTCTTGAATTTCGGATAACCAAATTTGTTATATTTGAATGGTGTTGTTGATATGAATGTTCTATGAACTACACTTGTTTATTATTCCTTATTAATGAATGTATATCTTACCCTCCAATGACTGTTGTTGCCTCATCCCTTGTGGATGTAGATTTGCAGGATTGAGTATTTGCTTTCGGTGAGTCGTGATGGGTTGTGGTGACGCCTAGCTCATGTTTTTCTGCTTTGCTTGGAGATGTCTAGAGTTAGGAGCTCTGATTAAGATGTCTTTTGGGATTTTTATTTTCGTACTCTGTTGGATTTATTTTGAGAGATCTCTATGATCCAGATACTTATGTATTATTTTGAAATGTTTTGAGATGACCTGAGATGATTATATGTATGTTGAGATATTCCGTTGTGATCTGTTTATTTTTATTGATGAGATTTTCATATTATATGTTTAATGTGAGCTATATAAGAAATATAAGGTTCTGATTGCATGTTAAATGTTTATTTATTGTTGATTAGTAGTCTCGGGGATCGGGGTCCTTATATTTTTCACCAATTTCATTAAAATTCACAAACATATATACCAAATCACCATAAACAAACATAGAATTTAACACAATATCAACATGATTTCATCAATCTTCACATACCCAAAATAAGCACAACAATTAGAGCACGAAATTAACACATAATCAACATCAATTCATGAAATTAAAGAGAATTAAAAACACCCACAACTACCAATTGCTCATAAAACTTAAATGGTGAAAATAACATTCCCTCTTACCTCTAATCTTCACAAAAGCTAGCTCTCCAAGTAGAAATCTCCCTGTTCTCCCTTTTGCTCTTGAGTTCTCTTCACTTTCTCTCCAAGCCTCTTCTTCTCTAGCCTCTTGTGTGTTTGTGATAAAATGAGATGACCTAATTTCACCACAGCACACACTATCCTATTTATGTTATGGTTTGAGTCATTTACACTAATGAGCTTAGTCAATTCTCATTCACCAAAATAAACATTACTCTTTTATTCCACTTAAACCCTCTAATAACTCATACACCTCTATTCCCTAAAGTCTCAAATTTCTAATTCCTAACACTTCACAAAAATACCCTTTACCTATAAATGACCAAAATACCCTTAATCTCTAAAAATCCACCGACTCACCAATTCTTCCAATAAAATAAACAATTACCAAATATAATAATATGAAATAAATATAATACTAAAAACTGGTGTTACAATGTGACATGTGACAGTGCGTCAGAAAAGAAGGAAGTTGCGTCAGATAGTTTGATAGGGTCTAAGCCAGGGCATTTGCCAGGAGATGTACGAGTGTCTTTGACGGGGACTGCCTCTCGCAAATTTGCCAGGGGTTTAAGCCCTGTGTTTCCCATTTGCGATGACCTGATTTGCGAGGGATTCAACCCCTCACAAAAGCCTTGACAAATTGTATTTTCTCAGGGCTTTGCGCGCATTTCCCAAGGAATCCGCCCCTGACAAATTACCAGATTTCTTGTAGTCTACTAACAATATATAAAAATAGAAGTCCAGCAAAATTTCATAATCTTCCTTATTAAAACTGATTATCTCCTTAATTTTATGTGCAAAATGGTCATAAATTGACAACTCTATCCGTTAGGACTTCGATATTTATATATTGTTATATATATTGGTATATATTGTTATGTTAGTAGAAAGGGGTTACGCACCCCTAAACAAACAACTAGCAACCTCTTGGAGGAAGAGTGGCAACTCTATCCGTTAGATAAAAGTTAGAACAAAAATTAGGAACAACATCTAAAAATTGAATCGAGGAGTCTTGTTTAAAACCCTATTTAGCTAAGGCATATGCGACTCTATTCACCTCACGATAGACATGAGCAATCTTGATTGACTTCATAAGAGACATAAATCTGAATAGATCTGAAAGGAGAGTGCTATAATCACATAATAGTATTTTAATTCCACGTTCGATATACCCAACTGGTCCTTGGGAATTGGATTCAATTATTAACCTATTGTATCACTTAACCAAAGCCAATTTAATGCACATACCTTGAACTCATAAAAAATTTTAGAAAGTTCAAGGTGTGTATTGACACTGAACACTGGGAACAAACCACCAGGCCACTTTCAAATGATGAATTTACTTTTTACCTTTTTATTTGATAGCTTAAAAATTCATAAGTTTATCCAATTCAATCTTTTTGGAAATGATCTTTATTTACACTTTACTATCTATTTTGATGTGTATACTTGCACACTAAAATTATCCAGAAATTAGCCAATTCAAAAACCTTAAGGCTATCCTCCCAAACATCAATAGTAGCTATTGCATGATTATTTTGATCTCAGAATAACAGAAATTCAATATATTAAATAGAAATCCATTATCATGACATTAATATATTTAACTGAAGTGGAACTTGACTTATCCAATTTGAGTCAAACCTTTTAGGACTAGTTCATATAGAATAAACATCAATAGTAGCTACAATTTCCTATAGAGTTCTGCAATATTTATTCTTTGAACAATGATTTCAGATTTCAGTTAACAATAGCTAAGATGATATGATTCTTGACTTCCTCCTAAAATTCTTTGGTCAAGAAAGAGGCATTAAAATCTAGATTTATCCATACTTCTATACAATTATAGATTACAACAAAAGAAAGCCTTTTGATTTTGTAAATGATGAATAATTTACCCCATTAAGTTAGTTATACAATATATGGAAGCAAAGAAATTAAATAGTTAAGCCTTATATTGAATTATGATAACTTTGAGAGAAATCTAATGGTAGGGCGAGAATTATGATAACTTTGAGAGAAATCTGATGGTAGTTTACCCCATTAAGTTAGTTATGATAACTTTGAACATATTGATTTAAGTTCAGAAACAACAAATTTAAAAGAACTCATAATACAAACAGAAGTTAAGAAAAGGCTTACAGAATTAAAAAAAAACAAGTAGGAATAAGTAAAACTCAAGCATATTCAATAAGTACAATCTTTTTGCTATTTGTGTGAAGCCATTTTGACATTACAAGCTCCTTGGAAACCTGCTAGCTCCTTTGAAACCAGATCCATGGTAGGGCGAGATTGAGGACTTTCGGTCAAACATGTAAAAGCTATCATTGCATTTGATACTAACTCCTCAACAATGGGATTCGAAGGATGAGGGAGACGTTTGTCCAACATATCCATTAGTGGTATAATATCAAGAGTGGAGTCAATGGTGTTCCTTAAAGATATAACATCTCCGGGATGTTTTCCAAATAGTATTTCCAATGCTAATACCCCGAAACTATACACATCACACTTCTCATTCACTTTTGTTGTGTATGCAAGTTCTGTACGAAAACAAAAATAGGAATCATGTACAAAACAAATAGCTGAAAGAAACACGAGATATAATAATTATGAAATAGTTTTGTTACAAAATTATTAGCAAGGACAAACTAACTATAAAATTATCTATGTCTTAATGAGATTAAAGAAAGGGAATTAACCTGGAGCAGCATATCCAAATGTGCATGCAAATGAAGTTGAGCTAGTTAAATTAAGATCAAGAAGCTTAGCTGTTCCAAAGTCCGAGACACGAGCCACATATTCTAAATCCAGAAGAATATTCTTGCTTGATATATCTCTGTGAACAATTGGAGGTGAGCAATCATGGTGCATATAGCATAAAGCATTAGCTACATCTTTAATGACATTCACCCTCTTTTTCCAATCAAATTCAATTGCTTCTTCATCATCTTTCAAAATCTTTTCCAAACTACCTTTTTCTACGAACTCATAAACCAAAAATGACAACTGAGAATGTGAGCAAAATCCATACAACTTCACAATATTACGATGTCGAATTTCGGTTAGAGCTTGGATCTCATTTGTGAAAGATTTTAGATTCGGATTTTCGCCATTTGCCACTGAATGGAGCTTTTTCACAGCAACTACTTGGCCTGTGTGCAACTTTGCTTTGTAGACACTTCCATGCCCTCCAACTCCGATTAGATGTTTCTCATCAAAGTCTTCTGTGGCTTCCACAATGTTTTCAAACACAATTTTCCCATCAAAGTTCCATATTGTAAATACATTTTGCGGTACGATGATGTTCTCTCCAGCCTGGTTTTCGTTGGTGGTTGATGTTTGGAAGAGATGATATGAGTATTTGTAGCAAAATAATACTAACATTAGAGTCCCAACAGCTATAAGGGGCAAAACTATCAATAAGACTTTGTTAATATGATGATGATTATGAGATTCAATGCTTGATGTCGGGCAGGGCTCTAAGCCAGAGACATTACCACACAAGCCTTTATTATTTCTCAACACTTCAATTGTAGCGTTGCTGAAAGCTCGAATGTTAGGGAGTGGACCCTCCAATTGGTTATATGATATATCAAGAGACGTCAAGCTAAGCATTTGATCAAAGCTATAGGGAATAAAACCAGAAAGATTATTATGTGAGATATTCAATGTTTCCAAGTATTTTAACTGTGTAAGCATTGATGGTATTGCTCCATCCAAAAAATTTCCACTGAGATCAAGGCTTTGAAGACCTTTAAATTGTCCAAATTCAAGAGGAATATTTCCTGTGAATTTGTTATGGCTCAAATTTAAGTTCCATATCTTAGGCAAATTTGCAAGTTGTTTGGTGATAAAGCCACTTAGATTATTTTCTGCAAGGTCTAAGGTCTCAAGTTCATCTAAGGATGATATGTCTACAGGAATGTTTCCAGAGAGATTGTTGTTGCTTATCAAAAGATTGAACAAAGACAAGTTGCTTAACTCCTTTGGAATTTTCCCTGTGAGATGGTTTGAAGATAAGTCAAGTGAACCCAAAAGGGGTGCCCCTCCTATTTCTGGTGGTATATGGCCTGATATATTATTATTGGAAATATTGAAGGTTGTCAGGTTTTGGAACTTTCCCCAATTGGATGAAAGGTGTCCATAAAAATTGTTTTGACTTAATTGCATGTAAACCAAATTTGGATATACACCAAAATCTATAATCTCTGTTATATTTCCAGTAAGTTGGTTTTGTTCAAGTCTAATTCTTATAATGCTAGAGCAATTCTTCAAACTCTTTGGAATTGGGCCAGTGAAGTGGTTATTAAAAGCAGCCAAAAATTTCAAACTCCCACCAATGCAAATGTTGTGAGGCAGCTGACCAGTGAAGTCATTATCATACATTTGCAGGTATTCCAAACTGACAAGCATATTCATTTCCATTGGTAATTTCCCATTGAGGTAGTTTTGAGCAAAGTAAAGAAATTGTATATTACTTAAGTTTCCAATCGTTGGTGGGATTTCTCCTGAGAGAGAGTTATTGTTCAAATCAATTTGAACAACATTTCTCATCATTCCAAATTCACGAGGAATCGAACCAGAAAGATTATTGTCATTAAACCTTATTTGTTTCATGTTCACCAATCCCCCAATTTCCACAGGAATGCTACCAGATAAGTTATTGTCAAAAATATATAGATATTCTAGCTTCCTTAACTTTCCAATTTCCATAGGAAGGTGGCCAGAAATAGGGTTGTGTGCTAAATTTAAATATGACAAGTTGGCCAACTTTCCTATAGAAAATGGAATAGACCCTCTGACATTACATTGATAAAAAGAAAGGTATTTTAAATTTCCCAACTTCAAAATTTCTTGGAGGATAGGACCATTAATGGAAAGACTATTACCACCAAGATCTAGAGTCTCTAGCTTATGCAACTTCACAACTTCTTGAGCTAAAATTGACCCATTAATTTTATTTAATTGAATTCTTAAGAAGGTTAATTTGTTCAAATTCCAAAGTTCTTTTGGAATGTTACCATAAAGGTTGTTGCGTCCTAAATACAAATATGACAACAAGGTCAGGTTCCCAATAGAAGTTGGGATAGGCCCTGTGAGATTTGCATTTGAGATACTAAGTTCTATGAGATTTCTTAATTCACCTATTTCTTCAGGAATGGAACCACTAAAAAGATTATCATCCAAATATAAAGTTTGAAGACTAATCAACTGTGTTATTTCATATGGAATTGTTCCTGAGAGAAGATTGTCACTAAGATCAAGATGAGTAAGTTTGGACAACATTCCAATATGGTGAGGAATACTTCCATTTAAGGAATTATGACTTATGTTTAGAGTTTGGATATTTGGAAGTGATGAGAAGTTAAGACTTTCAAGCGTACCTTTCAATCCCATATTTGTGAGATTTATATTAGAGACAGAAATGGAATCTTCATTACAAGAAATTCCAAGCCAGTTGCATGAATTATTACCACTCCATGAAGATAACAAACCTTGGCTTTGGTTGTCAAGACTTGCTTTCCACTTCAACAAAGCACTTGCTTGTGAGGTTGCTGATAAAGTAGTTGAAGTAGTTGGGGCTGTATTGAATGCACAAAACCACATTGAAAGAAGCATCCAAAAGGATAACAGCTTCAAGGATTGAAGGTTTGGAAATAGGAACATCATGGTTGGATATAGGGTGAAGTCTTCAGTTACTAATGAATACTCCAAGACACTTGTGTTGTAGATATTTATAGGCAAAAGGCCATAAAATGAGGGCGTGAATGTCTATATTATTTAATTTAGGCTTAACAATGTTTTTGGGTTTGTGTCTAACATGCAAAAGAATCTTGCACACAACGGGTGATATTATATTTAATTTAATTTAGTGGCGAGATTTATTAATTTGATGGTAGAAACTACCTTATATATGGTGCACGATTTATATTAATTGTGCACCATATAATTGGCCCTGTTTTTTATCCATACGAAATTGCGATCTTCTATGTAATAAGAAACATATCCATGCATGAACAAAACAGTAATTTTTTTTTTTTTAGCAAACTAACAAATTTTCTTGACTTTGTGGACATGTATCTATCACTTATCCTCATCCTAGCCAATGTCAATGCCGTGAGAAAATGACCAACCGAAAAATGATGAGCAAACATCATCCTAGTTATAATTATATTTACTTCCATGGTCTATGATGTATAATCCGTAACAAAATATTAGCAATATTTAATCAAAGAAAGTTGATGTATTTAATTTAAATTTTACTTAAATGACGTCAATTTTATTTGACTTACTTTTTGTTTATATTTTGTTACAGAAAATATACTTAATTTTAATAGTCTTGTACCCTACATAATTTTTCTGTACTTAATTTAATTTCTGCTAAAACTAGAAAAGTTATTAAAATTAGATAAGATAAACATAAAAATCTCAATTTTCTAAGATTAAATAAGTACCATAAAACGTTTTTCTCGTGCATTCAAATGTTGTGCGCGGGAGATTTAATTTTTATCTTTTTAGAGGAGAGGAATTTTAAGAATTAACATAATAAAATAGTATTATAATATGATTTATTTTTTCATTGAAATATAATATGATTTATTGAATACAAGAATTTAAACATTACATAAAATTTATTTCTAGTCAGAATATACTTTTTTTTAGAGGTGTATACCAATTATTTTCATTATATTATTGAATATACATCACAGACTATGAAATTATATATAATTATAACTAGATGATATTTAGTCATTATTTTTACGTTGGTAATTTCTCACGGCATTGACATTGGTTAGGATGAGAATAAGTGATAGATACATGTATAATATAAAACATAAATGGATATAAATTAAGATGCAAGTCGGCAATGTCAAGAAATTTTGTTAGTCTTTTGTTCATGTACGGATATGTTTTTTGTAAAGTCGTTTTTTTGTTATTCAAAAAGATAAGAATTTTGTCTGTTATATTTTTTTGAAAGATATTATATTTATTATATTATTGGTATTATTGAAAAAGATAAATTTAGTTTGTTTTTGAAGAAGAAGTTTAGTTTGTTACAATATAAAAGTGCAAAATATTTATTATCCATACATATAATTTATCAAAATCAAATTGATTTTAATCAAAAATTTTGTTGGATATTTGGTTGTTGGCTTCATGTTTGCTAAAATCAAATATACAAGCAATGTGCGTCTTCAGAAGCTGGACTTCAGAACCAGTACTTCAGAAGCTGAACAGTACTTCAAACGCTGAACCTTCATAAGCTGGTGTTCAGACGCTGAACAGTACTTCAGAAGCTGACCTTCAGAAGCAACCTTCAGAAGCTGAAATGTTCATACGCAGAACTTCAGACGCAGACATCAGAAGTAACTTCAGAAGCTGGTTTTCTGTGTTCCTGTGTTCGCGCCTTGGGTGTTTATTTTCTCATGTGATTTGTTGAAGATTTTATTGAAGAATTATCCAAGCTGCGTTTCTAGAAGAAAGAAGAATTTCACAAGATATTTTCTGAAGATTGGATTCAATTATTTGTGAATATATTTTCAAAGAAATCTTTGGAAAATATATTTCTGTAAAATAAATAGCTTCTATATGTTTCTAAAGTATTTTGGAAATATATCTTTGAAGAATTTGGTTCAAGAACTATGTTGCTGCTGAAGCTATAAATAGAGGACGCTGCTATTGAAAAAGTTCATTCAAAACAGAAGTGATATAGAGCCATACTTAGGTTTTGAGTATGTAAGCTTTGTGCTTTGTTTTTGTATACCACTCAAGGGTTTAGAGTTGGTTGTTTTTATTGAGTTGTAATCACTTGAAGCTTTTAAGCAAAAGTGACTGTTTATGTTTTGAAGAGTGTCTTCATCTTTGATTGTCTTAAAGTTTAAAATCACTGGGGCAGTGATTACTTGAGTAGGAAGTAAGAGGGGTCTTATATCTAGGAGTTCCTAGGTAGAAATACCACGGGTAGTGATTAAGTGAGAAGGCTGTGAAACAGGGGCTGTTGTCATAGAACTTCGAATTGATACTATTATAGTGGATTTCCTTCCTCGCTTGGTAGCCTCTAGACGTAGGTGTGTTTGTCATCGAACTGGGTTAACAAATCACCTGTGTTCTTTACTTTCTGTCTTTTATTTTGCTGCTTCTGAACCACTGTTATACGTACTCTGTTCAGCTCTGTTTTACGGTTCAGAATCAGGTCCTGCCAGGAGTATTTCAATTGGCATCAGAGCAGGCACCCTGCCTGTTTTAGGGTAAGCTTCAGGGAAGGTATTTTCTGGCAGTATGGACAAGGAAGGAGGATTTGTGAACAGACCACCTCTGTTGGATGGTTCCAACTATGATTATTGGAAATATCGTATGAGTGTTTTCCTGAAATCTATAGATAGTAAGACCTGGAAAGCAGTTCTGAAGGGTTGGGAACATCCTGTTGTGCTTGACAAAGAGGGTAAGAAGACAGCTGAATTAAAACCAGAGGAAGAGTGGTCCAAGGTTGAAGATGAATTAGCTCTTGCAAACTCCAAGGTCTTGAATGCTTTATTCAATGGAGTGGACAAGAACATGTTCAGATTGATCAAGCAGTGCGCTGTAACTAAGGATGCCTGGGAGATTCTCAAACTACTCATGAAGGCACATCAAAGGTAAAATAGTCCAGACTTCAACTTCTCACCGCCAAATTTGAAAATCTCACAATAGCTTGAAATTCAGTATATTAATGCAACTGTAATCTCACAATAGCTTGAAATTCAGTTGCATTTGAAAATAACAGTTGCATGGTGCATTATGTGTTTGAACCTGATTTTGAGTCTTGAAGAGGTTCAAATTGCATGATTATTTTGATCTCAGAATAACAGAAATTCAATAATCACTATATTAAATAGAAATCCATTATCATGACATTAATATATTTAACTGAAGTGGAACTTGACTTATCCAATTTGAGTCAAACCTTTTAGGACTAGTTCATATAGAATAAACATCAATAGTAGCTTCAATTTCCTATGGAGTTCTGCAACATTTATTCTTTGAACAATGATTTCAGTTTTCAGTTAACAATAGCTAAGATGATATGATTCTTGACTTCCTCCTAAAATTCTTTGGTCAAGAAAGAGGCATTAAAATCTAGATTTATCCATACTTCTATACAATTATAGATTACAACAAATGAAAGCCTTTTGATTTTGTAAATGATGAATAGTTTACCCCATTAAGTTAGTTATACAATATATGGAAGCAAAGAAATTAAATAGTTAAGCCTTATATTGAATTATGATAACTTTGAGAGAAATCTAATGGTAGGGCGAGAATTATGATAACTTTGAGAGAAATCTAATGGTAGTTTACCCCATTAAGTTAGTTATGATAACTTTGAACATATTGATTAAAGTTCAGAAACAACAAATTTAAAAGAACTCATAATACAAACAGAAGTTAAGAAAAGGCTTACAGAATTAAAAAAAAAAAGTAGGAATAAGTAAAACTCAAGCATATTCAATAAGTACAATCTTTTTGCTATTTGTGTGAAGCCATTTTGACATTACAAGCTCCTTGGAAACCTGCTAGCTCCTTTGAAACCAGATCCATGGTAGGGCGAGATTGAGGACTTTCAGTCAAACATGTAAAAGCTATCATTGCATTCGATACTAACTCCTCAACAATGGGATTCGAAGGATGAGGGAGACGTTTGTCCAACATATCCATTAGTGGTATAATATCAAGAGTGGAGTCAATGGTGTTCCTTAAAGATATAACATCTCCGGGATGTTTTCCAAATAGTATTTCCAATGCTAATACCCCGAAACTATACACATCACACTTCTCATTCACTTTTGTTGTGTATGCAAGTTCTGTACGAAAACAAAAATAGGAATCATGTACAAAACAAATAGCTGAAAGAAACACGAGATATAATAATTATGAAATAGTTTTGTTACAAAATTATTAGCAAGGACAAACTAACTATAAAATTATCTATGTCTTAATGAGATTAAAGAAAGGGAATTAACCTGGAGCAGCATATCCAAATGTGCATGCAAATGAAGTTGAGCTAGTTAAATTAAGATCAAGAAGCTTAGCTGTTCCAAAGTCCGAGACACGAGCCACATATTCTAAATCCAGAAGAATATTCTTGCTTGATATATCTCTGTGAACAATTGGAGGTGAGCAATCATGGTGCATATAGCATAAAGCATTAGCTACATCTTTAATGACATTCACCCTCTTTTTCCAATCAAATTCAATTGCTTCTTCATCATCTTTCAAAATCTTTTCCAAACTACCTTTTTCTACGAACTCATAAACCAAAAATGACAACTGAGAATGTGAGCAAAATCCATACAACTTCACAATATTACGATGTCGAATTTCGGTTAGAGCTTGGATCTCATTTGTGAAAGATTTTAGATTCGGATTTTCGCCATTTGCCACTGAATGGAGCTTTTTCACAGCAACTACTTGGCCTGTGTGCAACTTTGCTTTGTAGACACTTCCATGCCCTCCAACTCCGATTAGATGTTTCTCATCAAAGTCTTCTGTGGCTTCCACAATGTTTTCAAACACAATTTTCCCATCAAAGTTCCATATTGTAAATACATTTTGCGGTACGATGATGTTCTCTCCAGCCAGGTTTTCGTTGGTGGTTGATGTTTGGAAGAGATGATATGAGTATTTGTAGCAAAATAATACTAACATTAGAGTCCCAACAGCTATAAGGGGCAAAACTATCAATAATACTTTGTTAATATGATGATGATTATGAGATTCAATGCTTGATGTCGGGCAGGGCTCTAAGCCAGAGACATTACCACACAAGCCTTTATTATTTCTCAACACTTCAATTGTAGCATTACTGAAAGCTCGAATGTTAGGGAGTGGACCCTCCAATTGGTTATATGATATATCAACAGACGTCAAGCTAAGCATTTGATCAAAGCTATAAGGAATAAAACCAGAAAGATTATTATGTGAGATATTCAATGTTTCCAAGTATTTTAACTGTGTAAGCATTGATGGTATTGTTCCATCCAAAAAATTTCCACTGAGATCAAGGCTTTGAAGACCTTTAAATTGTCCAAATTCAAGAGGAATATTTCCTATGAATTTGTTATGGCTCAAATTTAAGTTCCATATCTTAGGCAAATTTGCAAGTTGTTTGGTGATAAAGCCACTTAGATTATTTTCTGCAAGGTCTAAGGTCTCAAGTTCATCTAAGGATGATATGTCTACAGGAATGTTTCCTGAGAGATTGTTGTTGCTTATCAAAAGATTGGACAAAGACAAGTTGCTTAACTCCTTTGGAATTTTCCCTGTGAGATGGTTTGAAGATAAGTCAAGTGAACCCAAAAGGGGTGCCCCTCCTATTCCTGGTGGTATATGGCCTGATATATTATTATTGGAAATATTGAAGGTTGTCAGGTTTTGGAACTTTCCCCAATTGGATGAAAGGTGTCCATAAAAATTGTTTTGACTTAATTGCATGTAAACCAAATTTGGATATACACCAAAATCTATAATCTCTGTTATATTTCCAGTAAGTTGGTTTTGTTCAACTCTAATTCTTATAATGCTAGAGCAATTCTTCAAACTCTTTGGAATTGGGCCAGTGAAGTGGTTATTTTTAGCAGCCAAAAATTTCAAACTCCCACCAATGCAAATGTTGTGAGGCAGCTGACCAGTGAAATCATTATCATGCATTTGCAGGTGTTCCAAACTGACAAGCATATTCATTTCCATTGGTAATTTCCCATTGAGGTAGTTTTGAGCAAATGTAAGAATTTGTATATTACTTAAGTTTCCAATCGTTGGTGGGATTTCTCCTGAGAGAGAGTTATTGTTCAAATCAATTTGAACAACATTTCTCATCATTCCAAATTCACGAGGAATCGAACCAGAAAGATTATTGTCATTAAACCTTATTTCTTTCATGTTCACCAATCCCCCAATTTCCACAGGAATGCTACCAGATAAGTTATTGTCAAAAATATATAGATATTCTAGCTTCCTTAACTTTCCAATTTCCATAGGAAGGTGGCCAGAAATATGGTTGTGTGCTAAATTGAAATATGACAAGTTGGCCAACTTTCCTATAGAAAATGGAATTGACCCTGTGAGATTGCATTGAGAAAGAGAAAGATATGTCAAATTCTGCAACTTCCAAATTTCTTGGAGGATGGGACCATTAATGGAAAGACCACTATCACCAAGATCAAGAGTCTCGAGCTTATGCAAGTTCAAAATTTCTTGATCAAATACAAAACCATTAAATTTATTTACTGCAAGTGCTAAATAGTTTAAGTTGTTCAAATTCCAAAGTTCTTTTGGAATGTTACCATAAAGGTTGTTGCGTCCTAAATACAAATATGACAACAAGGTTAGGTTCCCAATAGAAGTTGGGATAGGCCCTGTGAGATTTGCATTTGAGATACTAAGTTCTATGAGATTTCTTAATTCACCTATTTCTTCAGGAATGGAACCACTAAAAAGATTATCATCCAAATATAAAGTTTGAAGACTAATCAACTGTGTTATTTCATATGGAATTATTCCTGAGAGAAGATTGTCACTAAGATCAAGATGAGTAAGTTTGGACAACATTCCAATATGGTGAGGAATACTTCCATTTAAGGAATTATGACTTATGTTTAGAGTTTGGATATTTGGAAGTGATGAAAAGTTGAGACTTTCAAGCGTACCTTTCAATCCCATATTTGTGAGATTTATATTAGAGACAGAAATGGAATCTCCATTACAAGAAATTCCAAGCCAGTTGCATGAATTATTACCACTCCATGAAGATAACAAACCTTGGCTTTGGTTGTCAAGACTTGCTTTCCACTTCAACAAAGCACTTGCTTGTGAAGTTGCTGATAAAGTAGTTGAAGTAGTTGGGGCTGTATTGAATGCACAAAACCACATTGAAAGAAGCATCCAAAAGGATAACAGCTTCAAGGATTGAAGGTTTGGAAATAGGAACATCATGGTTGGATATAGGGTGAAGTCTTCAGTTACTAATGAATACTCCAAGACACTTGTGTTGTAGATATTTATAGGCAAAAGGCCATAAAATGAGGGCGTGAATGTCTATATTATTTAATTTAGGCTTAACAATGTTTTTGGGTTTGTGTCTAACATGCAAAAGAATCTTGCACACAATGGGTGTCTTTATTAGTAATATTATATTTAATTTAATTTAGTGGCGAGATTTATTAATTTGATGGTAGAAACTACCTTATATATGGTGCACGATTTATATTAATTGTGCACCATATAATTGGCCCTGTTATTTATCCATACAAAATTGCGATCTTCTATGTAATAAGAAATATATCCATGCATGAACAAAACAGTAATTTTTTTTTTTTTAGCAAACTAACAAAATTTCTTGACTTTGTGGACATGTATCTATCACTTATTCTCATCCTAACCAATGTCAATGCCGTGAGAAAATGACCAACCGAAAAATGATGAGCAAACATCATCCTAGTTATAATTATATTTACTTTAATAGTCAATGATGTATAATCCGTAACAAAATATTAGCAATATTTAATAAAAGAAAGTTGATTTATTTAATTCAAATTTTACTTAAATGACATCAATTTTATTTGACTTACTATTTGTTTATATTTTGCTACAGAAAATATACTTAATTTTAATAGTCTTTTACCCTACATAATTTTTCTGCACTTAATTTAATTTCTGCTAAAACTAAATTTGTTTAATTATCTTTAAACATGCATACACATTTTTCTTGTTGCAACTAGAAAAGTTATTAAAATTAGATAAGATAGACATAAAAGTCTCAATTTTCTAAGATTAAAAAAGTACCATAAAACGTTTGAGAGGAAAGGAATTTTAAGAATTAACATAATAAAATAGTATTATAATATGATTTATTTTTTTCATTGAAATATAATATGATTTATTGAATACAAGAATTTAAACATTACATAAAATTTATTTCTTGTCAGAATATACTTTTTTTTAGAGGTGTATACCAATTATTTTCATTATATTATTGAATATACATCAGAGACTATGTAATTATATATAATTATAACTAGATGATGTTTACTCATTATTTTTACGTTGGTAATTTCTCACGGCATTGACATTGGTTAGGATGAGAATAAGTGATAGATACATATATAATATAAAACATAAATGGATATAAATTAAGATGCAAGTCCGCAATGTACGGATATGTTTCTTATAAAGTCGTTTTGCCGCTGCAAGGTTAGTATATAGTAGGTCGTTTTGGACTAACTTTTTTTCTTTTTAATTATACTTTAAGCAAATTTGACCATGTTTTTTTTTGTTGGTGTTATTTAAAAAGATAAGAATTTTTTTGACAAGAAAAAGATAAGAATTTTGTCTGTTATATTTTTTGAAAGATATTATATTTATTATATTATTGGTATTATTGAAAAAGATAAATTTACTTTGTTTTTTGAAGAAGGATAAGTTTAGTTTGTTGCAATATAAAAGTGCAAAATATCTATTATCTATACATATAATTTAATCAAAATCAAATTGATTTTAATCAAAATTTCATAAAAACCTTTAAATTGTAATTTATACGCGTTAGCGCAATAAGAAGAGCGGACAGACAGACACGGAGTTCCCGTTTAAACGCTAATATACAATAAATAGGATAGACTTGACCAACAAAATAATAAAATAGGATAAAATATTTTTTTATTCATAAACAAATAATGATAATTTAGAGTATAAACACTAATTCACCCAAAAAAAGGTATAAAGAATATTCCAATTCCTCCTTAAAAAAAAGAATATTCCAACTCATGAAAAAAATCGCGTAATGCTACCCAGTTAGAGGTTTTGTAAACATAGTAAAGGATTACTAATCTAGTCAGAGAAAAAAAATCCGAAGTGTATACAGTCGTAATCTGAGCACTCCAAAATTCTCTCACAACTATTTTGGGTGTTCAGGCGGTTTTTGGCACTGGAAAATACCTTGGTTTATCATCTGTGGTAGGCAGAAGTAAAAAAGCGACATCCAGTTTTATCAAAGACTGCATTTGGCAGAAAGATAATTAATGGAGCAGCAAATGTCTCTCCAAGGCAGGAAGAAAGGTAATGATCAAATCCGTTCTCCAACATATTCTATCTTATGTTATGAGTATTTTTCTAGTTCCTATCATCACTAGTAGGAAAAGCAAAATTAGTGACGGAAAAAATAAAATCCCTCACAAATTCCTTGGTCACAAAATTTAGCGACGGAATTAGAGAGGGATTTCATGTTTTCCCTCACTAAATTTCCCTCACTGATTTTTGTTTTTTTAGTAGTGCATGCTGATTAATGCTATTGAGAAAATAAAGAATGTTTTTCGGCGGGGTCATGGTCGAGCTACTCATAGAGGTATACATTGGCTGTCCTGGGACAAGCTTACTGTTCACACATTTTTTGAAGGTATGGGTTTTAAGGATCCGACAGCTTTTAACTTGGCAATGTTGGAAAAGCAAAGTTGGAAATTACAAACCCAACCAGATTGTTTGGTATCTAGGCTTTTTAAAGCTGGGTATTTTCCAAGTATTAACTATTTTGATTCTAAACTTGGACACGAACCAAGCTTCGTACGACAAAGTGTTTCTTCTAAAAAAGAGAATGGTCAAAACAGGTGCAAGGTTGAATATAGGTTTCGGCGTGGATATATATCCCCATTTTTCATGCTCTATGGCTTAGAGTTGGAGTGTCTATATCAAGTGAAGTCCAACCATTACCGACGTGTTAGCATGCTCGCTTGCATATGTTCCTTAATCATGAAAATCATATGTGGAATTATCATTTGGTGCAGCACTGTTCTGATCATGCTAAAACTCAAGAGTATTTTGGACACGCCTTTATTTCCATTAGTTGTAAAGGACAGGCTTACTTGGAAAAAGGAAAACCCTGGATGTTATACGGTTAAAAGTGCATATCGTTTATGTTTGAAGGAAACTGTGGATAATTCTTATTTGCATCGACTTGGCCAATTGATTAGTCATAATTTATAATTCTTTTAGGGTTTCTTTTCATGCAAGTTTAGTCGTTTTTCCTTATTTTCTTGAGCTATTTTACTTCAGTACCTTTGTTTTTCTTTTCTACGGAATAATAATGATGAGCAAGAACTTTGGAGCAAAATCACATAAAGTCGGGCAAGAAAAGTCAAGTTTCGAGGCAAAAGTGAGATGACACGGTCGTGCCATCAAATACACTGATTGTGCGCTGATTCTGGGCAGACCGTGCCATCATGACGCACGGTCGTGCGCTTGTTGTGCTCTTCAGTTCTGTACGTTTTGGAATTTGGCACGACCGTGCGCCCATATGGCACGGTCGTGCGCGTTATGCAGTCAGAAATAATGATTGAAAACTCTTGGTTTTAGCCAATTATTGCTGTGTAATTCGTGGTTAATGCTTTGTCTAAGGCTTGAGGCTATAAATAGGCTTTTAATCAGACTTGTTTCTCATCTTGGAATGAGTGTAAAGATACTATAGTGAGATTGTAACTCAAGCTTGTTCTAAGCTCAACCATTTACAAATTTTCTGCACTTTTACAATTCTTTGCACTTTACTTTATTATTCTTTACATTTCTGCAATTTACTTTGCTGCAAATTTACAATTCTCGTCATTTATATTCTTGTCTTTACAATTCATGCAATTTATATTTTGTCAAATGTCTACAATGAACTCTTGTGAGTAGACTAGTCAAGTGTTGGGATTGTTGGAAAAGTCTAATGACTAGATCCTAATTAAACCAAGCCTAGACTCTATTTTAAACTCAATAGCAAGTATTGAACGAAGTATCGAACGGAGAAGTTCAATAACTACTATTTCATCATTTCAAATACCAAGTGAAGTATCTAATGAAGAAGCTTGATATTGGAACAAATGAGATTAGACAAGGTGTCACAAAGCTTGATGGCAAAAAGACCAAATGAATAGCTTTGTGAAACCTTGAGGCTATAAGATTCGCACTTAATGGGTCTCACATAGCAATCAACCATGAGAATAGGTGTGGTTTCTATTGAGATACATTCATGTAGCTCGAAAGAGACCATGAATTACCTTAGAGAGTCTTGCTTTTGGAAAATGGATTCAATATAGAATAGAAACAAAGCTTGAACAATTATTTTTTGTCATTAGATATACCAATAAATCCCAAGAAACCTTTTATTTTATTGAATCAAAACCAAATATTTTCTAAACTTAAAATTCTAACTTGTTCAGCTAACATACTCTGAAAATATAATCAGTAGTTACTAAACTCCCTGTGGATCGATATTTTTATTACGCGATATTAACTGTGCACTTGCGGTAACGTATCATGTTTTTGGCGCCTTTGCCGGGGAGTTTTTGTAATATTGATTAGCTTTTCAGTAACAACTAGACTGAACTTTTTCTTTTTCTTGTTTCAACTGTTGGATTCTCTCATTCTTTGAATGTGAAGAGCCCGAAGTCTTGGTGATTTCATTCCCGAGATCGAAAAGTTCCTCCACCAAAGAAGAAGAGAAGCACTCGATAACGCCATGGCTGCGGAACGTAATCTTAAAGGGAATGCTACGCCATCTACGGATAAGCCTCATGCCGTTATCGTGTATCCGGCTGTTGAAGCCAATAATTTTGAAATAAAACCTGCACTACTTAACTTGGTGCAGCAGAACCAGTTTTCCTGATCACCCACTAAGGATCCGAATTTACATCTTTCAAACTTTTTAAGACTCGGTGGAACTTTGAAAAGTAACGGAGTGACCCAGGAGGCTATAAGGTTGCATCTCTTTCCTTTTTCATTAAGGGATCGAGCAAGCGCCTGGCTTCACTCCTTGCCTAATGCTTCTATAACAACATGGGATCAACTAAGGGCTGCTCTCTTAGCCCGATTTTTCCCCCCGAGCAAAACAGCTCAACTGAGGGATCAGATCACTAGATTCACTCAGAAAGATGGGGAATCTCTATACGATGCGTGGGAGCGTTTCAAAGAAATGCTTAGGCTTTGCCCCCACCATGGTTTGGAGAAATGGTTGGTTGTCCATACCTTTTATAACGATCTTTTATATGCAACAAAATTGACTGTTGATGCAGCTGCAGGGGGAGCACTCATGAATAAAAATTACACGGAAGCATACAACTTCATAGAGGACATGCTCAAAACCATTATCAGTGGACGAGTGAAAGAGCCGCCACATCTGTTGCTCCGTCTCCCTCTAAGAAAGAGGAAGGTATGTACGAAATCTCTGCCCTTGATCATCTTGCTGCTAAGGTGAGCGCACTTTTCAATAAATTTGATAAATTAAATGTAAGTACTATCACACCTTCTCCTTCTAGTCCTCCTTGTGAAATATGTGGTGTCATGGGTCATGCGGGTGTTGAATGCCAACTAGGTGTGACTGCTGAGAGTCTAGAGCAAATTAATTTTGCTCAATATCAAAGGAACAACCAAAACTTTGCTTTTAAAAATCCTTTTGGACAGCAAGCAGGACCACCCAGTTTTGCAAATAAAAATCCAACTTGGAACTTTTGCTCGAAAATTTCGTTTTATCACAAACAAAGCATAACCAAGAATTGAAAAATCAAATTGGAGTTTTGATCGACTCTGTTATGAAATTAACCTCAAAAGTGGATTCCATTTCTACACACAACAAAATGCTTGAGACCCTGATTTCTCAAGTAGCCCAACAAGTGGCTTCTTCCTCAAAATTTTCCAAAACCAATGCTAAGGACCAACTTAATGATATTACCCTTAGGAATGGTAGACAATTAGAGGAACCTCAATTAAAAAGCAAAATCAATGAGGGTGAAAAGGTGAGAGATGAGCCACAAAGTGAGGAAACCAAAGTGGAAACCGAAAAACCCAAAACACCACCACTATATAAACCAAAGATACCATTCCCCCAAAGATTTGCCAAAAGTAAGTTTGATGAGCAGTTTAAGAAATTTGTTGAAATGTTAAAAAAGCTCCACGTTGACATTCCGTTTTTCGGATGCCTTGTCTCAAATGCGCTCATATGCAAAAAATTAAAAGAAATTTTATCAAATAAAAGGAAAATTGCAGAGGACGAGACAGTCAACCTTACGGAAGAATGTAGTGCAATCATTCAAAATAAACTGCCACCCAAACTTAAAGATCCGGGAAGTTTCTCCATTCCATGTGTCATAGGAGCCGAAACAATAGAAAAAGCTATGTGTGACTTAGGTGCGAGCGTGAGTTTGATGCCATTATCTCTGTATGAAAGGTTAGGAATAGGTGAACTAAAGCCAACAAGAATGACCTTACAATTAGCAGACCGCTCCGTTAAGTACCCTTCCGGAATAATTGAGAATATCCTAGTCAAAGTGGGAGGGATTTATATCCCAGCTGATTTTGTTGTGATGGAAGTGGAAGAAGACTTCCATGTGCCAATTCTTTCGGGAAGGCCCTTCCTTGCTACCGCATGGGCCATAACTGATGTAAAACATGGTAAGTTAGCATTTAATGTTGGGGAAGAAAAGGTTGAATTTGAGTTTGCTAATCTCATGAAGGGTCCTTCCATTAAGGATTATTTCTGCATGGTAGATATGATTGACCGTTGTGTGAAAGAGTGCTCTTTAGTACTACATGCACATGACAGTTTGGAAGAATGCTTGTTAAATAATGCAGGAGCAAATATGGATGGAGATACCCAAGTCTATGCTAATTTATTGGATGAAAATCCTCCAATAAAAGGCTTGGGCATAGAAAAATTGATTGAAGAAAAATCTGACCCTCCTCCAATAGAAGCACCAAAGGTGGAATTGAAGCCTCTTCCATCAAATTTGAGGTATGAATTTCTTGGCTCTAATTCCACTTATCCTGTCATTGTTAATGCAAACTTGAATGAGGGTGAAACAGAAAAATTGCTTAATATTCTCAAGAAATATCCTAAAGCAATAAGGTATACTATTGAGGATATTAAGGGAATAAACCCCTCATTATGTATACATAGGATACTGCTTGAAGAAGACTACAAACCCTCAATTGAGCATCAAAGAAGATTAAATCCTAACATGAAAGGGTGGTCTAACAGAGGTTTTAAAACTCTTAGATGTTTGGGTTATATATCAAATTTATGATAGTAAATGGGTTAGTCCAGTTCAAGTAGTACCTAAAAAGGGTGGTCTAACAGTTATTAAAAATGAGAAAAATGAATCCATTGCTACTAGAACTATCACATGGTGGAGAATGTGTATCGATTATAGGAAGCTTAACAAAGCAACCCGTAAAGATCATTTTCCACTCCCTTTTATTGATCAAATGCTAGAAAGATTAGCCGAGCATTCACACTTTTGTTATTTGGATGGTTATTCTGGATTTTTCCAAATACCTATTCATCCTAACGGCCAAGAGAAAACAACTTTTACTTGTCCTTTTGGCACCTATGCCTATAGAAGGATGCCTTTTGGTCTTTGTAATGCTCCGGCTACTTTTCAAAGGTGTATGATGTCAATTTTTTCTGATTTTGTTGAGAACATAATGGAAGTTTTTATGGATGATTTCTCCATACATGGGTCAAGTTTTGATAACTGTTTGGCTAACCTACAAAAAGTCTTGGAGAGATGTGAGAAAGTGAACTTAATTCTTAATTGGGAAAAATGTCACTTTATGGTTAGGGAAGGTATTGTGCTAGGACATTTAGTCTCTGAACGAGGTATTGAGGTTGATAAAACAAAATTTGAAATTATTGAAAAAATGCTACCTCCTACCTCGGTCAAAGAAGTAAGAAGTTTCCTAGGACATGCAAGTTTTTACCGCCGTTTTATAACAGATTTTTCCATGATTACTAAGCCACTAACAAGCTTGCTCCTTAAGGATGCACCTTTTGTTTTTGATGATGCGTGTCATAAAGCATTTTGCAAGTTAAAGAAAGCCTTGCAAGTTAAAGCTTTTATTTAAGCTGGGTATGCTTGTTTGTTAAACTTGGGTGAAATTGGGGTTTTGAGACGAACTTTGAAAATTTACCGGAAAATCTTTGAAATTGATGTTTCCTTGAGTACCCATTGTTCAATTTGAGTATATTGATCATGGGTATAGCTTATAAAATGATTTGGGTGTGTTGGGATTGAATTAAGTGATTTAAAAGTGATTTTTGGTGAAAAACGTGTTTTAGAAACTAATTTTTGGTGGCTGACTGTCAGCCAAATCGTGTCACGATTTTGAGTCCAGAATTTGGTGTTCTGGCTCTGTTAAAATCGTGTCACGATGTGAAGACATCGTGTCACGATTTTGGTTAGGACAGAAACCCAAATTCCGCTTTCAATTGGTTTTTTCACTAGTTTCTGTTTTGAACTGGGTTTCGGTGTAAACATGAAAGTTGTAGATATGAATGTTAGCTTTCATTTTCTGTTGGTTTGACTTCATTTATATTTTTATAGCTTGAGTTATGATTAAAATACTCCACATAGGTCATGTAAATTTTTTATGAAACTTCAGCGTAACTTTTCGAATGAACCATGAAACGTCCTTATAATTAATAATGAGTCTAAGGGAGATTTTAGAGCTAATATATGAGTATTTATTGATGAAGTTTCTATTCATAATGATGTGCTATGAATGATTAATGATGAGAATGTGATGAGTAAAATTTGTGAAGTGAATATATGAATGATGTTATAGATGATGTTATTGATGATGCTATTGATGATGATATTGATGATGTTAGAGTAAATGATGATGATACATGTTGTGTATTAAGTGATGATGTTTGAACACTTGACTTGATGTGTGGCCTTAGTGATTTGATAATGCGTTAAGTGGAGTTTTGGTGATGATATGTTATATGACGAAGAGAATCGTATAACAAATGATGAGTATATTTGGTGAGCATTGTCGAGTCTCTATGTGGGTCCATGCATTCATAAGTCAGTCCAGAGATGGTATGGTGATTTCATGGCGGGTTTTAAGCCTCGAGGATTTCATCGGAGATTGTATGGTGAATTCATTGCGGGGTTTTAGATCTCGAGGAATTCAACGGTGGCGGTACCGTAAAACATATAGAGTCGTCTAGGAGCATTGCATAAGTTGAGTCTTATGTATTAATGTGTTGATGAGAATTTGTGCATCTAAGTGGTAATTGTGCATTGAAGATGTGATGTGATGAATTGTTATAATTTACTTGTTAATTGCTACCGATGATGGTACGAATTGAATGACTGTGAATGATGAGTTAATATGATGGTGTAGTTAGACTTGTATGAGGATGTAATTATGAGTTGTTGGAGTAAGCCCTAATAGCCAATCTACTTTGATTGGATTTGGCTTTGTATCACGACTTTGATATATATTTATGAATATATATATAAGGCATTTATTTATTCTTTTGTTTAGTTTCAAAATAATAAATTCCCTAGAATAATTGGTCTGTTTAATGGAGCATTAAGTGTGACTTAATCGTGAGACTCATTAAACGAAAGGACATTATTTTTAAAGTATCCGTAGTCAAGCTTTATTGTGAAATGGGATAACATTAAAACATAGAGACTATTATGTGGGTAGACTGATGATCACATCTCACAGATCATAGATAAAGAGTTATCAAGTCTTCACATAGGTATAAATATTAGGAGTAATATTTATACTGGATTGACTCGCCATGAGAATACTACATAGTAAAAGTTATGAAAAGTGTCATAAGATATTCTCATAGTGATAGTGGTGTATTCCACCCTTTGACCTGAAACCACTATGTACCCTAGATGTAGGAGTCGAGTGCTTTATCACCATTCAAACGTTGTCTGTAATAGGATGACTATAAAGTTGGTTGATGGGTACTCCATGAATCATGCTGAGGGACATCAGTGACCTAGATGGAATTTGCCCCTCCTACATAACAGGAGAAATGTCTATGGGCCCAATATTGAACTAGACAAGGATGACACGGTCTATGCCTTGTGTTCAATATAGACATGAGGGCAAAAGGGTAATTATACACATGATCATTATCACGGAAAGGTTTCGTCAGATCACATGACATTCTCGTCACTTGGGTAGCAGTGATGTGTTGCTAGATACCGCTCACTGTTTATAATATTAAATAGGTGATTTAATATTATTGCCAACGTTACGGGAACCTATAGGGGTCACACAATAAGGACAGATAGATGAGAGAAATAAATAAGTAAGACTTATTTATTAAAATAATAAGTAGGACTTATTAGTAATTAAATAATTAAGTATGACTTATTATTTAATTTATGAAATAGAGAAACGCGGTCCACCGTACGGTACGATGTGTTTAAGTGAAATATGGTGCACCGTAAGGTACGGTGTATTTAAGTGCTTGGCTTGTTGACCACACAAGTGGTTCTATAAATAGAACCCTTGTGGTAAAGCATTATAGACTTTTGTTGAAACACTTAACCTAATTCACAAAAGTTGTGAAACCTAGCCGCCGCTCTCTAAACTCTATTCTCTCTGAATCTCCGTTGGAATTGGCTAGCACCGGTCATCGGAGAAGTTCTGTTCGTGTGGACTGAATAGAGGCATCGCTACGTTGCTTTGCTCGTGATCAGAAACAATTCTGCCACAAAGGTTCTGCTCTTCAAGAGGTAAACACATGAATCCTTAAAGTGTTTAAGTATGTGTTTGATTTGTGATTAATGATTTAATCAAGATCCGTTTCAATGGGATTTGTTCCGCTAAGAGGATTAATTTTTTTTTGAAAAACCCTTCTTAAATCCCTTCAGTGGTATCAGAGCTTTTGGTTCTGATTAAATCATTGAATTCAAATATGTTGGTTCCGTAACATGATTTGATGCTTTATCGGTTTTAATATGATTGAAATTGATTAGCATATATTTTCGTTTTTGAAAGGAAACGTGATATTGGATATCACTAAATCCAGCGCATGAGTCAAACTAATTAAAATCGATAAGGGTTATTGATTTAATTTTGAAATAAAATCAGAACATATTTTGTATATATGTGATATGTATAAATAAATGTTTCATATTTATTTTGAAATTAATCTTGTAAAATTATTTTACTAAATATTAATTAAAATTGATTGATTGATATCATATATGTGATATATGATTCTGATACGACATCAGTATATGTGATATATTGATTGTGTCATTCGTTCAATATGTTTTATATGATTGATTGTGAATTTGTAGACAATTCGTGAGATTGAGCTTCGATATCCGATTCTGGTGAAGCATCAAAGATCCGGTTGTCCATACTGAACAAACAATTGTTAAAACTATTGATGTTTGATCGTCGTATTAGGTTACCTAACTATACAAGAGTTGTATTATTATGGTTGTATCATTCGTCGATTGTTTTCGAAAGATTGTTGTGAATTTGAACAATTCGTGAGATTGAGCTTCGATATCCGATTCTGGTGAAGCATCAAAGATCCAATTGTTCATGCTAAACAAACAATCCTTGAAACTATTGATGTAGTGTGATCTGCGTAGTGTGATCGATCATATTGTTTAATTAATTAATTCAATTGGAGAAAGGTAGATTTTAAAGATCATGATCTTGAAAGAGTTTCAATATCAGGTATGGTCTTTTGAATTTGGTAATTAAAGATTTTCATATCTTTAGTTTAATTCATTTCCAATTTAAAAGGATCATGATTTTGAAAAGTTTCAACATCAGATATGATCTTTTGAATTTGGTAGTAAAATATTTGCATAATTTTAGCACCATAATTTGTTTTGGAAACATATTGATTGCCTAAATAAAGCAATTTAATTATAATAATTATTGAGTGTCAATATTACTATAATTAAATAAATAAAAATTCTACCTTTTTGGATTGTTTTTCAAAAGTTGTTTGAAATGGTAGTAAACGATCCTTATTTGATAGTAAATTTAAAATGTCATGATTTGAAATAGTTTCAATGTCATGTATGATTTTGAATTTATTTAACAGATTTGCATGATGTTAACATAATTTGTTTCTAATTTAAAAGAATCATGATATTGAAAGAGTTTTAATATCGGATATGATCTTTTAGATTTGGTAATATTTGCATATTTTAATTTTATTTATGACCCGATTGACTTTGAAAATAGTTTCAAAGTATATGTATATATATATATATATATATGAATCAATTTTATATGGCATATATCTCGGTCAAAATATTATTTCCAAATCTTGATTGACTCTAAAACTATTTAATGATAATAATAAATAGTTATTATTAGTTATCATTAAGTTTAAGGTATATAGTTATGACCTTAGTTTACTTTGGCGTTTATTCATTTAGATAAAATATGACCTGCGTGTCATGATTTATTTTATTTAAATACGGCCTGCGTGTGGTGATTTATTTTATTTAAATACGGCCTGCGTGTCGTGATTTATTTTATTTAAATACGACCTACGTGTCGTTTCATTTATTGTTTTATTTAAGAGTTAAATATTGTAATTGCTTCAAGAGTTGAAGAGAAGACGACGCCAAAAGATGATTCTGATGGAGAAACTTTTGAAGCTTGCTCGTGGGTCAAAGAATTGTAATAAAGTAGTTTATTTAATTCTTACGCGTTAGGAGGTCATAACCATACTAACTAATTAATTTTATGTATGTGATGCATGAAATGTATGTTTAGTTAGCGCATGTATGAGATATATGCTTAACATGTTTTAGATAAATGTTAGCATGTATGTTTTAAATGTTTTTATATACTTGCTATCCATGAGCATGAATGTCATGCATCTTAAGAGACATGTGTATGAGATACACATGTCGATGAGATCAAACTTAATAAAAATCCTTCAAATTGAATTGAAGTTAATTGATTTCCAAAGTATAACACCCTCCAAGACTAATATCGAAATGTGTGGGTTCGCCTCTGCGAAGTGCACTTTCTATACTAGTAAGTTGAGGTGCGGTAATTCTATTTACCCGACTGTTATTCTTTGGGTCTAACTTAACTAAGTTATTTTAATAAGATTAAAAATACATTAACTTCAAATAGAATATTAAGTTAATTGCTTTCCAAAGGATAGCACCCTTCAAGACTAGTCTCGAGTAGTGTGGGTTCGCCCTAGCGAAGTGCACTTTCTATACTAGTAAGTTGCGGTGAGGTAATTCCATTTACCCGACTGTTATTCTTTGGGTCTAACTTAACTAAATTATTTTAATAAGATTAAAATATATTTAGAAGCAATGTTTGGGAACATCTATATGATAGATTAGAGTAAGGAGTTACTCGCCCAAATGTTTTGAAAGTTGTATGAGATACAATTGGAAGGAGTCCCTACCTAAATAGCTAAGTTTTGGGGGATCAGCCCTCGCTGACTCAAAACGAAGTGAAATATGGATTTCAACCCACTAGAAAATCTTCCAATGAGATTTTCCGAATCAAATGTTGAAGGTCATTTGTTTTGAGTAAAATAGTGGGAGCATATTTAATTAAAGACCTAATTAAATATGTTTTTAAATCATGATACATTTATTTTATTATACTGTTAAATGTTCTTATAAAGAACAAAATCTTCAGAAAGGAGTTTCTGAATTGGTACAAGAATTGAGAATTGTTCTCAAGTACAAGAAAAACTGTTAATGTTTTGAAAAGAGTCAAAATATAAGAAAGAGGTAAGACTTCTTCTTTGCCCATATGGTTATATAAGGTTAAATTTCTACTTCTGCATCATAAGTATATGATACTTGATGATTGATCTCATATTTGTTGAAATATAGAGTTTTTAAGGAAATAAGACATTAACTATAAGTGAAGTCCACCTATGTCTAGAATGGAACAAATTGTTTCATTGACATAGAAGCTAATGTTTGGACTTAAATTTAACTTGATATGGAACCAAATAATTGTTATTAAATTCCATAAAATAGAAGGATTAAATCATATATCTTGTATCGACAAGAGAATGATTGTGTACTTGAAAAAAAGACAAACGTTGTCCTATTATCCAAATAATGTTTGCTATACAAGTGTGCTAATCAAGTAATGGATTTGAGTTCCATGATCTTGATAAGCTAGTCTATAACATATGAGGAAAGGATCAAATGAGATTTGGACCTTTTGTATATCATCGGCATTATTGTTGCAAAGAAGTGTGATTCACAATTTCAGATTCCATGAATATGGACTATTGGACTCATTTGATATCTTATCATTTGAAGGATATGAGTTCCGCCTTTAAAATATTTCAGTGTTAGAGAACATCTGATTTATTCGAATCAATATACATATGATGTATATGGATCACCAAACACATTTGCTAGGGATATTTATTTCTCTTACTTCATTTACATTACTGATTAAATTAGTAAATGTAAATATGTGTTTGACACGAGTTAGAAATCTTTGAATTGGTTCAAAGAGTTCAACGATGGAGTAAAGGAATAATTTTGAAAAGTATAAAGATCATATGAGTATGTCATGATGGTTAATACTTAATTAAGGAGTAAATTGATAATTTATATCGCTTCATGTTTGACATGACTCGATCTAAAATAGTTCGATTATAACTCCATGACTCTTGAAATTGATTAAATTACAGTTATTCTTTCCCCACTATAAGTTCCAATTGAGGTAATTATAAAGACACCATATTAGATATGGAGGTAAGAGTACCTAGTCTGACTTTATGATAATTTGGGGTTATAAAGTTTATTAGATAAACTATATTCCAAATTAGACAAATGTATATTTGTGGAGGTACCCTAAGGAAAAAATAAGGGATACTAATTGTACATCACTTTATATGACACAAGTCGTTTGTCTCTGGATCTGGAGTATTCCTCTTTAAGTAGTGTGTCTCTGCAAGAGCCAGTGGGAGTGATGTAGAACTTGAATTAAGTCAAGTACCACAAAATACATGTTTCTCTAAGAATGGAACATGAACTGATTCAACAAAGGGTTGTTGTTAAATCACTAGTTTGAGTAGCACAAGATCTAGATGAGTCTGATATGACATATCACTAGGATGAGAAACATGATTTTGTCATGACTCAAAAAGGTGATATGATACTCATGGAAGATGTGCCCCGACTTACTAGAAGGTCTTAAATGACCTGAATTTTGAGAAGTGGCTAGATGCCATGGGATCTTATATAGAGTCCATGTACACAAACCATATATGGATATTGGTTATATCATCCAATGAGTACGACTCATAAGATGAATGTGGGTGTTCTGATATAAAACTAACATGGATGGTATTATGAATACCTTTAAGATATGATTGATCGTAGACGGTTTCGTGCAAAATCATGATGCAAATCGTGATGAAACCATTACATCATGATAATTCTTAAATCTAACGATTCCATTTGCCATTGTTTTATAATACACATTCTGGAGGATGGATAACGAGGTTGCATTCCTTAATTGGAATGACCTTATATATGTATTTGACATATATGTAGGGTTTCGTTAATCGGATGCTAGAAAGGTACATATATTACAAAAAATTCATGTATGGAATGGAGCAAGCTTCTCGAAGTTGAATTGTTTATTTTATTAATAGAGTTTTATGAAAACTTAGATTAATAAAAGAACAAATTTAAATCTTGTGCACACAGGGAAATTAGTGGGAGCATTGATATTAGTTTGGTGGAGTATGTGGATGACATACTAGTCACCAAAAACAATTAGAAAATTATTTCTGATATGTACCAAAATTGATTATAGTGTTCGATACTAGAATACTTTCAAAATATCCTTGGATGTCTTAAAGGACTTAGGATTGTTTCTTGAACACGGATGAAAGGAACATTGTAAAGGAGTTACAATGATGACAACTTTCATATTAGTATACAGTATATCCAGATCACAATCTGGAATAAATGTTATGCTTGTATATCAACTATGAAATTTGTAAAAGTACAAGCTTCAGATAGTTGTTGTTTCTATTGCAGATGTCAAATATATAATTTGGATTGTTTACCTCATAACTGAGCGAAAACATGTGTTTCTTGCATTGCGGATTCCATTGATCCCGCTAAGGTGAAATTGGTTTAATCTTGCGAGCAACGAAACTAGATCTCACCAATGATTCAAATGTATATGTTGACACTTCAATTTCCTTTTGATAGAAGATCAAAAATGGAAATTGAAAGAAGTATAACCTACCAACATAGGAAAAGTTCCTTATCTGCTAGAATAGTATCTTGCCCAGAGTGTGCTTGATGCTAACAATTGACCAATAGATATTGAGATAATATTTGATTGGCTTTTAGTGCTAGTGGGAGATTGTTGGAGTAAGCCCTAATAGCCAATCTACTTTGATTGGATTTGGCTTTGTATCACGACTTTGATATATATTTATGAATATATATATATATATATATAAGGCATTTATTTATTCTTTTGTTTAGTTTCAAAATAATAAATTCCCTAGAATAATTGGTCTGTTTAATGGAGCATTAAGTGTGACTTAATCGTGAGACTCATTAAAGGAAAGGACATTATTCTTAAAGTATCCGTAGTCAAGCTTTATTGTGAAATGGGATAACATTAAAGCATAGAGACTATTATGTGGGTAGACTGATGATCACATCTCATAAATCATAGATAAAGAGTTATCAAGTCTTCACATAGGTATAAATATTAGGAGTAATATTTATACTGGATTGGCCCGCCATGAGAATACTACATAGTAAAAGTTATGAAAAGTGTCATAAGATATTCTCATAGTGATAGTGGTGTATTCCACCCTTTGACTTGAAACCACTATGTACCCTAGATGTAGGAGTCGAGTGCTTTATCACCATTCAAACGTTGTCTGTAATAGGATGACTATAAAGTTGGTTGATGGGTACTCCATGAATCATGCTGAGGGACATCAGTGACCTAGATGGAATTTGCCCCTCCTACATAACAGGAGAAATGTCTATGGGCCCAATATTGAACTAGACAAGGATGACACGGTCTATGCCTTGTGTTCAATATAGACATGAGGGCAAAAGGGTAATTATACACATGATCATTATCACGGAAAGGTTTCGTCAGATCACATGACATTCTCGTCACTTGGGTAGCAGTGATGTGTTGCTAGATACCGCTCACTGTTTATAATATTAAATAGGTGATTTAATATTATTGCCAACGTTACGGGAACCTATAGGGGTCACACAATAAGGACAGATAGATGAGAGAAATAAATAAGTAAGACTTATTTATTAAAATAATAAGTAGGACTTATTAGTAATTAAATAATTAAGTATGACTTATTATTTAATTTATGAAATAGAGAAACGCGGTCCACCGTACGGTACGGTGTGTTTAAGTGAAATATGGTGCACCGTAAGGTACGGTGTATTTAAGTGCTTGGCTTGTTGACCACACAAGTGGTTCTATAAATAGAACCCTTGTGGTAAAGCATTATAGACTTTTGTTGAAACACTTAACCTAATTCACAAAAGTTGTGAAACCTAGCCGCCGCTCTCTAAACTCTATTCTCTCTGAATCTCCGTTGGAATTGGCTAGCACCGGTCATCGGAGAAGTTCTGTTCGTGTGGACTGAATAGAGGCATCGCTACGTTGCTTTGCTCGTGATCAGAAACAATTCTGCCACAAAGGTTCTGCTCTTCAAGAGGTAAACACATGAATCCTTAAAGTGTTTAAGTATGTGTTTGATTTGTGATTAATGATTTAATCAAGATCCGTTTCAATGGGATTTGTTCCGCTAAGAGGATTAATTTTTTTTTGAAAAACCCTTCTTAAATCGCTTCATGAGTTACATGTTCTTGAATTTCGGATAACTAAATTTGTAATGTTTGAATAATGTGATGATGTGAATGTTGTCTGAACTACACTTGTTTATTATTTCTTATTAATGAATGTATATCTTACCCTCCAGTGGCTTTGTTGTCTCCTCATCCCTTGTGGATGTAGATTTGCAGGATTGAGCGCTTGCTTCCGGTGAGTCGTGATGGGTTGTGGCTTGACGCCTAGCTCATGTTTTTATGCTTTGCTTGAAGATGTCTAGAGTTAGGAGCTCTGATTAGGATGTCTTTGGGATTTTTAGTTTTCGTACTCTATTGGATTTATTTTTGAGTGATCTTTATGAGCCAGATACTTATGTATTTATTTTGAGATGTTTTGAGATGACCCGAGATGATTATATGTATGTTGAGATATTCCGCTGCGATATGTTTATTTTTATTGATGATATTTTCATATTATATGTTTAATATGAGTTTTATGAAGAAATGTAAGGTTCCGATTGCATGTTAGGTGTTTGTTTATCATTGATTTGTAGTCTCGGGGATCAGGTCCTTATACAAGACATGGACCACTAACTCCTTGGGAGTGGCGCCATAAAAGGGTTTTTTCAAATGAAAAGAAACTGCCCTTTTAGTTTTCAAAAGTTAAAACATCGAAGTTATTATTCGACATAAAAGGCTGGATTGGAAATTTTCTATTGTTTAAATTTTTAATAGAAAGTCGAGAGAAATTTGCAATAGAAAATACAGTGGCTTTTTGTTTGATTAAGTTAAAGCCAACTAATGGGCAAAATACATAAAAGTGTTGAAGCTGATAAGCGTCAAAATATTGCTCGACATGCAAATTACATAAAGACAGCTTCGAAACCCTAAGAAAATTAAAACCTAAACCTAATAGTTTTCGTCTTCCAAGAAACGAAATTCAGTTAGGAACCACATAATCTCCGTGTCGAGACGACAGTAGATGCAGAGTTCAATCCTCAAATATTCATCATCTGAACCTGGTAAAGGCTAATGAATCCCAGGCCTTCTCCCATTTCCTTTACACTTTCCTTGTGCAGTGCAAGTGAGTCGGAAGACCAAAGTCGAAGGTAATGGCCTAGTCCCACAGTAAGGCCTATAAGGCAAGTAGTAAGGAAAACCTTCACCTCCGCTGATCGATCTCCTACAAGCAGCCATTTGTCTACGGTCGAAAAGATCTTTCAAAGTGGGGAAGACTTCACCCAAAAAGAAACCATTTTTGGGCAGGATTTTGAACATCATCAGCATATACTTGGCTCCATCCACACCTTGAGAGGCTATTTTACGCAGAATGTGGTAAACTTCATCCAGATTGTTGGGATTGTCATGAAGTATCCTTGCTGTTTCCACCATACTGAATGCTGCATGACCACTATGGGTCATCCTGTGCATGAAAGCACATTTTGCTGCAGATGGGAAGTGATCATGGAAATACCATAAGCAGTTGCGTGGCAAAGCCCTAAAAACTGTTTTCTTATTCGCCAATCTCTGGTGAGTGGTAGAAGTCGCTTTGAAGTTGAGCAAGTTCTGGGTTCCTGTAGCAGCAATCTTTTGAATGATCTTGATCAGTAACTCTTCTGGAAGTTGATCCATTTTTGGAGAAGAAAGGAAGAAAAAGTTTTTCTTTTTCTGAAAAGATGGAAGTTAAAAAGGTTCGAAGGAAAGAGGAAAAGTTTTTCTGAAAAGGTAAAAATGGAAGGAGTAAAGTGAGATTTTATACTCATTAGTGAAGGGAAACTGAAAAGACTTTTGATTTGAAAGGTTATTAAATTTGGCCACATGGCAAAAGAAAACTGTCACCCGCCGTCGGTTGCGTCTCCCATAGCCTGCAAAATCCCCAGAAGTAGTGCAGTAATGATGAATGATTTGGGGAACTGTTCGAGTGGATGATGTCATCACTCAGAAGACGTGGGGATATCTTTCAAAAGAGTCTGTCAAAAATGTCAGTTTTCTTCTACAGTTTTCTTCTGTCGAAACCAACATTTTTGGGGGGCAATTTGTTAGCCTGTATTTTCGACAAAGGATATTAAATGCAGTCAATAAGGTTTGACCAAACACGTGGAAAAAAATTGATGCTTTTAGACATAAGAAGTTTATAAGATGGCACGCTCATTCGACAAGATTGAAAGAATAAAGTTGATTGAAGGGTATCTCGACAACTCGAGAGTCGGTTGTTTTCTGAAGAGGTTCCTTTGCAAACTGTCGGAGTTCGTGGTTATCGAAGGAATAGGATTTGAATTTCAAAAAGGTTATTCTTCCTGTTATTAGGCGTTAGTAGCAGTTATAGTTTGGATAGGATTGTACATTTATTTTCTTAAGTACAAATAAGAGTTTTCCATGAGGAAAACGAGGTCACAAATCAAATACATAACATTCTACACACTCGAAGTATCCAAGTTACAGCGAGAAAAGAGTCGCGAATCATGTATGATCCTTGTGAACAACCTTTATTTCGAATAAATGCAATCTACTTTACTTTAAGTTAATTCTTGCAATTTACCTTCATTCTGCAATTTTTTCATTCGACAATGTTGAGTCTTTAAGTGTTGGCTGCATTGTTTGGCAAAACCAAAGTATGGAATAGAAGCATTTCCTTATGTTGAACATTTCTTCAGTTACAAGTTTTCTCATTTGAAGCCATTCAGAAGCTGAAATCTACATCAGAAGCTGAAATGCTCATCAGAAGCACTGTAGCACTTCAGAAGCAGTTTCAGGTTCTGAAGCCAGCGTTGACTTCTGTTGACCACATCAGAAGCTGGGTTTGCTGGATTGTTTTTGCACATATCTTGGGAGATTTAGCAAGGAATTATGTTTGTATAATTGCTTCTAGAATGCTGGGTTAATTGGAGAAGATATCTTTGAAGATTTGGTTCAAAATTATGAAAATTCGTATTTTCTGTTTTAAATCTTTCAAAGATTGAATGCAGTTTTATTTGTTACTTTATTGGAACAATCTTATTCCAGTAACAAATCAATTCAGAAGATTTGGAGCATAATTAAGAGGCTTGCCGAAGATTATAAAAGGAGGAGCATTGCTATTGAAGATGTACGATTAATAGAGTTTAAGATCAGAAATTTGAGTCTTAGTATTTTAAGCTTTTAGCTTTATTGTGCACCACTCAGTTTTGAGTTGGTTTAGAGTTTTATAGAGTTGTAATTCATTCTAAGCCTTTAGGTACGAATGAAGTCTTTGTGTTTTTAAAGTTTTCTGAAAAACAGAGTGTTTTTGGTTAAGGGTTTCAAGTAGCTGGGTTTAGTTGCTTGAATAGGAAGTTAGAGGATTCTAATACTCAGAGTTGGGTAGAAGTCTTACTAGGTGGAGGTTAATTGCTTGGGATAAGAACTGGGAGTCAGTGTCTGAGTCTTGAGGATTAAATCCAATAGTGGATTTCCTTCCTGGATTGGTATCCCCCAGAGTAGGAGGTGTTTACTCCGAACTGGGTTAACAAACCTTGTGTGTTTTTAGCTTTCCTGCACTTTATATTCCTGCTGATTATTTGCTTTTATATTGTGCTAAGTTCTGTTCAGAACCTGTCTGGTTCAGAACCTGCGTTTATCTCTTAAGTATTGCCTGGCCAGAATTTCAATTGGCATCAGAGCAGGCACCCTGCCTGTGATTTGGGTGAGATCCAGAGGACTTAATATCTGGCAAGCATGGATAGAGAAGGAGGCTATGTCAATAGACCACCCCTACTAGATGGCACAAACTATGAGTATTGGAAGTCAAGGATGTGTGCTTTTCTAAAGTCTATTGACAACAGGACTTGGAAAGCTGTGATTAAAGGCTGGGATCATCCTGTGTATACAGACAAAGATGGTAACAAGACTGAGGTTCTGAAGCCTGAGGAGGAATGGACCAAAGCTGAAGATGATCTGTCATTGGGAAATTCAAAAGCTTTGAATGCAATCTTTAATGGTGTGGACCAGAACATGTTCAGACTTATCAAACAATGTACTGTGGCTAAGGATGCTTGGGAAATTCTGAAAACCACTCATGAAGGAATTTCTAAGGTGAAGATGTCCAGATTGCAGCTGCTGACCACCAAATTTGAGAACCTGAAGATGAAGGAAGATGAATCCATTCAGGATTTTTACATGAATGTGCTGGATATGGCAAATTCATTTGACTCTCTTGGTGAAAAGATGTCTGATGAGAAGTTAGTCAGAAAAATCCTCAGGTCCCTGCCCAGAAGGTTTGATATGAAGGTAACAACAATTGAAGAGGCCCATGATATTACAACTATGAAGCTTGAGGAGCTGATTGGGTCATTGCTCAACTTTGAAACTGCCTTTTGTAAACAGACTGAGAAGAAAGGAAAAGGTGTAGCTTTTAGTGAGAATTCTGAAGCTGATGATCAACAAGAGTCTGAAGAGGATGACTTATCAGAAGCTCTTGTGTTGCTGGGAAAACAATTCAACAAGATTCTGAAGAATGTTAACAGAAAAGCCAAAGCCAAAGGTCAGAACTTCAGATTCAATAACAAAAAGCAACAAACTGATGAGAAGAAGACCAAGTCTGAGGAGAAAAGTAACCAAGCCAAAGGTGTGCAATGCTATGAGTGTGAGGGTTATCGACACATCAAATCTGAATGTCCTACCTTCCTTAAGAAACAGAAGAAGAGCCTAGCTGTTGCATGGTCTGATGATGGTTCTGAAGAAGATGATGATAGTGAATCTGGTATGTGTGATACTGGTCTTGTAGTAAGGTCAGGAGCTATCTTAAAGAGGGAACCTGTTTTAAAGTCTGAGACCTTTTCAGAGTCTGACTCAGAGTCTGAAGCCTCTTATGTGTCTGAAGCTGCTAAAACCTCATATGATGAACTAGCTGATAACTACAAGAAGCTGTATACCAGAAGTGCTGAGGTTTGCAAACAAGTTTTGGATCAGAAGGAGACTATTCTTCAACTGGAGGCTGAAAAAGGTGAACTGTTAGTGCAGAATTCAGATTTACAAGAAGAAGTGAACCAACTGAACTCCCAACTTGATCAAATGAAGAAGCAAGTGAAGATGTTAAACTCTGCTACTGATAAGTTGGAGGACATTTTGGGGAATCAACAACAAGGAAAAACTGGTTTAGGTTTTGTTGATCAGACTCAGACTCCTAAGCAGATGAATTTTGTTCCTGCTACTCAAATTCATGATTCTATGGTTGGAACATCAAAGAGGAGACCTCAGAAACAAGCCCAGATGCCACCTCAGAAGCAAGGTCAGAAGCATGTTCAGATGCAAAGTCAGAAGCATGGTCAGATGCTACCTCAGAAGCAACCCCAGAAATTTTTCAGAAACAGAAGGAGGAGAAATCATCCATGGATCTGTCATCATTGTGGAAAGCAAGGGCATATCAAACCATTCTACTTTAAATTGTATGGTTACTGTAACACCCCGTTTTCCCAACTTGAAAATTTCATTTAAAATAAATCAGAGTTTCAACCTTGACGGGATGTCGCACTTCGTTTACAATTTATAAATAGGATAATTTGCTATTTATTTCAAAACAGACTTTTCAATAACGTCAAACCATCGCAGCGGAAATTCAACTTCATAATTAAATCTAAACATCATTAGGCACAAGGCCACATCAAAAACAACGTAGTTTAAAACTCCACTAAATGTGGTTCAACATCAGTTTGAAATTAAAATACATAGCACATGAATTCATCAAAAAGTTTCCCCATCCCGTTACATATCAGAGCGACTCCTAATGACACGAGGAATCAACTCACTTCAGCGATTACTCCTGGTTATCTGCACGTTACCCACGTAGAGGCAACATTCAAACAGAAGGGGTGAGATTCACATTCAATAAACATAAGTACATAATTCATAAAGATGAATTTAACATTTCACATAAACATCATCAAACAACACCATCAGATCTTATACATACATCACACATACACATCATAATCTCACCTCTCAATGCAACATCAAATACAATAACATCGACCGACTCAACAATGCAACATCACTGACTCAAGTATGCAACATGCATGTGGTACCAATTCATCGCAAAATATGTCATAATAGGACATGTCGGGCATACACCCCCATCGTAAATGTCATATAGACATGTCGGGCATACACCCCCATCACTTAATTCATAATGTCATAATAGACATGTCGGGCATACACCCCCATCACTTAATGCATATGTACTGGACTCGACAATGCAACATTTACAACAAATACAACGTCAACAACAACTTCATTATCATATACATCATCATCGTTATCATCATCATCGTTTAACATCATCATCGTGTATTATCATCATCACAATTATCAACAACTTTCATGTTTATACCAAAGACCAATTTAAAACAGAGACGTGTGAAAAAGACGCAAAACATGAAACAGAGAATGCTGTCACCGTACAATTTCACTAAGACCTCCTTGGAGTATTTTCATCATAACTCAAAAACTAAAAGTCATTTTCACGTCAAACCAAAGCCACTGGAAAGCTAACAAAATTATCTAAAACCTTCATGTTTACACCCAAGGCCAATTCTGTACCGATCAATACCAGTTTTCGTTTCAAATTCGGAAAAGTTGTGCAGAAAGTCCATAAAAATTCACTGTGACCTACGTGCAGTAATTTGACCATAACTCAAGTTCTATATATCGTTTTGACGTCAGACCAACGGCATTAGAAAACTAACATCCATACCTACAACTTTTGTGTTTACACCTAAGACCAATTCTGTACCGATCAATACCAGTTTTTATTTCAAAATTCGGGGCAGAGATAAGAAAACTCAGGAAAAGCAACTTATATTATTCAAACTTCTCATTCATCTGACACATGTTTATGAACATTCAAAACTTCATCAATTTATGCATAAGCATGGCACCAATCAGTAACAACACCATAGAATCACAACAAAAATCAACATCTCAACATAGAAATCATCAATTTAACATTCCATCATTAGTTTATCATAATCAAACAACCCTAATTCCCAAATTCACCAACATCAACATGTTAAATCAAAATTTAGGGATTATGAAACTTAGATTTATAGAAGCTAGTCCCACCCTTACCTTGTTATGAAGAAATCGCCCCCTTCAGCTTTTCCTCTTCTCAAGTTCTTCACCTTCTTCCTTGGCTATGCTTCTCCTCTTTTCTCTTCTCTGTTTCACGTGAAAACACAACAAATGAAACCTCTTCACGCGTATACCTTTTTTTTTTCTATTCCACTTCCCTCTTTCTTAATTTCCCATAATGCCCTTAATGCCGTTTTAATTCTATTTAATCTATTAAATTATATTAATTCATTATAATTCAATAAAATAATAAAATTAAATTCTAGGCGTTACAACTCTCCCCAACTTATAAAATTTTCGTCCTCGAAAATGTACCTCATGCAAATAACTCTGGATAAGACTCCAACATCTTGCTTTCCAGCTCCCACATCAAGCTTTCACCAGTTGGTCCTCCCCAAACAACTTTCACGAGAGGAATCTCTTTGCCCCTCAACTTCTTCATCTCACGGCCTTCAATCCTCAGTGGTAATGTCTCCACCGTAAGATTGTCTCTAACCTGCACATCATCTCTCGGAATCACATGAGAGGGATCTGTAACATACTTCCGAAGTTGCGACACGTGAAACACATCATGCAAATTTGAAAGATGCGGTGGTAATCCCACTCTATAAGCAACTGTTCCTATCCTTTCTGATATCTGATAAGGACCAATGAACTTCGGAGTCAGCTTCTTCGATTTCAATGCACGTCCAACACCAGTCATCGGAGTGACTCTCAAAAACACATGATCACCTTCTTGGAACTCAAGGTCTTTTCTTCGCTTATCATGATAACTTTTCTGCCGACTCTGCGATGCTTTCATCTTCTCTTGTATCAATTTGACCTTCTCAGTAGTTTGCTGAATAATTTCTGGTCCCACAATTGCACTCTCACCAGCCTCGAACCAACACAAAGGAGTTCTGCACCTCCTACCATACAATGCCTCAAAAGGTGCCATTCCAATGCTAGAATGGTAACTGTTGTTATAAGTGAACTCTATCAACGGTAGATGACTATCCCAAGCTCCACCCTGCTCAAGAACACATATTCTCAACAAATCTTCGAGTGATTGAATCGTCCTTTCCGACTGACCATCTGTTTGCGGATGATAAGCCGAGCTCAACCTCAATTTAGAACCCAATGCTTCCTGCAAACTCTTCCAAAATCTAGAAGTAAATCTTGGATCTCTGTCTGACACAATACTCGACGGAACACCATGCAACTTCACAATCTCTCGAATGTAAATCTCTGCCAACTGCGACACAGGATAACTAATATTTATCGGAAGGAAATGCGCAGACTTCGTCAACCTATCCACAATCACCCAAATTGAATCATGTCCTCTCTGAGTATTCGGCAAACTCGTCACAAAATCCATGGATATACTATCCCACTTCCACTCTGGCACATCCAACGGTGTCAACAACCCAGCAGGTTTCTGATGCTCAACCTTCGACTTCTGACAAGTCAAACATGAATACACAAATTGAGCCACATCTCGCTTCAAACCAGACCACCAAAACAGCTTCTTCAAATCATGATACATTTTTGTAGCTCCCGGATGAATACTCAAGCTACTTCTGTGACTTTCCTCAAGAATCATCTTCTTCATCTCATCGTTATCAGGTATACAAATTCTGCCTCTAAACCTCAACACTCCTTGATCATCAATTTTGAAATCACTACCCTCAGCCTCATTCATCAAATCCACCAACTTCACATCTACTTTCTGAGCTTCTCTGATTTTACTCAAAAATTCATTGATAATCTTCAACATACCCAACTTCACACTCTGAGGTGCCAATTCACAAACCAAACTCATATCTCTGAATTGTTCAAGCAACTCAAACTCTTTAACCATCATAGCAGACATATGCAAGGTTTTCCTGCTCAAAGCATCAGCAACAACGTTAGCCTTACCTGGATGATAATTCAGTCCAAAATCATAATCCTTCAACAGTTCAAGCCATCTTCGCTGCCTCATATTTAGCTCCTTCTGATCAAATAGATACTTCAAACTTTTATGATCACTAAACACCTCAAATCTTGAACCATATAAATAGTGTCTCCAAATCTTCAGCACAAATACCACTGCGGCCAACTCAAGATCATGTGTAGGATAGTTCCGTTCATGAATTCTCAACTGTCTTGATGCATAAGCCACTACTTTACCATCTTGCATAAGCACACCACCTAATCCCAACTTGGACGCGTCACAATACACCACAAAAGGCTCATCTGGCTTCGGCAAAATCAAGATTGGAGCCGTCGTCAAACGCTGCTTCAATTCATTAAAACTGGTTTCACAATGAACATCCCACACAAAAGCTTTACCTTTACAAGTCAACTGCGTCAACGGAAGTGCAATCCTCGAAAATCCTTCTATAAATCTGCGATAATATCCAGCCAAACCAAGGAAACTTCTAATCTCAGTCACCGACTTAGGGGTCTCCCATTGTGATACTGCTTCCACTTTAGATGGGTCAACCGCAATACCACTACCTGAAATAATGTGGCCAAGAAAACTCACCTCTTTCAACCAAAATTCACACTTTGATAACTTGGCATACAGCTTCTTCTCTTTCAACACTTGCAACACAATCTTCAAATGCTCCGCATGATCTTCCTCGGTCTTGGAGTATATCAAAATGTCATCTATAAAAACAACAACAAATTGATCCAAATAGTTATGAAAAATACGGTTCATATATTCCATAATGAAGTCTACCACAATCCGTCACTATAATCATTCTTATTCAACATAAATTGCATCTCCATGCATTTTCCGATACCTTCGCATTCTTACAAATACCAACGTTTCATTCCTTATCCATATCTTACACCCTTCTTCACCTTTTCAATTTTCAGCAAGAATCACCCAACTTCAAACACAATTATATCTTCCAATACAGACCTCCCAAGCACAAAATTATATTCCAAAATGAAGGGAATTTCGTGTAGATTCCAGAACTTCAAGAATCTCCCAAATCCGAGTTACGAGTAAAAAGTTATCATCCTTGCAATGGGACTGGTCCAGAATTCCCGTATGCAGAATTTTCCAAAAATCAGCATCAGACCCAAACATTAAAATGCACTTTTCTTCCTCTTCACAAACTTCCTGAAGACAAATCTTATATGCAAACTGTAGGGAATTTCTTGAGCTTTCCAAAAAGTCCAGAATCGCTTCCATCAGAAACACGAGTAAAAAGTTATGCCCCTTTTACTGACAGCTGCTCCATAATTGTAAAAATCAGAATTTGAGGTTGATGAACATAAGTTCCATCTCTCCCTCTCGCTTCCAAGATCTACCAACATCCTTTCTTTTCATCCAACTACGAAAATCACCCGAATTTAATCCAACTACACTCAAGACATACCATCTACCGAATTAATCCATCAACTATCACTTCCATTGGAATAATTCCTCATTCTCAATTAATTCACCATCCATAATCTACACACATCTCAAACTCGACTGATACGAATTCATGAGTCCATACTCTCGCCGGTTCCCAACAACATCACTTCAATAACGTTTGCACTCTTACAATCAACATCACCTCGAACCAACTTCTACATACTATCAACACGTCCGGGAGGCAAGCTTCTCCCCCACTTATTCCAAACCAACTCCTGCAGACAACGACTATGAGCTAACAAACAAGTACCGACAGTGTTTCACACACATGTCGAGTACTAAGGGACAAACAACATTAGACAACATTGGCCGGACAGACCGACCTGCTCTGATACCAATTGTAACACCCCGTTTTCCCAACTTGAAAATTTCATTTAAAATAAATCAGAGTTTCAACCTTGACGGGATGTCGCACTTCGTTTACAATTTATAAATAGGATAATTTGCTATTTATTTCAAAACAGACTTTTCAATAACGTCAAACCATCGCAGCGGAAATTCAACTTCATAATTAAATCTAAACATCATTAGGCACAAGGCCACATCAAAAACAACGTAGTTTAAAACTCCACTAAATGTGGTTCAACATCAGTTTGAAATTAAAATACATAGCACATGAATTCATCAAAAAGTTTCCCCATCCCGTTACATATCAGAGCGACTCCTAATGACACGAGGAATCAACTCACTTCAGCGATTACTCCTGGTTATCTGCACGTTACCCACGTAGAGGCAACATTCAAACAGAAGGGGTGAGATTCACATTCAATAAACATAAGTACATAATTCATAAAGATGAATTTAACATTTCACATAAACATCATCAAACAACACCATCAGATCTTATACATACATCACACATACACATCATAATCTCACCTCTCAATGCAACATCAAATACAATAACATCGACCGCTCAACAATGCAACATCACTGACTCAAGTATGCAACATGCATGTGGTACCAATTCATCGCAAAATATGTCATAATAGGACATGTCGGGCATACACCCCCATCGTAAATGTCATATAGACATGTCGGGCATACACCCCCATCACTTAATTCATAATGTCATAATAGACATGTCGGGCATACACCCCCATCACTTAATGCATATGTACTGGACTCGACAATGCAACATTTACAACAAATACAACGTCAACAACAACTTCATTATCATATACATCATCATCGTTATCATCATCATCGTTTAACATCATCATCGTGTATTATCATCATCACAATTATCAACAACTTTCATGTTTATACCAAAGACCAATTTAAAACAGAGACGTGTGAAAAAGACGCAAAACATGAAACAGAGAATGCTGTCACCGTACAATTTCACTAAGACCTCCTTGGAGTATTTTCATCATAACTCAAAAACTAAAAGTCATTTTCACGTCAAACCAAAGCCACTGGAAAGCTAACAAAATTATCTAAAACCTTCATGTTTACACCCAAGGCCAATTCTGTACCGATCAATACCAGTTTTCGTTTCAAATTCGGAAAAGTTGTGCAGAAAGTCCATAAAAATTCACTGTGACCTACGTGCAGTAATTTGACCATAACTCAAGTTCTATATATCGTTTTGACGTCAGACCAACGGCATTAGAAAACTAACATCCATACCTACAACTTTTGTGTTTACACCTAAGACCAATTCTGTACCGATCAATACCAGTTTTTATTTCAAAATTCGGGGCAGAGATAAGAAAACTCAGGAAAAGCAACTTATATTATTCAAACTTCTCATTCATCTGACACATGTTTATGAACATTCAAAACTTCATCAATTTATGCATAAGCATGGCACCAATCAGTAACAACACCATAGAATCACAACAAAATCAACATCTCAACATAGAAATCATCAATTTAACATTCCATCATTAGTTTATCATAATCAAACAACCCTAATTCCCAAATTCACCAACATCAACATGTTAAATCAAAATTTAGGGATTATGAAACTTAGATTTATAGAAGCTAGTCCCACCCTTACCTTGTTATGAAGAAATCGCCCCCTTCAGCTTTTCCTCTTCTCAAGTTCTTCACCTTCTTCCTTGGCTATGCTTCTCCTCTTTTCTCTTCTCTGTTTCACGTGAAAACACAACAAATGAAACCTCTTCACGCGTATACCTTTTTTTTTTCTATTCCACTTCCCTCTTTCTTAATTTCCCATAATGCCCTTAATGCCGTTTTAATTCTATTTAATCTATTAAATTATATTAATTCATTATAATTCAATAAAATAATAAAATTAAATTCTAGGCGTTACAGTTACCCTGAACACTTCCAATATAGAAGAGTGCAACCAGCTGCACCCAGACACAATGTTCAGAAGGTGTGGAAACCTAAGGTTCAGAATGTTGGCCTGATTGCTCATACTTCATTAAGAGCCACCTCAAAAGAAGACTGGTATTTTGATAGTGGGTGTTCAAGGCACATGACTGGTGTGAAGAAGCTGCTGAGCAATATCAGATCATACTCCAGAAGTTATGTGACATTTGGAGATGGTGTAAAAGGTCAGATTCTGGGTATTGGAGATTTGATCAGAGAAGGTTTGCCCAGACTTAATGATGTGCTACTGGTGGAAGGTCTAACCTCTAATCTGATCAGTATAAGCCAACTGTGTGATCAGGACTTGAAGGTTAATTTCAACAAGCAAGAGTGTATTGTTACTGATCAAGATGGTAAAACTCAGATGAGGGGCTGCAGATCCAAAGACAATTGTTATTTGTGGGTTTCTGAAGAAGAAAGAAGTCTGACTTCTTGTCTTATGAGCTCAGAAGAGGAAGTCAAACTCTGGCACCAGAAACTGGGACATCTGCATCTGAAAGGCATGAAAAAAATCCTAAGTACTGAAGCTATCAAAGGTGTACCTAATCTGAAGATCAATGAGGACAATGTTTGTGGTGATTGTCAAATTGGGAAACAAACAAGAAAGTCTCATCCCAGATTAGTTCATCAGGTAACTACTAAAGTACTAGAACTTGTTCATATGGATTTAATGGGGCCTATGCAAGTAGAGAGTATTGGAGGAAAGAGGTATGCTTTTGTAATGGTAGATGACTACTCAAGATTCACATGGATTAATTTTGTTAGAGAAAAGTCTGATACTTTTGAAGTATTTAAAGACCTGTGCATTCAATTACAAAGAGAAAAAGACTGTGGCATAGTCAGGATCAGAAGTGATCATGGCAAAGAATTTGAAAACAAGAGTTTCTCAGAATTCTGTGCTTCTGAAGGTATAAAGCATGAGTTTTCTGCACCTATCACACCTCAGCAAAATGGTGTAGTTGAGAGGAAGAACAGGACTTTAGCAGAATGTGCAAGGGTTATGTTGCATGCTAAGAAGTTGCCATATATGTTCTGGGCTGAAGCAATGAACACTGCATGTTACATACACAACAGAGTCACTTTGAAGAAGGGTACTACATCAACTCTGTATGAATTGTGGAAAGGGAGAAAGCCTATAGTCAAATATTTCCATGTGTTTGGGAGCAGATGCTACATTTTGGCTGACAGGGAAAATAGAAGAAAACTGGATCCTAAGTCTGATGAGGGTATATTTTTGGGATATTCAGTGAACAGCAGAGCTTATAGGGTGTTTAATTCCAGAACCAAGGTGGTGATGGAGTCCATTAATGTGGTAATTGATGATCTGTCTGCTGAGAAAGATAGAGGTGAGTCTGAAGTTGTTCCAGAGTCTGAAGCATCAGAAGAACAAACCTCAGAAGCAGAAAAACACTCAGAGTCTGAAGAAGCAGAAGATCAACCAGATCAAGTTCCTAATAGTAAAGGGCCGTCAATTAGAGTTCAGAAGGATCATCCTAAAGACTTAATCATTGGAAGCTTAGATCAAGGTGTCAGAACCAGGAGATCAGATGCTGCTGCTACTGATTCATGCTTTGTGTCAAAGGTTGAGCCTAAAAATGTGAAAGAAGCCCTATCTAATGAATTTTGGATTGAAGCAATGCAAGATGAGTTGAATCAATTCAAAAGGAGTGAAGTGTGGGATCTAGTTCCAAGACCTGAAGGGCTGAATGTGATTGGGACTAAGTGGATATTCAAGAATAAAACAGATGAAAATGGTACTGTAGTCAGAAACAAGGCAAGATTGGTTGCTCAGGGTTATACTCAAGTTGAGGGACTTGATTTTGATGAGACCTTTGCACCTGTGGCCAGACTAGAGTCCATAAGACTACTGTTGGGTGTATCCTGTATTCTCAAGTTCAAATTATTCCAGATGGATGTGAAGAGTACATTTCTGAATGGATATTTTCAAGAAGAGGTATATGTTGAACAGCCTAAGGGTTTTGTGGATCCTAAGTTTCCAGAACATGTGTACAAGTTAAAGAAGGCTCTATATGGATTGAAGCAAGCACCAAGGGCATGGTATGAAAGACTGACTCAGTTTCTTGTTGCTCAAGGTTACATAAAAGGAGGTTCTGATAAGACTTTGTTTGTGAAAGATGAAAATGGGAGTCTGATGATTGCTCAAATTTATGTTGATGACATAGTTTTTGGAGGAATGTCTCAGAAGATGGTCAAATTGTTTGTTCAGCAGATGCAGCCAGAATTTGAAATGAGCTTAGTTGGTGAACTGACATACTTTATTGGGTTACAAGTCAAACAAATGGAAGATACAATCTTCATTTCTCAAAGTAAGTATGCTAAAAACATTGTGAAGAAGTTTGGAATGGAGTCTGCTGCTCATAAGAAGACACCAGCTGCTACTCATCTGAAGTTAACTAAGGATGAACATGGAGTATCAGTTGATCAAAGTCAGTACAGAAGCATGATAGGGAGCTTATTGTATTTAACTGCAAGCAGACCTGATATCACTTATGCTGTTGGAGTTTGTGCAAGATATCAAGCTGATCCTAAGATGAGTCATCTGACACAAGTTAAAAGGATCCTAAAGTATGTGAATAGCACAAGTGACTATGGAATCATGTATTCTCATAGTTCAAGTTCTGAACTGATGGGATATTGTGATGCTGACTGGGCTGGAAGTGCTGATGACAGGAAGAGCACCTCAGGAGGTTGTTTCTTTTTAGGAAATAACTTAATATCTTGGTTCAGCAAGAAACAAAACTGTGTTTCATTGTCAACTGCTGAAGCTGAGTATATTGCTGCTGGGAGTAGTTGTTCACAACTGGTTTGGATGAAACAGATGCTGGAGGAGTACAACTTGAAACAAGGTGTTATGACATTGTTCTGTGACAATTTGAGTGCAATCAACATCTCTAAGAATCCAATTCAGCACAGCAGGACCAAACACATAGACATCAGACATCATTTTATCAGAAACCTTGTGCAGGATAAAGTCATTAAGCTAGAACATGTAGCTACTGAAGAACAAGTTGCTGACATTTTCACAAAGGCCTTGGATGCTAAACAGTTTGAAAACTTAAGGAGTAAGTTAGGTGTGTGTTTACATGAAGACTTATAGCATTTACTGCAAAATGGATGTGAGGAAGGTAGAGTACCTGCCAGTTGTGCTTATGCTGAGTGTGATCCTGAACCAGAATCTGAGTCTGATGTGTTTTCCAAGATCTGTGTTACTTGCTCTGAGTTTAATCCCTATGTGAAGACTATGATTTGTCAGAATTTTGTGGCTAAAAAGGGGGAGAAAATCTTATGCAATGTGTTGGCTCTGTTGGCTCTGATACCAAGAATTAGAAGATGTATTGCTGCACTTCAGATGATCAACTGTCAGTATTATTCAGAAAGTGTCATTAATTCAGAAGGTGACTTGTTTTGCTCTGATACCAAGCAATATATGACCAGATACGATCAAGGGGGAATATGTGTCTCAGGGGGAGTACAAGATTGTTATGATCCTGAGTGTTTTTGTGATCCTGAAGTATGCTCTGATACCATAAAGTGTGCTTCTGATATGCTCTGATAACATTTCTCTGCAGTTCAGAAGTCAGGGGGAGTTTGTGTGATTTTTTGTGAAGCTGGAGTGTTTGGTTTATGTAGCTTCAGGGGGAGTGTTTGGTTTATGTAGCTTCAGGGGGAGTGTTTGTGATGATCAGGAGTTGATCAGTAGCTTTGATACCTTAAACTGAAGCTGTTAATCAGTACTTGCTCTGATACCATCAAACTGAAGCTGTTTTGTGTATTTCATGATAGTCATAACTGAATCCGCTGCCTTATCACTACGTTATGATTGATCATTGTGGAGTTCTTCATTGCTAAGCCTGTTTTATGGGAAACTGAAGAACTTGGATGGTTTCAGCCAAAAAATTTGCCAAAGGGGGAGATTGTTGAGTCTTTAAGTGTTGGCTGCATTGTTTGGCAAAACCAAAGTATGGAATAGAAGCATTTCCTTATGTTGAACATTTCTTCCGTTACAAGTTTTCTCATTTGAAGCCATTCAGAAGCTGAAATCTACATCAGAAGCTGAAATGCTCATCAGAAGCACTGTAGCACTTCAGAAGCAGTTTCAGGTTCTGAAGCCAGCGTTGACTTCTGTTGACCACATCAGAAGCTGGGTTTGCTGGATTGTTTTTGCACGTATCTTGGGAGATTTAGCAAGGAATTATGTTTGTATAATTGCTTCTAGAATGCTGGGTTAATTGGAGAAGATATCTTTGAAGATTTGGTTCAAAATTATGAAAATTCGTATTTTCTGTTTTAAATCTTTCAAAGATTGAATGCAGTTTTATTTGTTACTTTATTGGAACAATCTTATTCCAGTAACAAATCAATTCAGAAGATTTGGAGCATAATTAGGAGGCTTGCTGAAGATTATAAAAGGAGGAGCTTTGCCATTGAAGATGTACGATTAATAGAGTTTAAGATCAGAAATTTGAGTCTTAGTATTTTAAGCTTTTAGCTTTATTGTGCACCACTCAGTTTTGAGTTGGTTTAGAGTTTTATAGAGTTGTAATTCATTCTAAGCCTTTAGGTACGAATGAAGTCTTTGTGTTTTTAAAGTTTTCTGAAAAACAGAGTGTTTTTGGTTAAGGGTTTCAAGTAGTTGGGTTTAGTTGCTTGAATAGGAAGTTAGAGGATTCTAATACTCAGAGTTGGGTAGAAGTCTTACTAGGTGGAGGTTAATTGCTTGGGATAAGAACTGGGAGTCAGTGTCTGAGTCTTGAGGATTAAATCCAATAGTGGATTTCCTTCCTGGATTGGTATACCCCAGAGTAGGAGGTGTTTACTCCGAACTGGGTTAACAAACCTTGTGTGTTTTTAGCTTTCCTGCACTTTATATTCCTGCTGATTATTTGGTTTTATATTGTGTTAAGTTCTGTTCAGAACCTGCGTTTATCTCTTAAGTATTGCCTGACCAGAATTTCAGACAAGTTCAAGCAATCGAACTTGAAGAATATCTTTGTTTTTATACATCCGAAACAGATAAGATCAACAAAAACATGCAGAGATTTTCAAACGAATTCGACACACAATTGCCTGAGATTACTGGTTGATCTCGCAAGCAATAAATTTATAACCAACGGTTGTTTGCCAAAAACCAAGGTAAACAATAGGCCAATGGCTTCTGAGATGGTGTGGGGTTTGTGAACAACAATCTCATTACATATTTTAGGGGTAAGTCCAGAAATATAACAATTTAAAATAGCATCTAATGACAACCCAATAACACGATTGCACAATTTTTCAAATTTGGCTTGGTATTTAGAAACACTACCATGTTGGCGTATTTTAAATAATCCAGCTTGGTGGTTTTCATAGGTAGAGGGACCAAAATGCATCCATTTAAACCAGCTTAAAGCACCACCTTTCATATAAAAACTGACCAAACGAAGTCTTTGTTCATTGGGGATTTGATAAAACTGAAAAAACTGCTCAGCTTGGAATAACCAATCTAAGGGTTCAGACCCATCAAATACAAGTAATTCAAGTTTTGGTTTTCGTAGTGGGTTTTGAACAACAAGGTTGTGAGGTGGTGTTGTAGTGAAAATTGGTTGGGGAAAAGTCGGAAAGTTGCTAAGGTATAGAATGGTGGGTTGTGGTTGAAATGAGGTAGAATAAATAGGGGATGTTAAGGGTTGAGTTTGGGTGAAGGGGGTGTAAAAGGAAGGGTGGTAGGTTGCAAAATTTGGAGAAGGGGGTGGTCTTGGGATGTGGTTGTGTGTGGTGTAGATCTGATATGGACCAGATCTGGTGTGTGGTTGGGTGGGTGAGGTAAAAAAAGCAGAAATAGTGTTTGAGCTTTCTAAACCAAGTGTTCTAGGAATAGAAGTTAATATACCCGATGAAGATAGAATGGGGGGGATGAGAACGCAGCCCCATAGCAGTGATTTGCTCCTTTAACCCATTCATCATATTTGTAAGAGATTCCTGCCCAGTTGCCATGACTTGCTGCAGGGATTCATGTCTGCTATCCTACATAGCTTGCTGATTTTCCAGCTGTGTTTGTAAGGCACCCAACTGCTGATTTACTTCATCCAGATCTTTGTTTGTAGGTTTGGGAGGCATATTAGGTCAAGAATGAAAGCACCAATTCATAAGAATTCTATTCTAATAAAAGATAAGTTAGAAGATGACTAGAGAGTTCTACTAGGGTTCACTAAAAATTGACTAGAACAAGTAAAGATAATTCAGATTCTTCATTCATTGCCTAGGGTTTTGGCCAAAGGCCTACATTTATAGAGGGAACACTACAGTAAGGAAATTACATTTGTGTCCTCCATATGTCATTAAATGACTTAGGGAATTCAAAGTAACATAAGCCCAGTAAATAAAGGCCCAATAGAACTACATAGTAATAAAATCTTGAAAGTTGTTGTTCACACTTCATGGTTTGCCTAAAAACACCAGTAAATTACTCAAATGTCCCCCCGGTAGTTAACTGCCGGTGGGAAGGAGTCGGCGGCACCTAACTGCCGATGGGAAGGAAATCAGCGGCAGTTAGCTGCCGTTGCCATGTTTTGCCTATATTTTCCAAAACTTCACATTTTTGGAAAATATAGGGAAAACATGGCAACGACAGCTAACTGCCGTTGATTTCCTTCCCATCGGCAGTTAACTGCCGATGGGGGCATTTGCGTAATTTACTGATGTTTTTAGGCAAACCATGAAGTGTGAACAGCAACACTCTAAAATCTTTGAGTCAAAAAGGCTTCTTAATAATTCTGGGTCGGTCCATATCAGCACATGTGGCACTTCATAACAAACAACTAATTAATTTTTATCCATACAAACACAATTGTAACATGAAAAGGTAAAACTTATTTTCTTTCCTCGTATTCTCAAACTGTCTTTTCTTAAATTTGTTATTCTTCTATTACACATTCCTTTCTCCGTGCCATATCAGTGTTTGTTTTTCCCTCCTTTTTTGTTTTCGAAGGATTCCCTCAAATAATCTCCATATCGTACTTTCTGGTACATTTTTGGGTTTTCAGCATTTATCATATGGTCAAAGGGCTCAACTTCAACATCTTCTCGAGGGAACACAAATGTTGCATGAGAAATCCTTCTCTTGTTCTTATTTGTGACAACTCTGTGTTCTACACTCTTGTATTTTCCATTACTCCATATCTGCTCACAAAAGGAATAAAGTGAAAAATGTAGATGTATAATTATCTCACTTTATATGTTGGTATTTATTTCTTTTTATAAGCTTGTTATAGTAATCTCTAAACATGTTTTGTTATAAGCTTGTTATAGTATTCTCTTAACATGTTTTGTTATAACAGCAATCTGGCTCAAAAGTAAAGAGATAAAAAAAAATACAAACACACCGCAGTCTCAACCCAACAAACGTTTGGGCCAATCCCAAAAGGCAATCACCCGAGCGACCGACTTATCAGTAATTATGAGCCATACCCACCATGTGTTCTTTAAGCTCACAACATAAACAATTCAATTATGGAGCAGACACCTATGAAGTACTGATAAAAAAACTGAAATGAGACACGACACCGACATTTACACTTAGACACTAATAAATAATAATTATTGAAAAAACATGAAATATGGTTGAACTGGTGTCAGACACAAACATGTGTTAGATGCCTACAATCTGAAGTGCCTATGCCATATAGGTTGACACATAAAGTTGGATCGTCCACTGAAAACTCTTAATGAAATTTGTAGTTCTGTAGTTCTTTATGATTGTGGTTGTTGTGTCTCTCTTAATTCAGTTTTTTGTTTATAAAAGTAAGAAATTGATGTTTTGAAAAAAAAAGAAGAAGAAATTATTCAGTTACCTCTATTGCATCTCCAACATTGACAACCAGAGCATCTGATATGGGAGTTACCGGTACCCAATTTCCTTTGTGTCGAATTTCTAACCCAGGAACATCATCATCTTGCATAAGTAAGGTAATGGTGGTTGAGTCACAGTGTGGTCTCAAACCCAATACTTTCTCAGGCATGTTGCAAGGAGGGTAATAGTTCACACGTAAACCTTGAAGCACTTCTTTATGTAGTCCAACAAGAGCATGCTTCTCCAAACCCATAATAACAGACAAAGAACTTAGAAGTTCATAGCCAACTCGTTTCACTTCACTTGAATATGCCTCTATTATTCCCCTGCATTACCATATGAATTCCATTTAAATCACAACATTAATCTTTAGCATCGACACTTTTGAATAAAGGTATGTTAGGTAGAGAAATGCTAGTAACATTCTCTTTCTAGCACTTTCTCTCCTATTGGGTGAAACTCATGTGGCTCTCACCACTTTATGTGTTATCCACTTGAAAAATGTGGTACCCAATGGACCACATCACCAATAAAAGAGTGAGTGTTAGAAAAAGAGTGTCCATAACACTCATTATATTTTGTATCCAACACTAACACATGTGATTACATTCAATTAATTTATTTACATAAATTATTACTGACATTGACGTGTCAATATTGGGTATGGTGTATGTGTTTGTGTCAATGTTTCACAGCAAGATTTACATATATAATTTAAAGAATCAAAATCACTATTAAGGTTAGTTTTCAATTGTCAAAAAATGCATATTTGAATCCATGTGGGGTTTTTGGCCAGAATTGAAGCTTCCTGTACTGGGTGGGATAAATCACTAAAATTAGTGAGTCAGACCAATCGAGGGTCTGCTCCTCAGAAAATACAATAGTATGCCCATAGCCTTGTATGTCGTTTGAGAGCATTGCATACTTTTCCTTCTCTTCTATTGGAAGTTCGAAAAACTCATCTGCTATATCCCTCATTGTTTGTAATAAGTTCTCTTTGCACCCCATGATTCACTATCTGCAAAAGGTATATATTTGCAATCTTAAGTAGCACTTGATGAAAACCAAACAAAAATCTAATTTATTGTCAAAAAGATGTCAATGCATCGATATGAACTTGTTGGACCTATTTTGTTGTTGTTACAAGGATTTTAAAAAGTTTAAGAACCACAATTTATAATGCAACATCAAAGTTTAATTTTTTTGGCATGTAGACAAATTTGCAAGCACAATTGAAACTCCAACACAAAATTGCAAGATCACGAGTTCGACTTTTAGTGACGGTGTTCAATCTAACAATATCTGCATTATCAATTGAACTAGACCTTACGAAGACAACATCAAAGTTTTTATTGTCTAACAATATCTGAGTTTTATCAATTGAACTATGAGTGCAAGTGCAATTTTTTTTTTAATATTATAAATTTTGAGTGTAGAATGAATACATTGTTTCTTTATGTCCCAAATTATAAGCATCTTTTAAAAAGAAGGGTTAAATATGTTTTTGGTCCCTATAAAATTGGGAACTTCTAAGTTTAGTCCTTACTTAATTTTAATAGGCTTTTTAGTCCCTATAAAAAAAATTTACTTATAATTTTAGTCCCTGCTAAAACAAAGTTTGTTTAATTATCCTTAAACTCTTAAATTTTTGAACGATTTTTTTGAGACAAGTTTAGAACACTATGAAAGGTTCATTTACAAAAATTTATAATTTTTTAACACGAAACGAATTAAATATGAATTTTTTAAACCGACAAAAGTTAAAGATAAAAGTAACAAAATCTGGACGTAAAAATCAAATTTTGCGATAATTTTTTGCGGAGGAACTTTTAGTAATGTTCTCAACACGTCTGCAAAAAATTGTTCAAAAACTTAAGAGTTTAAGCATAAATTAAACAAATTTGAATTGAGTAGGGACTTATACTGAGTGCCAAATTTTTTTTTAGGGATTAAAAGAACTATTAAAATTAAGTAAAGACTAAACTTAAAAGGTCCCAATTTTATAGGGACCAAAAACATATTTAACCCTAAAAAGAAATAAAAAGGGTAAAATATGTTTTCAATCCCTATAAAAATTGAGACCTTCTAAATATAGTCCTTTCTTATTTTTAATAGTTTTTTTAGTCCCTATAAAAAAATTGCACTCAGTTTTAGTCCCTACTAAATCGAAATTTGTTTAATTATGCTTAAACTTTTCAGTTTTCGAACAATTTTTCGCATACGTGTTAAGAACATTACTATAAGTTCCTCTGTAAAGAAGTATCTCAAATTTTGATTTCTAAATCTAGATTTTTGTTACTTTTATCTAAAACTTTTGTCGTTTAGAAAATTCATATTGAACAAACTACTACTAATTTTTTTTTTTGAAAGGTGAAAATTAGACACATCTATGCAGACAAATATTTTAGTAACATTACATGTTTTTGTTTGAACAACTCACAATTCTGTAGCTGAGGAATTACCTGAAAGAAACCCCACTCCTTGCATGCAATCTCAAGTTTCGACAACTCCTCCATGCTCCCATTTGAAAGCAGTGTAAAATCAATGACAGGGATCTCAGAAGAAAGTTGAGGCATTTCATTTACTTTTTCCATTTCTTCTTGTTTCCTCACGTATTTTGTAGGAACTTGCAAAGGATTCATCTTCACCATTTCTTGAACATTTGGTACTAGTAAAGATGGAGAAAAATGGGGTGCTTCCTCCACCTCAATATTATCCATGTTGACACTCATTCTTGCTTTTGATCTACAGAAAATACGCCTTGGATTGAAATTTCCAATCCTAAATAAACTTCAATTGCTTAGGTAAGCTGGGATATGAACAAAGTCAGCACATGTAAAGAAAACAAAATACTGCAAACATATTTTATAGTCTTATTATTGTCATTTAACGTGCTATGGTAATGGTACTACTGTCGTGTTTTGCAACGACCAAGGTTAGTTCTTTCTATTTACGTAGTTAAGTATTCTCTATGGTCTATTTTTGTCCTTTAATTTTAAAATTAGTCATTTTGGTGTCTTTATTGAAATATGTTAATAGAAGTTAGTTCTTTCTTAATTTGCCATGTTACTTAGCTATCTGCGTATGTAAATATTGATACTTACGTCATGCTCACTCTATCCTTAATTATAATACCTTTACAAAAATTTGGATATCCCTAAATATAAGATCATCTATAAATTTTTACATACATTTATTACTTCTCTTTTAAATATATTACTTTTCAATACCCGTGTTTTTTGCTAGATAGTCCTTTAAAATTTGATGGACGGAAGAAGTATCGGAATATTAGGGGTTGAAATAGGCCGGACCGAGATGAACTTTGCTTCAATAGGGCAGACATAGTTTAAAAAATTAAAGCCTAAGTTTGACATATTAGTATGTCAAAGACTTTATTTTATGTCTGACCTGACCTTTCTAAAAGTTTGACATGATCTATTAGTCTGTCTAAAAGTGTAGTTCGTGTTAATAATTTAAAACAGAACATTCGGCCTATTTATAAGCATATATTTCTTAAAAACCTGTAGACCAATAAAATTTTGTAGAGTTTGTGCATCCATTTTGTAGAAGTTGATTAACATATATTGCATAGATTTGATATATTGCATTTTTTTTTATTTTGTTGCTAATAGGGTTCCTTTCTTTGTAATTTGAAATGAGATGAGAATGACAATCTTAAGAGATTAAGAGGGTAATGCCAAAATGTATTTATTCGTTGGAATTGGAATAAAAGAGTAATACCAAGAGTTTTGTAACTCATTGAAAATCTCAAATGCCAATAAAAAAAATTGCACAAAATTAAATAACCTATGGTATTGAAAATTCGAATGAACAAAAAATTTATTAATATAATCAAGTTTATAATTATACAAATATGGACCGGTCTGATAGGTGTAGTGGGTTTTTCTATAAGTCTTAGTCTGAACTATTTATATTAATAGATTTTTTTAAAATCCTAAGTCTAATCTATTTATTAAATGAGTTAGATCGGACCGGGTTTTAGGTAGGCCGGACAATAGGCCCCGACATACGGCCCAACCCATTCGCCCATACTGAATACTCCATCCGGTCCTTATTATAAGAAATTTTTTTAAAAAATTTGTGGTCCTATTTATAAGATAATGTCACAACTTTTAAGGTGTAGTTATTGCTTAAAAGACTTTTTTATCCGTCATTTAATGTTTGTCTTTTCAATATTAGTGGATGTATTTAATGTTTCACAACTTTCTATAGAGGTATATTTGTAAAATTATTTAAAAAATTATAACAATTAATAATTGTATTGGTTTTAATGTTTTTTTTATTTTTTTTGTTATAATAAGGACCGGAGGGAGTATGTTGCAAGTCGTACAAGTCAGCCAAAAAAAATCAAAATAGCAATTTTGTATCGGAAGAAAATATTTATTGGTCTTTCAAAGGTTTGGTATCACCCTAATAAGTGGGAACGAACTCTTCAAAATGGTTTCACTAATGACCATTCAGAATGGTCAAATATAATTGTTCCCTGTAAAAAAGAATATAATTAATATTCGAAATTCCCCACAACCATTACAGTACATTTGTTTGGTGAGTCACATGGTTATCTCTTGAAGAATCTTTTTTGAAATCTCAAATCTTGTTACAGATTTAATTTGTTATATGTATGACACCTCTTGAAGAGTCACATGGTTATTTCTTGAAGAATCTTTTTTGAAATCTCAAATCTTGTTACAGATTTAATTTGTTATATGTATTTAAATATTCCAACATTGCAACTTTTTTTAAAACAAAAAATTGCAGCATTTTAATTATTTACTATAATTTGAAAATTTTCACAAATACAAAGACCTTACACATTACGTTACTGTCCTATCCATCTTTGCATAAATAGAGTTTTCCAACGAGTTTAGACATTATTCGAGAGCAAGAGACCTATCTCTTGAATAATAAACTGTCTCAATAGATAACTCTCCTCTGATCACCATGTGTTTTCCCCTTTCTAAGAGTGTGTATGGGATAGTAAAACACTGAAGGGACTTCTATAGTATGTTATGAGTCATATTTGGTTATCGGAAATTTCATAATCGATTATGTACCTTACCCTTTATTTTCTGAAGTTTATTCAAGTTTAAATGGGCATGTAGGGAGTACTTCGAGAGGTTTCGAGGGCTTGCATAGGGGGTATGGTCTCGGGGAGATAAATGCGGAGGGTAAATCCATCTTAGATTTTTCACCGGCTTTTGATCTTACTTTAGCTAAGTCGTGTTTTAGGAAAAGATAGGAGAATCTTATCACTTACAAGAGTGGGGTCTCATGTTTTCAGATAGATTTCTTTCTTATTAAGATTTGTTTTGACTGTAAAGTCATACCTGGAGAGAGCTTAACTACCCAACATAGAGTATTGGTGATGGATGTCAGGGTTAAGAGGAGTGCAAAGAGAAGAAGTCATAGTGGGGCTCCGTGAATCAAGTGGTGGCATTTAAAGGGTGAAAAACAAAAGATTTTCCAACACAAAATCTTAGAGGTAGGTTTCAAGCAACCACAAGGAAGCGCTAATTGTAACACCTTAATTCCCAATGTTGATTTAATAAATAATGCGAATAAATTTAAACAAAAAGGATGTTACTTATACTCATCAATCATTCATTCAAATAACAAGTTATACGTTATATTTCAGAATGCGGAAAATATTTCAAAAATATTTCATAAAATAAACAAGTCTGATTCTCAACCGTCATTGTGGAAAATATCATAAAGATTTCAAATAGTTAAACATCATAAAGTTAAACATTCAACGTTTGACCCCAACCCTAGTGTTACAGATCAGAGCACGTGATTATTCGACTACGTAAATAATTAGATAATAGCTACGGAAGTATATCTCCTCGCCACCTTCTACACGTCCCGCAAACTAGAGCTCCTCGTCCTGAGTGTATGTACCCCAAGAGTACAGACACCATAATACACAACAACAACAAAGGGGTGAGAATATTCATCATAACATTTATTAGAATACAAGAATAGTATATAAATAGGCATATCATCATTGATCATCGTTTACAACATATTCACAATTCTTCATCATGTTATACACCATCATTCACACTTCATCATTATCTTAACTCATCAGTTTCAAAACATTAAATAAATGCACATAACACTCACAATACATCAACATTAACACATATCACATATACCACATATATCACATAAACATCATATACACCTAACATGAGCCATATGCAAATTCACTTCGTTCCTTGATCTATATGCATCCTGATACTAGTTTCTAATAAACATTTGTATGTCAGAGTTGTGTTACTGAACATACATACATCATTCGTCATTCGTCATTCAACATTGTATTACCTATGGTATCATGCATAAGGGATGACTCATTAAAGACTACATACATCACATCATTAACAATTATGGATAAGGGTTGTTTCGTCATCACTCGTTATCATAGACATCATTTGCGTCATTAATGTTGAGTCTTTTGGTGTTGGCTGCATTGTTTGGCAAAACCAAAGTATGGAATAGGAGCATCTCCATATTTATATCAAGTCTTCAGTTGCAAGAAATTTCATTTGAAGCTGTTCAGAAGCTCAAAATGACTTCAGAAGCTGAATACTTCATCAGAAGCACTGTAACAGTTCAGAAGCTGTTTCAGGTTCTGAAGCCAGCATTGACTTCTGTTGACCACATCAGAAGCTGGGTTTTCAGAATAGTTTTTGCGCGTATCTTGGGAGATTTAGCAAGGAATTATCTTTGTATAATTGCTTCTAGAATGCTGATTGTTTTGGAGAAGATCTCATTGAAGATTTGGTTCAGTTTCATGATCTTCGTATTTTCTGTTATAATCTTTGAAAAGATACAAGGAGGTTTTATTTGTTACTCTATTGGATCATTCTTATTTCAGTAACAAATCAATTCAGAAGATTAGTTTGTTATTTATGTTGCAAGACTGAAGACTATATAAGGGGAGTGCTGCTGCTATTCAAGTAACGATTTAGAGAGTTATATTTCAGAGATTGAGTCTGTGTTTTTTTTAACTTAGAGTTTTCTTTGTGCACCACTCATTGTTTGAGTTGGTTTGGAGTTTTATAGAGTTGTAAATTCATTCAAAGCCTGTAGGTACGAATGAAGGTTTGTCATTGAAACTGTATTCAAAAACAGGGGAGTTTTCAAGGGTTGTTTAAGTAGCTGGGTTGCAGTTGCTTGAATAGGAAGTTAGAGGATTATAATACTCAAGAGTTGGGTAGAAGTCTGACTAGGTGGAGATTGGTTGCTTAGGATAAGAACTGGGAGTCAGTGTCTGAGTCTTAAGGATTAATTCCAATAGTGGATTTCCTTCCTGGATTGGTATCCCCCAGAGTAGGAGGTGTTTACTCCGAACTGAGTTAACAAACCTCTGTGCCTTTTACTTTCCTGCACTTTATTTTGCTGCTCTTGTATTGTGTTTACTTGTGCTCTGTTTTGCAATCTATTGTGCTAAGTTCTGTTCAGAACCTGTTGGTTCAGAACCTGTTAGTATCTCTTAAGTATTGCCTGGCCAGAATTTCAATTGGCATCAGAGCAGGCACCCTGCCTGTATTTGGGTGAGATCCAGAGAGATTAATTTCTGGCGAGCATGGATAGAGAAGAAGGATATGTCAATAGACCACCCCTGCTAGATGGCATAAACTATGTGAAATTCTGGCCAGGCAATACTTAAGAGATAAACGCAGGTTCTGAACCAACAGGTTCTGAACAGAACTTAGCACAATATAAAAGCAGATAAACAGCAGAAAAGTAAAGTGCAGGAAAGCTAAAAACACACAAGGTTTGTTAACCCAGTTCGGAGTAAACACCTCCTACTCTGGGGGATACCAATCCAGGAAGGAAATCCACTATTGGATTTAATCCTCAAGACTCAGACACTGACTCCCAGTTCCTATCCCAAGCAATTAACCTCCACCTAGTCAGACTTCTACCCAACTCTGAGTATTAGAATCCTCTAACTTCCTATTCAAGCAACTAAACCCAGCTACTTGAACAACCCTTAACAATCCCCTATTTTTGAACACAATTTCAATGACAACACTTCATTCGTACCTAAAGGCTTAGAATGAATTACAACTCAATAAAAACTCTAAACCAACTCAGACAATGAGTGGTGTACAAAGAAAACTCTAAGTTAAAAACACAGACTCAATTTTCTGAAATATAACTCTAAAATCGTAAGTCTTGAAAGCAGCAACACTCCTCCTTATATAGTCTTCAGTCTTGTAGCATAAATAACAAACTAATCTTCTGAATTGATTTGTTACTGAAATAAGATTGGTCCAATAATGTAACAAATAAAACTGCATTGAATCTTTTAAAGATTATAACAGGAAAATATGAATTTCATATCTTTGAACCAAATCTTCAATAAAATCTTTTCCAAATAAATCAGCATTCTAGAAGCCATATGCGTGGATAAATCCTCAATAAATCTTGCAAAGATTCGCATAGAAAAACCTTGAAAATAACCAGCTTCTGATGAAGTCAACATAAGTCAACGCTGGCATCAGAACCTGAATCAGCTTCTGAAGTGCTACAGTGCTTCTGATGAGCATTCAGATTCTGATGTAAGATACAGCTTCTGAACAGCTTCAAATGAGAAAACTTGTAACTGAAGAAATGTTCTAAATAAGGAAATGCTTCTAAACAACACTTGGTTTTGCCAAAATATGCAGCCAACACCAAAAGACTCAACACTATGAGTATTGGAAGTCAAGGACGTGTGCTTTTCTAAAGTCTATTGACAGCATTGTCAGAATCAGAAGTGATCATGGCAAGGAATTTGAAAACAAGAGATTTTCTGAGTTCTGTGCATCTGAAGGTATAAAACATGAGTTCTCTGCACCTATAACACCTCAGCAAAATGGTGTAGTTGAGAGGAAGAATAGGACATTAGCAGAATCTGCAAGAGTCATGTTGCATGCTAAGAAGCTGCCTTATATGTTCTGGGCTGAAGCTATGAATACTGCCTGCTATATCCATAACAGGGTGACTTTAAAGAAGGATACTGGATCTACTTTGTATGAACTGTGGAAAGGAAGGAAGCCTACAGTCAAATACTTTCATGTTTTTAGGAGCAGATGTTATATTTTGACTGATAGAGAAAATAGAAGAAAGCTGGATCCTAAGTCTGATGAAGGTATTTTTCTGGGATATTCAGTGAACAGCAGAGCCTATAGGGTGTTTAATTCCAGAACCAAGGTTGTGATGGAGTCCATAAATGTTGTGATTGATGATCTGTCTGCTGAGAAAGAAAGAGATGATTCTGAAGTTGTTCGAGAGTCTGAAACATCAGAAGAACAACTGTCAGAAGCAGAAAATCATCCAGAGTCTGAAGAAGCAGAAGTTCATCCATATCATATTCCTGCTGGTAAAGGGCCATCTATTAGAGTTCAGAAGGATCATCCTAAAGAGCTAATCATTGGTAGTCTTGATCAAGGAGTCAGAACTAGAAGATCAGACTCAGCTGCTACTGATTCATGCTTTGTGTCAAAATTTGAACCTAAAAATATAAAAGAAGCCCTAACTGATGAATTTTGGATTGAAGCCATGCAAGGTGAGTTGAATCAATTCAAAAGGAGTGAAGTGTGGGATCTTGTTCCAAGACCAGAAGGTTTAAATGTGATTGGTACTAAGTGGATTTACAAGAACAAAACAGATGAAAATGGTACTGTGGTCAGAAACAAGGCAAGGTTAGTTGCTCAAGGTTATACTCAAGTAGAGGGGTTGGATTTTGATGAAACCTTTGCTCCTGTGGCCAGAATAGAGTCCATAAGATTACTGTTGGGAGTATCCTGCATTCTCAAGTTCAAATTGTTTCAGATGGATGTGAAGAGTGCATTTCTGAATGGGTATTTGCAAGAAGAAGTATATGTTGAACAGCCTAAAGGGTTTGTGGATCCTAAGTTTCTAGATCATGTTTACAAGTTAAAGAAGGCTTTGTATGGATTGAAGCAAGCACCTAGAGCATGGTATGATAGGCTGACTCAATTTCTTGTGACTCAAGGATACAGAAAAGGTGGTTCTGATAAGACATTGTTTGTGAAAGATGAAGATGGAAGTCTGATGATTGCTCAGATCTATGTAGATGATATAGTGTTTGGTGGGATGTCAGACAAAATGGTTAAGTTGTTTGTCCAGCAGATGCAGTCAGAGTTTGAAATGAGTCTAGTTGGTGAACTCACATATTTTCTTGGACTGCAAGTCAAGCAAATGTAAGATACAGTCTTCATTTCTCAGAGTAAATATGCCAAGAATATTGTGAAGAAATTTGGAATGGAAACTGCTAGTCATAAGAGGACACCTGCTGCTACTCATTTGAAGTTAACCAAAGATGAACAAGGAGTATCAGTTGATCAAAGCCAATACAGAAGTATGATTGGGAGTCTATTGTACTTAACTGCAAGCAGACCTGACATTACTTTTGTTGTTGGAGTGTGTGCAAGATATCAAGCTGATCCTTTGATGAGTCATTTGACTCAGGTGAAGAGAACTCTGAAGTATGTGAATAGCACAAGTGATTATGGAATCATGTACTCACACAGTTCAAGTTCTGAATTGATGGGATATTGTGATGCTGACTGGGCTGGAAGTGCAGATGACAGGAAGAGCACTTCAGGAGGATGTTTCTTTCTAGGAAATAACTTGATTTCATGGTTCAGCAAGAAACAAAACTGTGTCTCATTATCAACAGCTGAGGCTGAATACATAGCTGCTGGTAGTAGTTGTTCACAATTGGTATGGATGAAGCAGATGCTGGAGGAATATAACATAGAACAAGGTGTTATGACCCTATATTGTGACAATTTAAGTGCAATTAATATCTCTAAGAACCCCATACAGCACAGCAGGACTAAACATATAGATATCAGACATCATTTTATCAGAAATCTTGTGGAAGAGAAGATTGTTCAACTGGAACATGTGGATACTGAGAACCAAATTACTGATATTTTCACAAAAGCCTTAGATGCTAAACAGTTTGAGAATCTGAGAAGCAAGTTGGGTGTGTGTCTGCATGAGGATTTATAGCAATTACAGCAAACTGGATGTGAGGAAGATAGAGTACCTGCCAGATTTGCTCATGCTGATCCCGAGTCTGAGTCTGATAGTTTTTCAAGGATCTGTGTTACTTGTTTTGATTTTGTTCCCTATTTGAAGTCTGAGATTTGTCATAATTTTGTGGCTAAAAAGGGGGAGAAAATCTTGTGTTTGAGTTGTTCATGTATTGCTCAGAATTTGTTCATCATTCAGAAGTTTAGATTTCAGAGTTTTCAGAAGCTGACTAGTTTTCTTCAGAGTTACAAGAAGTATAATAAGAGCTGTGAAGATATGATTGAGGGGGAGTTTGTGTCTCAGGGGGAGTATATAATTGTTATGTTCCTGAGTGATGATGTGTTTCAGTGTGTTCCAGAAGTTTCAGAAATTCACTGCAGTTCAGAAGTAAGGGGGAGTTTGTATGAGAAGCTGAGTTGCAGGGGGAGAGTTGTGAAGCTGAAGTGTTTGTTTATGTGGTTGTAAAGCTTCAGGGGGAGTGTTTTATGAAGATCAGATATGCTGATGAGTAGTTGAGTTTTTCAGAAGCTGTTTTGTGTGCTTCAGTTGTTCAGAAGCTGAAGCTGGATGGTTTTGTATGCAAACATAGCTTTTGTCCGCTGCTTATCTCTGTGCTATGTGTATTTTGTGGAGTTCTTCAGTGCTGAGTTTGTTTGTGTTGAATTGAAGAACTTGTCATTTGTGAAACATTGATTTTAGCCAAAAATTTGCCAAAGGGAGAGATTGTTGAGTATTTTGAAGTTGGCTGCATGTTTTGGTAAATTCAATGTGTTCAATGAAAGCATCTCCATGTTTAAAAGAAGTCTTCAATTGCAAGAAAATGAATTTGAAGTTGTTCAGACGTTGAAAAAGGCTTCAGAAGCTGAAAAAATCCTTCAGACGCATAAATACTTCAGACTGTGAAACAGTGCTTCTGATGCTTCAGACGCACTATATAAGCGTTGACCTGCGTTGACTTCTTCAGAAGCTGGGTTTTCCTGTGTTATTTTTGCGCGAATTTTTGTGAGATTTAACAAGGTTTTATTCAAGGATTAGAGTTCTAGAAGGCTGAATTAAATTGATGAAGATCTTTGAAGATTGGCTCGTGTTTTATGATTGTTCATATTTTTCTGAAGCAATCTTTGCAGATACATTGCTGGTTTATTTGTTTCCTTATTTGGTCATTCATAATTCAGAAACATATCAATTTAGAAGATTGATTTCAGATTAATGTTGCTTGCTGAAGATTATAAAAGGAGAATGCTGCTGCTATTGAAGTTTTTACGAAGAACATAGAAAAATTCAGAGAATTGAGTCTTAGGTTGTGTAAGCTTTAAGCTTTGTTTGTGCACCACTCAACTGAGTTGGTTTAGGTGTTAATTGAGTTGTAAATCACTCTAAGCCTGTAGGTACGAGTGTAGTTTTTGTTTTTGAAGGTGTCTTCATAAAACTGGGTAGTTTGTTTAAGTTGTTCAGTAACAGGTCTGTTACTTGGGTAGGAAGTTAGAAGTTTTCTAATACTCAACGTGTTGGCTAGAAATCAGAACTAGGAGGAGTTTAATTGATTAGGCTGGGAACAGGGGGTCTGTGTCTTGAGTCTTAAGGATTAAATCCTATAGTGGATTTCCTTCCTGGATTGGTATCCCCCAGAGTAGGTGGTGTTTACACCGAACTGGGTTAACAAACCTTTGTGCCTTTTACTTTCCTGCACTTTATTTTGCTGCCTGTGTTTTGTTTTTGTGTGTGCTCTGTTTTGCAATCTATTGTGCCCTGCTTGTGTTTTGAACCTTGTCCAGCTAGAATTTCACTAAGGATGCTTGGGAGATTCTTAAAACTACTCATGAAGGCACTTCCAAGGTAAAAATGTCCAGACTTCAACTTCTCACCACCAAGTTTGAAAATCTCAAAATGTTGGAGGATGAGAACATACAGGATTTCTATATGAACGTTCTGGACATGGCCAACTCATTTGATTCTCTTGGAGAAAAAATATCTGATGAGAAACTTGTTAGGAAAATCCTCAGATCCTTACCTAAGAGATTTGATATGAAGGTGACTGCAATTGAGGAAGCATAAGACATCTCCAGTATGAAGGTTAAGGAATTGATAGGGTCCTTGCAGAATTTTGAAATAGCTTTCAATAACAGGACTGATAAGAAAGGGGAATGTGTTGCCTTTGTAGCAAATGCTGATGATGAGGATGATGAAAGCACATCAGAAGCTCTTGTGTTACTTGGAAGACAATTTAACAAGATTCTGAAACGTAATGGTCAGAACATGAGGTTCAACATTAGTAAGCAACAAAATGATTTGAAGAAGACAAGAACTGATGAGAAAGACAATCAATCCAAAGGAGTCCAATGTCATGAGTGTGAAGGATATGGTCACATTAGAACAGAATGTGCCACATACCTCAAGAAACAGAAGAAAAGTTTGACTGTTTCTTGGTCAGATGATGACTCAGAAGGAGAAGTGGGGAATGAATCAGCCAAGCATGTTGTTGCCTTAACTGGTAGATGTATGTCTGATGATAAAGTTAAGGTTTCAGAAGCACCATCAGGTTCTGAAACATCTTCAGATTCTGAAGCATCATCTGATACTGAATCTAGTGATCAAGAATTGTCTTATGAAGAACCTGCTGATTCTTGCAATAAGTTGCATGTTAAATTTGAAGAAGTTTGCAAGAAGCTGGAAGAACAGAAGAGAACTATCAGTCAACTTCAGGCTGAAAGAAGTGAACACTTGGGACATATTTTTGATCTAAATGATGAGGTAACCCAATTGAACTCTCAACTTGAACACTTAAAGAAGCAGGTCAGAATGATGAACACTGGTTCTGATATGTTAGAAAAATATTGGAGAGTCAGAACCAAGGGAAACCAAATGGTATAGGATTTGATGATAGGACCTTGAACAACAAACAGCAAAATCCAGCTAAAAGGTTCATTGCAGTTGTTGGGACATATGATCCAATGATGGATAAACCTAAGTTGGAACACCAGAACCAACGTCAGGGATCTAAGAGCAAGAGGGCATCTCATCCTTGGATATGTCATTATTGTGGTAAAAAGGGGCACATAAAGCCATTATGTTTCAAGCTGCATGTAACACCCATACTAAATTATCTAGAATATTTAGCATGTGTATTAATCTGATACTGGGTACATTAAAATTTACAATAATAATAATAAATACATCTGAATGAGTACAAGTTGTCTCGTTAATACATTTATCCAAACATCATCTATAAATACATAAACATATCCTGATAACCTTCTGAGCTTCTCCGCGACGAGCAACTGCACTCCATCCAGCGTCTTCCTGGTGAAAATCTTCATGAACATCACTAGCTTACCTGAAAACCTGCACCAGAAGGATAGGGATGAGACATAATGTCTCAGTGAGCTCCTACCCTACCTACTGTTGGCAACCTCGGGGAACCTAGGGTCGCCGTGCCTACCTCGGCAATCTTGGGGATACCTATGATCGCCAAGTCTTAATCTTACCCATAGTGGGCTATCTGACTGATCCTGCTAACTGTGTAGTCATAAACTGGACTACATCCTGCTAAACTAGTGATCAAGGGGAAACCTAGGATCACCATCTGAATCTGATACTGAAAAAATCCTGAGATCTAAACCATATCCTGATAATTGGGTGATCGAGGGGAAACCTAGGATCACCGCCTGGTAACTGATACCTGATATCTGATACTTGTCTGATAACATAATAAAATATTAACTGATAAATGTCTTTAAGTTAGCTGTTAGCGTTGAACAAACAATATTATCTGGGTTCATTTTACGGAATGCCCCCGGGTGGAGTAACCCCGAAGCACATTCCCCTGATAACCGGTGAAAATTCCTATCATATCAGGCTAACACCGGACTCCTCTTGCCTAAGTGTGTGGTTATCCTCGCGGAAGATTCCTGCCCGTTCCATCTGGAACCCCCCGTCCTCTCTAACTGGTCGAGAGCACAGGAGACACACTGTAACTCTGTGTGGTTATCCTCACGGAAAGTTCCTGCCCGTTTCAGCAATGCTGAAACCCCCTGTTCTCTCTAACTGGTCGAGAGAACAGAAGACACAAAGCTTGTCCTGATTATTAATTATTATTCCTGTTGTATATAATATACATATTCTGATAATTAATTTAACTGATATGTGTATATCTGATACACCAACTGAATCTATGCATTTCTGATGCATTCTTTAAATAAATCATTCTTATAAGTTTAACCTATAAATAGGCTCTTGACTTGATCATTGGATCATTCTTATTCTCATTAATTCTTAACTTTCGTACTTAAAAGTACGTCTAATAATTGCTATAAGCTTTTGCATACTTAATGCATTTCTTAAGAGAACTAATCTCCCATGCCTAACCTATGAGAGGTTGTTAACTTAGAACATGGAATCATTCCCATCTTAGGTACCTATGAGTATTTCTATCACTTCACTATAAATTGGCATAATCAATGCATTCTTAAGGAGGATAACCTCCCAATACTTAACTTAGAAACTTATAGTCTTAGGCTCATCGTTCTCATAAGCCATTGCTTGGTTATTAGAACATTCCATAGCTTAATAATCTCTCTTGACATCTTAGGGATTGAGTATTCATATCCCATAATGCACCTATCCTCATCCTATGTTAATTAATACGTTTCTGAAAAACAGGGAAATCGGGGGCCGATTCCATAAAATCGGGGGCCGAAGTTTTGCGAAGCAAACATGAAAATTTGAGTAACCAAAATCGGTGGCCGATTTCATGCAATCGGTGGCCGATTTCTGCCTCTTCCAGAACGTGATTCCAGTCCTTCAGGCTTCTCCAAACACACCCAAATCACCATAACAGCTTATAGGAATGAATTTTCAAGGCATAATGGTAACTAACAACATGATTAACTAAAGAAATTGACAAGCATAGGGATTGGGCACTAATTATAAATTTACCCAATAGATAACATAATCATCAAAACTCAACAAGGTGGGTGCTAAAACCCCTAGGGAACTCACCTGAAACTTAGTCCATGCTTGATTGCTTGCTTGCCAACTCTTTCCTCAAATCCTAGTTCCCAATTCCTTTCCTTTCTCTTGTTTCTTGACCTCCAATGGCTTAAGTGTTCCCAAAATTGATACTTGCTCATGAACATGTCCTTATGGAAGGAGAGGATTAATGAAGATTGAAGTGAGGAGGGAAGGGGATGGCGTGAGGTGAAGGAGGGGAAGGGAGAGGGCTGATTGGAGAGAGTGAAAGAAGTGAAGAAGGTTAGCAAGAAAATATCTTGCTTCCTTGCTTAATAATCTTCCCATTTCCCTTTAATTACATAATTGCCATTGCTTCATATTTGCAAAATTGCCATAGCTTGCTAAACAAGTTTCCAACACTTATAATCGATACATATGAGCGGGATACTACACTTACCACATAAATAGCCCATTAACTAACAATTTACCAAATTGTCCTTTGCTTAAAACATTTCTGATACTTCGTCTCAATTTTAATAAATATTCGAATCTTAGGCGGGATGTTACACTGCATGGATACCCCAAGCACCTTCAGCTTAGAAAATCTGAACCTGTTGTAATCAATGTCAAAAAGGAGTGGAGACCAAAATGTGAAAGTGTTGGCAAGAGGTTGAAGAACTGGAAAGGAATGGTTGTTGCTGCTGCCAGCAGGCCTACTCCTGCTGTTAAGAAGAGTGATGTTGTTGGACCATCTAAAGGCTAGAGCAAGGTAGTGGTCCCTGTCCCTAAGAAGAAGGCACTAAAAGGAAAGGAAGTGGATCCTAGTGAGTCTGAGGATGATGTTGAGCAAGACATCATGCCCTATGTTCAGAAGAGGATTGATGAACTTTAGAAGCAGATTGCTGGGAAGAATATTCCTCTGAATGTGCCTCTAAGCAGCGTCTGATGCTGTGTCTGATGATGAAACAGCTTCTGATGCTGAGTTTGAAGACTGTAAGCTATGTTCTGGGTAGCATTTTGTGCTTCTGGTCTGCAATTTTGTTCTATACTCTGCAGTTGTGATCTTTTGTTTTGATCTTATGTGAAGACTTTGTGTGTGGGTACCATGTTTGTGTGATTCTGATCCTGTGATGGTTTTAATGATGGTACTGATGATGGTTCTGATGAGGGTTCTGTGTGTGGTGATGTGATGGATGTTTATATCCTGTGTTTCAGATTTTTGGATGTATTCTCTTTGATTTCTGGGCGTGTTTTTCCTCTGTTTGAGTGCATATGCTCTGTAACCTCTGTTGTTTTTCTGTTTTTCTGCTCCTGGTGATTACATGGTTGTTTTTTGTCAAAATTGTTTGGCTAAAAAGGGGGAGTAGTGTATGTTTCAGAAGCTGTTGCTGATCTGTTTCAGGAGGAGTATGTGTGTTGCCTGTCAGAAGCTGATCTGTTTCAGGGGGAGTCTCTGTTTCAGGAGCTGCGTGTTTCAGGGGGAGTGTGTGTTTCAAAAGCTGTTGCTGTATGTGTGAAACATAGTATTTGCCTTGCTAGATTGTGTTTATGTCGCTGCTGTCTCTGTTGCATTTTGGGTTACTACGTTTATGTTATGTTCTTCATGGTTGTGCAATTTTGTTAAGTAAAGAATTTGCTTTGTGTTATCTCTCTGTTCTCAAATTGATTTTAGCCAAAAATTTGCCAAAGGGAGAGATTGTTGGATATTTGGTTGTTGGCTTCATGTTTGCAAAATCAAATATACAAGTAATATATGCGTCTTCAAAAAAAGTACGTCTTCAGAAGCTGAACAGTACTTCAGAAGCTGTACCTCAGAAGTTAGGTCTTCAGAAGCTGAACAGTACTTCAGAAGCTGGGTCTTCAGAAGCTGAACAGTACTTCAGACGTTGAACCTTCAAAAGCTGATGTTCAGACGCTGAACAGTACTTCAGACGCTGACCTTCAGAAGCAACCTTCAGAAGCTTGTCATACCCCATTTTTTGATCCGTTTTTCGTCTCGTTTTACTCATTTTTTAAAACCGAGAATTTTCGTCGTTTCAGACGAAATTTCGGCAGGGAGGTATTTTAAAATACCTCATGTCATTTTTTTTGTTTCGTTTATTAATTTTATTTTTTATTACTTTTTATTTTTACTTTTTAAATTTCAGTTTTTGTCATTTATTGTCATTAATTTCATTTTTTTATTATTTACCATTTATTTATTTCTTTATTATTATTATCATTATTATTATTTTTACTATTATTATTATTATTTTTTATTTTTTCATTTTTTGGTCCAAAGTCCAAGTCAACAGTCAAGCCAAGCACTGCAGCGCCCCAATTCCAGTTTTTCATCATCACATTTCATCCAAATTTCATCCAAATCTCCAGAAATCATCACAAAATCTGCAGAAAATCCAGCAAATCACATCCCCATTTAATGCTTGCCTCAAATTCTATCCAAAACCTGCAGAACAGCTTTCAAGTTAATCTCATGACACAACAAGCAGCTCAAGCAGCTCAACACAAATTCTATATAACAGGGACAAGATCAACAGAAAAAAAAAGAAAAAATTTTGAACAAAAAACAGATTTTTAGTAGCAGCAAAATAACACTAAGCAGCAACAAACTCAAACACGCCCCCTAGCATAACCCTTGTACAAGGCCAACAACCCTTACACCAACACAAACACGTCCCAGCACAAACCCACATACCCACCAGCAAGCCACACAAAGCCACGACCCTAACACAAAACAAACAGCACCAACGCAACCACACACACCAGCACAAACACAAACACGTCCCAGCACACACTACACAAACGCAACACACACACGCAGCACCAGCATAAACACGCACAAACACGAGAGCAAAGCCTAACACACCCAAAACCGAATCAAACAAGAGAAAAGGTAGTTTTTTCTTCATTTTTTAAAAGCTAGATCTACTCTTTTCTAGAGATTTTTTGAGAAAAATAAGGCCGGATTTGAGAGGAGAATAGAAAAGGATATAGGAAAGGAGGGTTAGTTTTCGAAAAAAGGGTTTTTTTTCTTTCCGGCGCGGTGGCGCCGCCACCTAGGCCGGCGGCCACCACGCCGGAAACCACCTCCGGCGGCCAAGAAACAAGAGAGAGGGGAGAGAGATGAGAGAGGCGGCCTAGAGAGAGGAAGAAGTGAGAGAAAGTTTGTGAAAAAATGAGAAAATTGTGAGGGGAGAGGGTTTAAATACCCCCTCCCTGATTCAGTGTGTGAGGGTGTACGCGTTAGCGTGCACCCTCGCCCCCTCAGACCATCTGATTCAGATCGTGTGGCTCTGGCTTTTTCCCCCTTATGATCAGATCAGGGCCATCTGATTAATCAGACGGCCCAGATCAAATCACGTTGGCCCAATGCAGTTTGGGCCTATTTCTTTATTTCTGATCAGTTATTTTACTTCCAGCACCCCCTAGTTTTATTTTTACACCCCCTATTTTATTTCTTTTATTTTTTCCTTTGCAACTTTATTTTCCTTTTTACTATTAGTTCCTTTTATTGTTTTTTTTGTTTTTTAACATCTCATTTATTTATTCACCGCATCATCTCATGCATTTTATATTTTGTTTTCATTTGTTCCTTTTATTTTTGCATTTTGTTATGTCATTAGAATATACATTTAGGAGCAAAAAAATATAAATATGCATTGCATTATTTTTTTCATTTTTTTTAGTTTAATTCATAAATCCAAGAAAAAAACCTTTTCATTTTGATTCAACATCGTTTGTTTATTTCTCTCGCGTTTAGTTTATTTTATCGCACTTAATTTCTTTTTTACTCCAAGAAAAAATCATAAAAACCAAAAACATTTCAAATATTCAAAAACTTCATCAAAAATATTCTTCATTAACAAAGCCTTGGATTTCAAACCAAGCAACTTTCTTTTAATCAAATTTCAATCAATCTTAATCATATTAGACTTTATTTTTGCAATTAAAATCAATCAGTCTTCACTCACTCGCCACTTTGGCTCATTTTTTATCTTTCACAAACATTTTCAAACTTTAAAATCAACATAACTAATCACTCGGTTTTTTACCCCGAACTACATCGGTTTTGATCCCATTTGGGTATGTAGGCAAAGGACCTTGTCCTTCCAAACCAACCAAACAAAAATCAATGAAAACAACAAAAACATTTTCTTTTTTAAATTGAACAACAAGCTTGTTCATTATGTTGCAACAACTAATTTGAGCATTCATTAATTTTTTTCATTTGAGTTCTAAAACCGAGTGTTTTGATAGTTAATATATTTTCTTTAAAATTCAAGCGAAACCTGAATGAAAAAGGGTGGTTTGACGTATGTCTCTCCTTTCCTCGGTCGAATAAGCACTTGACGTATGTCTCGTTGCTTAGACGATCGTCATTCTTTTTTCCAAACTTCACCAAAAAACATTTTTTGAGTTCCAACCATAAACTTGAATGAAAAAGGGTGGTTTGACGTATGTCTCTCCATTTCCCCGATTGTACGAATGCTTGACGTATATCTCGTTGCTCGGACAATCGTCATTCTATTTTTAACGCGTCTAGCACGCTTAACCTTTCTTTGGTCCCCTGTGACCATTTTGAAATTTTCTTTGCCCTCGTGGTCAATCCGAACCTTTCGCGCCTTCGCGCGTTATTTTCAAACTTTTTACGCCTCTGTGCGTTTGTCTTTATTTTCAAACCTTTTACGCCTCTGTGCGTCCGTCTTTTTTCCTTAAAACATTCACACCTTACGCGAGTTCATCGCCTTAGCGTCCATCTTTCATCTTGTTAAAACTTTGTACGTCTTCGTACGTTTTAAAACCTTTGTTCAAGTCCGAGTGCAAAATCCTTTTATCAAATCATTTACTTTTATGCACTGTCGTCAATGAACAGTTCGGCAACATCCCGAACAGTTGACATTTACTTTCATTACTTTCTTTTTTTCAAACTTTTTCGCTCGGATGCGAACAAATCTTTTTTAACTAAAACGAACCAGCGTACAAACTTTTTCAACCCCAAGAACTACGTACGCTTTGAATTCTCCGACTACCGGGAGATACGTAGGAGCAAGATCGACATCTTGTCAAGCCCATTAATAAAAAATCTTTCTTTTCTTTTTCTCTTTCGTTTGTTTTTATCTCTTTCTTCACCTCACATTATATTTTCTTTTCCCTTTATATATATATGATTAAGCGTGCAAGCAAAACGTCAAAAACATTTTAAGCCTAAGTTAACTAAGAGGTTCCCGTTGAGTACAACGGATGTGAGGGGTGCTAATACCTTCCCCTCGCATAATCGACTTTCGAACCTAAAATCTCTTTCAAGGTAATTTCGAACTTTTTTCCTTTTTCCCCGAAAAATTAAAAGTTCAGTCGTGATTTAAAATTAGTGATTCAATGCTTCCCAATAGCTTGATATCCGAAATTCGACGCGACAAAGCTGAAATGTTCAGACGCAGAACTTCAGACGCAGACCTTCAGAAGTACCTTCAGAAGCTGGTTTTCTGCGTTCTGTTTTCGTGCCTTGGAGCTGTGTATTTTCAAAACATTATCTTTTATAGATTTGATTGAAGAATTCTCCTTGTTGCGTTTGTTTCTAGAAGGAAGATTATTTTGCGTGAAGATATTTGTTGAAGATTGGTTTCTTTTATTTGTGAATATATTTTCAAAATAATCTTTGGAAAATATATTTCTGAAGAATAATTGCTTCTATATGTTTCTAAAGAATTTTGGAAATATATCTTTGAAGATTATTTGGTTCAAGAATTTGTTTTTGCTGAAGACTATAAATAGAGGACGCTGCTATTGAAGAAACTCAACCAAAACCAAAGCAAGTATTGATAGAGTTTTATTAGGTTTTGAGTCTGTGAGTTGTGTGCTCTGTTTTTGTACACCACTCAATTGTTTAGAGTTGGTTTGTTTTATTGAGTTGTAATCACTTGAAGCTTTTAAGCAAAAGTGACTTTTGTGTTTTTGGAGTGTGTCTCGTACTTGGTTTGTTATTAGAGTCTGATATCACTGGGGCAGTATTTGACTGAGGGAAGTGAGTTGGGATCTCAGGTCTAGGAGTTCCTAGGTTGAAATCAATACGGGTAGTTGCTAGGTGATAAGTTGGAAACTGGCAGTTTGCTGAGAACTTAGAACTAGGACTATCATAGTGGATTTCTTTCCTGGCTTGGTAGCCTCCAGACGTAGGTGTGTTTGTCACCGAACTGGGTTAACAAATCACCTGTGCCTTTTACTTTCAGTCTGTTACTTTTTGTCTGTTTTGCTTTGCTTCTGAACTACTGTTTTACGCTGCAACTTTGTACTCTGTTCTACTCTGTTTTACGTTCAGAATTAGGTCTTGCCAGAAATTTCATGGACAATTCCTCTAAGGTTTTGATGATAACAAAGTATTGAAGAACAATTGAAATACTAACATATGTTAAATGTGCAGAATCATAGAAAGATTTTTCTATCAAGGAAGAACAAATGAAAAGCATCAGAAGAAACAAGAGAAGCTAAGAAGACTACGGTAGAAGATCAAAGGAAGGTCAACCAGAAGTCAACTTCCTTAGAAGACGTGAACCACACAGATTCTGGAGAGGGAACTCAACAGATTCTGTGATGGTTAACAGACTCAGAAGCAGACATTGAAGACTTGGATTACCCTTAGACTTGAGTAAGTTATGAGGGACCCAGAATCCACGTAGGCTCTGTCCAACTCTGTGAACTGTCACTATCAAGGTTCTGATAGGTGCAATTATTTTGTCGTCTTCTGTCTACGTGCACAATCAGACAAAGGACATCAAGAACAAAGCAAGCAACAGATAATTCCTCTTTCAGCAAAGGATAATTCAAAGTTCATTTCAATGGGATTATCCATATCAGGCAAAGGGACAACGTTCTTGATCAAAGCTTCTCAACGACTATATTTGAGCTAGCACTCTTCTCCAATGTCTTTCAAATCCATGCCTATTAAAGGAGTTGAAGACCACAAAGAAGATTAACAAGACTCTGCTATTTCAAAGTGCATATACTCTGTCAAATTCAAATAGCACAAAGCACTTAGGATTTTTGCTTTCAAGTTTATAACTTAGAAATCCTAGAGTTGTAGAGAGTTTGTTCATTTGTTCATATACACCAAACATTGTTAAATCAGGTGTTGAACAAATTAGAAGTCTTTAGCTGCAAAGCTAAAACATATAAGTCTCTTGGTGAAACCTTGAGTAACTAGAACTCTCTTAGGTGTGTTCTTAGAGAATTGGAAGTCTTTTGCCTACGTGCTTGAGTACTTGTAAGTCTCTTGGAGTAGTCCTTGAGCAAGGAGGCCTTTAGGAAAATCCTAGAGCAGGAAGTCTTAAGCTGTGTGCTTAAGCAAGGAAATCTTAGGCATGTGTGCTTAAGAAAGGAAGTCTTTAGGAAGATTCCTAGAGCAGGAAGTCTTGAGCAGGTGTGCTTAAGCATAGGAAAGTCTCTTGGAGTTGTCCTTGAGCAATTGTAATCCAGAGTGATTATAGTTAAATCCCTTGGAAGTGCAAGGGGACTGGACTACTCCTGGGTTGCAGGACGAACCAGTATAAAAATTGCCTTGTGTATGCGCTCTCTCTCTCTCTCTCTTTCTCTCTTCCTATCTCGTTATCTTTATGTTTTATTATATCCGCTGCAAACAGACTCTGTATCAGAATCTGCATACCACAGGTTTTGATCAGCACATAAACACTAAGAAAAGAAAACCAGGAAAAAGCCAACACAATTCAACCCCCAACCCCCCCCCCCCCCCCCCCCCCCCCCTCTTGTGTTTTTTCTCACCTTCAAGTTGTTTTTACCAAAAATCTTGCACATATCACCCCTCCCTATAGTAGCACCCATACTTCACCCAAACCATTGAATCAATTACATCTATTCTCTCTAGAGTCCTCATTCCTCATTGTTCATTGTGTTCTTGAGATTAAACACTTTTTCTAAGAATCATTGTGTTTCATTGAGTCATAGATTGCTTTCAAGGATATTGGTTGGGAATCAAGGACCGAAAGAGAATTGAATGATCTCATTCCACCTCCAAGGGTTTGGGGATTTTTTCTAATTGTTCTTGTGTTCAAGGGGATCCACTCACCGGACGGGGCATCGAAGAGTTCGAGTGAAGAGCTTGAAGGGTTGCACGGGTGTTTGAGGATTCGAAGATACAAGAAGCACTAATTTCAAAGGGTATTTGAAGATTGGGGTTGTGGTTGCATAAGGGTTGAAAAGCTACGATAGTTTGAAGGAACTCTTGAAATCATTTGTAATTCAACATCCATAAACATAGTGGAGGTCCTTGGTGGAGACGTTTTCCATCAATAAGAGTAGACGTACCCCGAAGCGAGGACGAAATGGGGAACTACTATAAAAATTCAGTGTTTTCTCTCTTTCCCTTACTCTTTTAATTTTGTTAAAATTCGTATATAAATTATCTTAAGCTTTGGTTTGATTCCTTGAATCAAACTCATTCAAAACATATTTGATCACATTGTTATTCAATTAAGTCTCAATTAACAAGTTTATATCTTTGTAAGTTCTTAGTGTAGTGTGTTTATTTGTTGTTAGGTTTGGTTTGATTTGTCTAGTTTTGCAACTTGTAGCTTGTATCAATATTAGATTGTATTGTGATTTACTTTAATTGAATCGCTCATTTCAATTTGTAAATCCTTGTGCATTGTCTTTTTAATTGAATCGCTCTCTTCATGAGGGAATCGACGATGTCAAGCAATCTAAGATTAATACTCTCATTCAACAATATGAACTCTTTTGTATGGAGGATGGTGAATCAATCTCTTCCATGCAAACGAGATTAACTCATATTGTTAACAAATTGCAAACCTTAGGAAAAGACATCTCAAATCAAGATTGTACTAACAAAGTGTTGAGGTGTATGACTAGAGATTGGCAGCCCAAAGTGACGGCTATCAAGGAAGCACAAAATCTTAACACTCTTGGCATTACTACTCTCTTTGGAAAACTCATGGAACATGAACACGAGATCCTACGGCTGAAATCTAGTGAGGAAGATATCAAAAGAAAGGGAAAGAAGTCCATTGCGTTCAAAGCCTCGTCGTCCAAGGCTAAACACTTAGCGGAGGAGGATAATGATACCGATGAAAATTTCTTCGAAGATGAAGAGATGGAACTACTTGTGCATCGTTACCATAGATACATTGAGAAAAATGGGCTAAGGCATAGTGACAAAAATCTCATAAACTTTAGGAGAGCAATTCTCAAACGAGACAAATTCAAAAAGGAAGAGAATGTACCAAATTGCTACGGTTGTGGAAAATTGGGGCACTTGGAAAGTGAATGTCTAGAATTGACCAAGGCAAGTAAAAAGTCCAACCTTAATCTCAAAAGAAGAGAAAAGGAAGGAAAGCCTATATTGCATGGGAGGACAATCATGACTCATCTACTCGAAGCGCTCCAGACAATAGTGAGATTGCCGATCTATGTCTCATGGGACACAAGCATCATGAGGTAATCTGTTCCGACTTTGGATCTGAATCTAACCCCTCCTATGAGGAATCACAACAAGCTCTTGTAGACATGCATGACGATGCTATGAATGCCTTTAAAAATATTGGTACGCAAAAGAGAACTATTCTCAAATTAGAAGCTGAAATTTTAAATATCAAGAAAGATTTTGAACTTTTCAAAAAGGAGCATGCATCTCTAAAAAATGAGCTATTTGTAATTCCGACTAAGATGTCACCTAATGTTGATGCACCAATAACTCCTAAATCTAAGGAAATTGGTACATGTGAAGCTTGTCCTAAGTTACTTGAAGAGATCACCTTTCTAAAGAGTAAAATAGAACAAGCCTCAAGCGTTCCCATGGGATTTGCAATAAGATCAAAAAGTTTTAACTCTTATTCCAAAAATTCTTCAAAAAGGAAGTTTCAAAACAAACATCGAAATAGCAAAGTTCATGGACACAAAGTTAGGTGTCACTATTGTAGAGAAGTTGGACACACCACACCTCATTGCCATGTCATGAAAATTTTAGTACCAAAAGGGATAATGAGATGGGTGCCCAAGCAATCTACTTGTTTCAATAATCTTAAGGAGCCAACATTAGTTGGGGACTTAAAGGCTCCAAATTGATTAGTGCAAGAGTGTCTTGCAACCATGGAAGGAACTTTTCCTTTTGGGTTGTTCAAGGCACTTAGATGGTGATGTATCTATAATTCCAAATCTTTAGAAAGGGATGTGGATACGTCTCATTATTCACAAATCAATCATGGTGTTCCTTTGTTCTTTTCTTACTCCTACAAGTTGGGAAAGGTTTGTTTGTTTTTGAGTGTGTTATAGGTTTGTTGATTACGAGTCAAGTCAAGGATGATACTCCACAATAAGCTTCTTACTTTGCAAGGACATCAAGAGAAAATGTGTGTTGAAGGTGTATACGAGGATATCAAATAATTAACCTCTCCATTGGCCTTATCACATTTGTATTATCACGAGTGACCTCTCCTACATCATCAATATTGCAAGCACTCTATCAAGAGAGTAAGTTTTTGGTTAGGTAAAGTGTTTTCTTTAGGAAGTCAAATGTGTTTGACTTTCCTTTGGAAACTATCTCTCTTACCTTTACTTTGGTTATCATAATTAGTTTCTCATGTCGATTATGATGTTATTCATGTGTGCTTGTTGTCTTGTTGATTTTATATATATCTCCCTTCTTGCATGCTATACCTTCTCTATGCTTTGCCTTGCATGCTATACCTTCTCTATGTTTACATATTATTTGTTTGAGGGTGTTTTATAAAATCCTATTTGTTTTAATGCACACAAAAGGAACTGCATGGTCACTTGATTTTGTTTATGACATTATGCTTTGGGTATTTATTTTGTAATAATCACCTATGCACCATCCCTTTTTAACGTTGTTAAAGGGGGAGATTACAATATTGTGATTGTTGTCTCATCTATGACAAATTGTTTGTCTTGTTTACGCCCATGAATATGTTTATTGGTATCCATGCTTACTAATATTGTTGTTTTTATGCATGATTATTTTTCTTGGTTGCATACCTGCTTGTAGTCAATTGTGATTGCTTACTTGCTTGTTTCTACCTTTCACTATTATATTCTATATTGGTTACTATCTCTTTTTGACGTTATCAAAGGGGGAGATTATGTTGATGAATACCTTCCTACATGCCTATATCTATGATCTATATGACCTATGCATGTATATTGCCATGTTTATTTGCTTGCTTGTTTGGTGTGGTTTCTTGTATGCTATGTTTCAGGGGAGCTAAGCCCACATCATCAACATGTGTTTGACATCATCAAAAAGGGGGAGAATGAAGATAAAGTTGCTTTTAGTTATAGTTTTGTGTTTTGATGATGTTTATTAGCTAGGTTTATTTGATGATGTTTTTATGTTTATTAGTTTTAGCTTAAGAACATGTTAAAGCACCTAGTAATCCTTTCCTCATTGTGTCATGTGATCCCTAGTTGTCACGTGTGTTGTTGTGTATAGAAATCTTCATCTTTAGTGAACAAACCTTGTTTCAAGATGTTTGATTCGATTCAAAATAGTTTGAATCGTACCATGGAATGTTTCTGTCCATGATTCGAATCATGATTCCTTGAATTGTATCAAGCATGATTCGAATCACAATGTCTTGATTCGTATCACTCAATGTCTTTGGTCTTGTTTTTTGTCTCTTTGAATGGTATCAAATTTTCTTGATTCGTATCAATATTCATCTGGAAACTTTTGATTCGTATCAAATATTTTTGATTCGTATCAAATCTGGTAGCATCAGGTTTTCCTTTCTCACATGTCTGAATCAAATCAGATTTTTACTGAATTGATTCACTACATTGTTTTTGCCAAAAATCTTGCACATACCACTCCTCCTTATAGCAACACCCATACTCCACCCAAATCACTGAATCAATTACATCTATTCTCTCTAGAGTCCTCATTCCTCATTGTTCACTGTGTTGTTAAGATTAAACACTTTTTCTAAGAATCATTGTGTTTCATTGAGTCATAGATTGCTAGAGTGCTATAGGGATTGTAAGTTGATTACTTTCAAGGATATTGGTTGGGAATCAAGGATAGGAAGCGAATTGAATGATCTCATTCCACCTCCAAGGGTTTGGGTGTTCCTTCTAATTGTTCTTGTGTTCAAGGGGATCAACTCACCGGACGGAGCATCGAAGAGTTCGAGTGAAGAGCTTGAAGGGTTGCACGGGTGTTTGAGGATTCGAAGATACAAGAAGCACCCATTTCAAAGGGTATTTGAAGATTGGGGTTGTGGTTGCGTAAGGGTTGAAAAGCTAGGATAGTTTGAAGGAACTCTTGTAATCATTTGTAATTCAACATTCATAATCATAGTGGAGGTCCTTGGTGGAGACGTTTTCCATCAAGAAGAGTAAACGTACCCCGAAGCGATGACGAAAGAGGGAACCACTATAAAAATTTGGTGTTTTCTCTCTTTGCCTTACTCTTTTTATTTTGTTAAAATTCGTATATAAATTGTGTTAATGGAATATTGATTGAATTGAGTGTGATTGATTTTATCTTAAGCTTTGGTTTGATTCCTTGAATCAAACTCCTTCAAAACATATTTGATCGCATTGTTATTCCACTAAGTCTCAATTAACAAGTTTATATCTTTGTGAGTTCATTAGTGTAATGTGTTTATTTGTTGTTAGGTTTGGTTTGATTTGTCTAGTTTTGCAACTTGTAGCTTGTATCAATATTAGATTGTATTGTGATTTACTTTAATTGAATCGCTCAATTCAATTTGTAAATCCTTGTGCATTGTCTTTATAATTTTTGTCGTTATCTTACACTTCAAGTAATTTGGAATAGTCAATTGTTTTAAATCGCTTTCGCTATGTTTTCGTTGATTTTTAAAAGGATTTTTAAAATGAGATATTCACCCCCCCCTAGCGAATACCTCGTTGCCATATAGACCAACAATGAACAATGAAAATTGAATTTGTTTTAAGAATAGGAATCATGGAAAATAAGATGAACATAAGAAAACAAAGAAAAATGCAACAAACAAATAAAATAGTGATTTAGAGAAACTTTCAATAGGAAAATGTGAGTATCATAAGCAATATTTATAGGAAAAAACATCAAGTAATCACAATAGTTACTCCTTTTGTTTTAGAGAACAATAGTTATTCCCTTGATTTATGGATAAAAAAAACTACACATTTGAAATTAGAAAAAAAAATCATTTTTTTTATTCATCTTGATCTAATTTTTTTTATTTCTCTTAGACCAAGAATTTTTCGAACTTATTTTTTTCACATGCTCACATTTATAGTACATTATCGTAAGAACCTACATGTCAGTTGAAGTTTTTTTATAAAAGCATATTTAATGCAAATTTAAACTCAAATATGTTTTTCGAAAGTTTTTCTACTATCACATATACATTTTTTATATATACGTATACTGGACTGATGCTAGTTGATAGTATTATAAAAAGAATATAATTAGTTTTTTTTTAAGAAAAAATATAATTAGTTGTTTAATTGTTTATAAAAATTATACAGTTTTTTTGTAGCATTTTTAGTTAAAAAAACTTATTCAAATCATTGACCAAATTAGGAGGAAGATTCAATGCTTTTAAAAAAAATAAATATTGCATTAATTGATAACTAAATATATAAACTATTACATAATCATTTTGAAATAGCAAGCATTAAATGTCACACTTATGAAAAAAAAAAACTTGTTTGATTTTAGAATGCCACATGTCATTAGAATAGAGTGATGTTTGTATTTCCATATATACATTTGAAGAATAGTCTCAAATGTATAGTATATAGATATAGATATAGATATAGATATAGATAAGATTCCTGCCGTTGATAATTTGATGACTAGAAGATGCATCATGGTTTCTAAATGTTATCTTTCTAACTCAATTGGAAACTACTTTGCATCTTTTTTGTGATTGTCGTCCCTATGTTGTGAATATTTTCGGTTGGCTGCAAAACATAATCGGTTGCAAAAAATCATAGGGGTACAGATTAATATCAGCTCTATTTTTAATATCCATCTTACTTGTGATAGGGCTTGGTCTGTCCAATGAAAATAGGTGATTCATGTGTTATTCTTAATACATTTGCTGTTATTGGGTTAACACTCCTTACCCAATGTAATATAGGTCATTTTCAGGTTTTCCCTGTAAATATTTTTTTTAGATTCCATCTTTGTAATTTGAAGATTTTTTGGTTTTGGACCTTCATGGCATAAAATTACAAAATTTATAGTACTTTCGCCCTATGTAATTTGAGCAAATTTCGGTTTATCCCCTGCAATTTGAGCAAATTTCAGTTTACCCCCTGCCATATCGTCGATTTTGTACACTCAAAATTCATGAAGGTCCAAAACCAAAAATCTTCAAATTACAAGGATGAAATCCAAAAAAAAAAAGTTACAGGGGATAAACCGGAACTGACCTATATTACAGGGGTAAAGAACTATTAATCTGTTATTTCTTATAGTAGAAACACTTGCAAGTTCCATAATAGGCTTATTTCTTGGAAGACTTCCATCAACACTATCATTTCTAATGTTTCTTTGAGTGACAATTACACTAACATCGCAACTTCACCTAGCAGGTCTGAATTTATGATTGTTAAAGTTTTATCTATTAAGATTCATCATCATAATGCTCATATGATCAAAGAAGTGTTGTGGCTTCCGCCTTTATACCCATGGCAAACCTTGTAGCCTTTATGACTCTAGTCTCACTTGGTGGGATAGCATACCAGTATCTATTAAGGATGATTTTAATCATAATAGATTAGGTTTACCTGTGTTTAGATTTTGTTCATGTTGAAGAGACAAGGTAATTTAATAACCTTTTGTGTTATCTTGGATTTTAGCCTAGTCCCCTAAGAACTGAGATGGAAAATATAATGTATTGAAGTAATGATCTAATAAGGAAATTGGTTAGAAGTGAATTATATATACAAAGAGCTAATAACAAGTTGACTTGCTATACAAGTCACCGGTATAACTGACTAAAATTAGTGTAAATGGTGTTCTATTGAGTTGATGAACTTGTTGTAGCAGCTGCATTGGTGAAGTAGCAATGTGAGGCAATGTATCCTCTAATAGTGAGAATGAATTTTATTGACAATTCACTACTGATTTTGACCCAGACAACCTATTATTAAAGTATAAACAATTATACAAATGATATTATGAAGATAGGAGAAAATAACAGTTGCATGATCTCTTCATCATGTATTTGAAAATGATTATCAAGACTCAACATGAATATCACATGCATGCTCTCTTCATAAAAATTCAACATGAATATCATATCACCATATCTAAAAAAATTTCAGTCCCTCAGAACTATAAATCAAACTTTTGAAGTTATTGATATGATTGAAATATATTTTTATTTAAGTAAAAATAAAGCTGGTCCATTTGAGAATTTTGTTGAAATGTACTAATTTATCATCCTCATGTGTTCCTTATTCAAATTTTCTTCCAAAACATCTTACTAGTTTGGTATAAAAAATCTTTTGAAAATAACCTAAATTATGGACAGGACCAAGCTCTCAGCTACTTATTTTTTCACCCTTAGCTCCCACAATTTATTCAAATATATATGTAATTGATTATAGAAGCAAATAAATGACCAGATCAAACTGGAATAATCACATAAATAATTCTGAAGTAAAAACACTTCAAAAGATGGTGATCATAGGCATAGAAGATTATCAACTCATATGACTTCAATTTTCATTTAACACTTTTTACAATTCAAGAAATCGTAGATGGTTGGACAAATAAACAGGTAGATAGATATAAATTTGTCATGATAATTGAAGTACAGAAACAACAAAAGTAAAACAACTTATAATACAAACAAGTTAAAACTCAAGCATATTAACTAAGTATAATCAATCATTCAGCTATTTGTGTGAAACCACTTTGACATTACAAGCTTCTTGGACACCTGCTCCATGGTCGGGCGAGATTGTGAACTTTCAGTCAAACATGCAAAAGCTATCACTGCAATCGATACTAACTCGTCAACAATGGGATTCAAAGGACGAGGGAGACGTTGGTCCAACATATCTATTACTAGCTTAGCATCAGGTATAGAGCCAATGGTGTTCAACAAGGATATAACATCTCCAGGATGTTTACCAAAAAGTATTTCCAATGCTAATACTCCAAAACTGTACACGTCACACTTTTCATTCACTTTTGTTGTGTATGCAAGTTCTGTACCAAAACAAAAATAGGAATCAAGTTATGTACCAAAACAAATAGCAATATTAAACATGAGATATGTATAATTATGAAATTGTTTTTTGAAAAAATGAAACACAAGGACAAACAAACTGAAAAATTACTTATGTATTAATAAGATTAAAGAATGGGAATTAACCTGGAGCAGCATATCCAAATGTGCATGCAAACGAGGTTGAGCTCGTTAAATTAAGATCAAGAAGCTTAGCTGTTCCAAAGTCAGAGACATGAGCCACACATTCCAAATCCAGAAGAATATTCTTGCTTGATATATCTCGATGAACAATTGGAGGCGAGCAATCATGATGCATGTAGCATAAAGCATTGGCTACATCTTTAATGACATTTACCCTCTTTTTCCAATCAAATTCAATTGCTTCTTCATCATCTTTCAAAATCTTTTCCAAACTACCTTTCTCTACGAACTCATAAACCAAAAATGACAACTGTGAATGTGAGCAAAATCCATACAGCTTCACAATATTACGATGTCGAATTTGTCTCAGAGAATGGATCTCATTTGTGAATGATTTTAGATTTGGATTGTCTCCATTTGCTACTGAATGGAGCTTTTTCACAGCAACTACTTGACCTGTGTGCAACTTTGCTTTGTAGACACTTCCATGCCCTCCAACTCCAATGAGATGTTTTTCATCAAACTCTTCTGTGGCTTCCAAAATGTTCTCATACAAAATTTTTCCATCAAAGTTCCATATTGTAAATACATTTTGAGGTACACTGATGTTCCCTCCAACCTGATTTTCATTGGTGGTTGATCTTTGGAAGAGATGATGTGAGAATTTGAAGCAAAATATGGCTAGTATTAGAGTTCCAACAGCTACAAAGGGTAAAACTATCAATAAGACTTTGTTAGTATGATGATGATGAGATTCAATGCTTGATATTGGGCAGGGCTCTAAACCAGAGACATTACCACACAAGCCTTTATTATTTCTCAACACTTCAATTGTAGCGTTGCTGAAGGCTCGAATGTTGGGGAGTGGACCCTCCAATTGGTTATATGATATATCAACAGATGTCAAACTTAACATATGATCAAAGCTAGAGGGAATAAAACCAGAAAGATTATTATGTGAGATATTCAATGTTTCCAAGTATTTCAACTGTGTAAGCATTGTTGGTATTGTTCCATCCAAAAAATTTCCACTAAGATCAAGGCTTTGAAGGATTTTAAATTGTCCAAATTCAATAGGAATATTTCCTGTGAATTTGTTATGGCTCAAATTTAAGTTCCATACCTTAGGCAAATTTGCAAGTTGTTTTGTGATGAAGCCACTTAGATCATTTTCTGCAAGGTCTAAGGTCTCAACCTCTAAGGATGATATTTCTACAGGAATGTTTCCTGAGAGATGGTTGTTGCTTATCAAGAGGTTTGACAAAGATAGGTTGCTTAACTCCTTTGGAATTTTCCCTGTGAGATGGTTTGAAGATAAGTCAAGTGAACCCAAAATGGGTGCCCCTCCTATTTCTGGTGGTATATGGCCTGATATATTATTATTGGAAATATTGAAGGTTGTCAGGTTTCGGAACTTTCCCCAATTGGATGAAAGGTGTCCATAAAAATTGTTTTGACTTAATTGCATGTAAACCAAATTTGGATATACACCAAAATCTATAATCTCTGTTATATTTCCAGTAAGTTGGTTTTGTTCAAGTCTAATTCTTATAATGCTAGAGCAATTCTTCAAACTCTTTGGAATTGGGCCAGTGAAGTGGTTATTTTTAACTGCTAAAAATTTCAAATTCCCACCAATGCATATGTTGTGAGGCAGCTGACCAATGAAGTCATTATCATATATTTGCAGGTTTTCCAAACTCAAAAGCATATTCATTTCCATTGGTAATTTCCCATTGAGGTAGTTTTGAGCAAATGTAAGAAATTGTATATTACTTAAGTTTCCAATCGTTGGTGGGATTTCTCCTGAGAGAGAGTTATTGTTCAAATCAATTTGAACAACATTTCTCATCATTCCAAATTCACGAGGAATCGAACCAGAAAGATTATTGTCATTAAACCTTATTTCTTTCATGTTCACCAATCCCCCAATTTCCACAGGAATGCTACCAGATAAGTTACTGTCAAAAATATATAGATATTCTAGCTTCCTTAACTTTCCAATTTCCATAGGAAGGTGGCCAGAAATAGGGTTGTGTGCTAAATTTAAATATGACAAGTTGGCCAACTTTCCTATAGAAAATGGAATAGACCCTCTGACATTACATTGATAAAAAGAAAGGTATTTTAAATTTCCCAACTTCAAAATTTCTTGGAGGATAGGACCATTAATGGAAAGACTATTACCACCAAGATCTAGAGTCTCTAGCTTATGCAACTTCACAACTTCTTGAGCTAAAACTGACCCATTAATTTTATTTAATTCAATTGTTAAGAAGGTTAATTTGTTCAAATTCCAAAGTTCTTTTGGAATGTTGCCATAGAGGTTGTTGCCTCCTACTTGCAAATGTGACAAGAAGGTCAGATTTCTAATAGAGGTTGGAATGGTCCCTGTGAGATTTGCATGTGAAATACTAAGTTCTCTCAAATTCCTCAATGCACCTATTTCTTTAGGAATGGAACCATTGAAAACATTAGTATCCAAATATAAAGAATGAAGACTAGTCAACTGTGTTATTTCATATGGAATTGTTCCTGAGAGAAGATTGTCACTAAGATCAAGATGAGTAAGTTTGGACAACATTCCAATATGGTGAGGAATACTTCCATTTAAGGAATTATGACTTATGTTTAGAGTTTGGATATTTGGAAGTGATGAGAAGTTAAGACTTTCAAGCGTACCTTTCAATCCCATATTTGTGAGATTTATATTAGAGACAGAAATGGAATCTTCATTACAAGAAATTCCAAGCCAGTTGCATGAATTATTGCCACTCCATGAAGATAACAAAGCTTGGCTTTGGTTGTCAAGACTTGCTTTCCACTTCAACAAAGCAGCTGCTTCCCTACTTTGTATAGTTGTTGATGAAGTAGCCTTGGGAGAAGTGGCTGTTGTCAATGCACAAAAGTAAATTGAAAGAAGCAGCCAAAAGGGTAGCAGCTTCATGGACTGACGGTTTGAAAATAGGAACACCATGGAGGAATATGTTTATAGGGTGAATACTCTAAGGTACATGTATTTTTAATGTAGTTTGTTTCACATATTTATAGGGAGAAGTTATAAAACAAGGGTGTTAATTTCTGTGGCAATTTTCTTTGGGATTTAATTTGCATGCAATTTAGTTTCTAGGTAATTTTTTTGGTTGCTCATTATTATGAGTTGGCAATTTTCTGACGTTACTGACATAAAGACATTAGTTAGGAAGAGAATAAGTCATTGATAGGTACATGCCGTTGGCGTGAGGCTAAGAGTTTGTTTGGCAAGACACAAAAATAAGTTTATGTCTTATAGCTTATAGCTTATAAGTTTGTATGGCAAAAAAAGACCTGTTTGGTAACAGTTTTTTCGTCAGGAGCTTATAGCTTATTTCAGGAGCTTATAGCTTATTTTTCAGACGTTATTTCAAGTAGCGTTTGAGCTTATAACTTATAGCTTATTGTTTTTTCTTCCTCTTTTACCCTTACTATTTTATTTAAATACCAGTTTTACCCCTACTGTTGTTGTTTTTATTATTATTATTATTATTATTATTATTATTATTATTATTATTATTATCATCATCATCATCATGATCATCATCATCATCATCATCATCATCATTACTATTATTATTGTATGTTGTTCTTGTCTTCATAAAAAATTGAATGATAGAAAAATGTCATTTTATGTCATTTTACATCTATCAGTTAGTTGAACCGCTAATTTTACCAAACACTTCAATTAGCTTATCAGTCATAAGTCATCAGTCATCAGCTATAAGCTATCAGCTATCAGCCATCAGTCATAAGTTGTAAGCTATCAGCTATCCGTTATTTTTGCCAAACAGACCCTAATTCTTTTATAATTGGCTAATTCTTAGGAGAGATTTATGGCAGTTTGTTGCTAAAAATCATTGACTTTTATTCTATATTAACACCTTGCCATATATAGTGATTAGTACAACTGTATAATTTTAAAGGACCATTTCCCATTAATGTATATATAAACAGTCTGTGACTAGCTGAAAGATACAGTAAAATAGAAAAGAATTATTTTTCCTGATATGAAGAGTCTGTTTGGCAAGACACAAAAACAAGCTTATGTCTTATAGCTTATAGCTTATAAGTTTGTCTGGCAAAAAAAAAACCTGTTTGGTAACAGTCTTTTCGTCAGAAGTTTATAGCTTATTTAAGAAGCTTATAGCTTATTTTTCAGACGCTATTTCAAGTAGCGTTTGAACTTATAGCTTGTAGCTTATTGTTTTTTCTTCCTCTTTTACCCTTACTATTTTATTTAAATACCAATTTTACCCCTTATGTTTTATTATAATTTAAAATAAAAAATAAATGTATTAAATACTAGGAATACCAGTTTTACCCCTCATGATGAACTTTCGGATATTGTGGATGGTAATAAATGCAGTGAAAGACCAGACGGGAGATCAGAGAGATCAACAAAGACAAAGGAAATTTGTAACAATATTACTGCTTTATTATGAAATATTAGGCGATAGACTTATTTTTATTATCATTTTGGATTAATATAATTGTAGTTAAGATTATCTTAATTCGTACTTAAATGACAATGATATTGCTATTATTATTATTATTATTATTATTATTATTATTATTATTATTAATGTATGTTGTTCTTGTCTTCATAAAAAATTGAATGATATAAAAATGTCCTTTTATGTCATTTTACATCTATCAGCTAGTTGAACCGCTAATTTTACCAAACACTTCAATTAGCTTATCAGCCATAAGTCATCAATCATCAGCTATAAGCTATCAGCTATCAGCCATCAATCATCCGTCATAAGCTATAAGCTATCAGCTAGCTTATCATCTATCCGCTGTTTTTGCCAAACAGACCCGAAATATATGTTGTTCTGAGTTAACATGGCATCAGAGCACCGATCCGACGAAGATGTCGTCAACAACCAGACGGAACAGAAGCAGATTACGGTTTCTCCTATAGATCTTATTGAGAACTTGGCAACAAAGATGGCCCAGGTTCTGAATCAAAATCAGACCCACATACCGACGACCACGAACGAACATTCCGCTGCACAGATTAGTATCAAGCTCGATGGTACCAATTATGCGTTATGGTCTCAGGTGGTTAAGATGTATATCTCAGGAAAGGACAAGTTGGGGTATATAAATGGAGATATTCCCAAACCTGAATCGACATATCCTAGTTTCAGGAGGTGGAGGACAGAAAATGCTATTGTCAAAGGATGGTTGATCAACTCTATGGATCAAAATCTGGTCAGCAATTTTATACGTTTTTCAACAGCAAAACAGGTGTGGGACTCAATTGATATAACCTACTTTGATGGTTCTGACACTTCTCAAGTATATGCATTGAAGAGACAGGTCAATAGCATGAAACAGGTTGAGGGATCAATTGAGTCTTACTACAATAACCTCCAAGGTTTGTGGAGGGAGATCGATTTTCGACGTCCGAATCCAATGGATTGTGCTGCTGACATACAAAAATATAACACTTTGTTATAGGAAGATAGGGTGTATACCTTTCTTGATGGGCTAGATGATAGGCTTGACAAGATAAGAAGCGACGTTCTTCAGATGAAGTCGTTCCCAATCAAGCTTATGCACATGTCCTCAGAGAGGAGATCTGACAAACGGTGATGCTGGCAGGCCCAAACAATAACATGTCAGCAGTTATGGCAACCAAAGCAATCAGGGGTGTGCAACAATCGAGAACTCTACAAATGATGAAGGGTGGAACCATATCCTCAAGTGGTGGAAGACTGAGTACAAAGAATAAAGGCCAAGAAATTGATGTAGAGGGATGCTCTCATTGTGGAAACAAAAAGCACACCCGAGACACATGCTTCAAAGTTCATGGTTATCTAGAATGGTGGAACGAACTAAAGGCAAAGAAACAAAAAGAAGACGCAGGAGGTTCGGGACGAGTGGCCCTTGCTAGCGCAGAACCACATTTGTCTCTAATTTCATAGGTTGAGTATGACAGCAAGACAGGAAATGATCAAAACGAACAAGGTAACAATAGTTGTGCTTTATTAACTTCATATCATGATAAGTCCAATGGTTGGATAGTGGATTCAGGAGCAACAGACCATATGACCTTTTGCAAAACAGATTTGACAACAAATGATACACCGAGACGGACCAACATTATCAATGCTAATGGGGTTACATATCCAGTGATTGGGGCTAGAACTGTAGCATTATCACCATCTATCTCCTTACCCAATACTTTATTGGTTCCCTCCCTTTCAAATAAACTCATATCAGTAGGACAAGTTACTGAGGATCTAAATTGTGTAGCTCTAATGTATACAAAATTTTGCCTTTTTCAGGACATCCTCACCAAGGAGATCATTGGGCGTGGTACTAAGAGAGGGGGCCTCTACTACATGGAAGACTTCAACTCAAGTAGAGTTCATAATGTGCGACACTCAAGTGGAACCAGCGAAAAATTGATTTGGCTATGGCACTGTCGTCTAGGACATCCTTCTTTTGATTACATGAAACATTTGCTTCCAAAATTATTTTTGGGCTTGGACCGATCAGTTTTAAAATGTGATACATGTATTTTGGCTAAAAGTCATTGTGTGCCTTTTCCAGCTAATTTAAATAAAAGTCCTCATGAACATCCATTTGCTTTAGTTCATACTGATGTTTGGGGTCCATCTCCCATTACCACAACATCGAGTAATTGTTGGTTTGTAACTTTTATTGATGATTGCACTCGTATGACATGGTTATATTTCTTGAAAAATAAGAATGAAATTTTTGATGTGTTTCGTATTTTTCATGCTATGATCAAAAATCAATTCTCAACAAGTGTTAGAATTCTTAGATCAGATAATTGGGGGGGGGGGATATGTGAATAAACAGTTTCAAGCCTACTTCCAAGATCAATGCATTTTGCATGAAACCTCGTGCCCTCATACTCCGCAGTAAAATGGAGTAGCTGAGCGCAAGAATCGACACATTTTAGAAACTTCAAGAGCCTTACTGATTGGAGTTAGTGTACCTAGTAAGTATTGGCAAGATGCAGTGGGCACTACAGTTCATTTACTAAATAGAATGTCGTCAAAGGCATTGGAATTTAAAACTCCTCTACAGGTTTTGGCAAATCATTTTACCATGCCTTCTAGCTCACTAATTTCCCCTAGGGTGTTTAGGTGCGTGGTGTGAAGGGATTTAAGGAGGGGTTTTTCAAAAAATTAATCCTCTTAGCGGAACAAATCCCGTTGAAACGGATCTTGATTAAATCATTAATCACAAATCAAACACATATACTTAAACAGTTTAAGGATTCATGTGTTTACCTCTTGAAGCGCAGAACCTTTGTAGCATAATTGTTTCTGATCACTAGCAAAGCAACGTAGCGATGCCTCTATTCAGTCCACACGAACAGAACTTCTCCGATGACCGGTGCTAGCCAATTCCAACGGAGATTCAGAGAGAACAGGGTTTAGAGAGCGGCGGCTAGGGTTTCACAACTTTTGTGAATTAGGTTAAGTGTTCAACAAAAATCTGTAATGCTTTACCACAAGAGTTCTATTTATAGAACCTCTTGTGTGGTCAACAAGCCAAGCACTTAAATACACCGTACCTTACGGTGCACCATATTTCACTTAAACACACCGTACCTTACGATGGACCGCGTTTCTCTATTTCATAAATTAAATAATAAGTCATACTTAATTATTTAATTACTAATAAGTCCTACTTATTATTTTATAAATAAGTCTTACTTATTTATTTCTCTCATCTATCTGTCCTTTGTGTGTGACCCCTATAGGTTCCCATAACGTTGGCAATAATATTAAATCACCTATTTAATATTATAAACAGTGAGTGGTATCTAGCAACACATCACTGCTACCCAAGTGACGAGAATGTCATGTGATCTGACGAAACCTTTCCGTGATAATGATCATGTGTATAATTACCCTTTTGCCCTCATGTCTATATTGAACACAAGGCATAGACCGTGTCATCCTTGTCTAGTTCAATATTGGGCCCATAGACATTTCTCCTGTTATGTAGGAGGGGCAAATTCCATCTAGGTCACTCATGTCCCTTAGCATGATTCATGGAGTACCCATCAACCAACTTTATAGTCATCCTATTACAGACAATGTTTGAATGGTGATAAAGCACTCGACTCCTACATCTAGGGTACATAGTGGTTTCAGGTCAAAGGGTGGAATACACCACTATCACTATGAGAATATCTTATGACACTTTTCATAACTTTTACTATGTAGTATTCTCATGGCGGGTCAATCCAGTATAAATAATACTCCTAATATTTATACCTATGTGAAGACTTGATAACTCTTTATCTGTGATCCGTGAGATGTGATCATCAGTCTACCCACATAATAGTCTCTATGCTTTAATGTTATCCCATTTCACAATAAAGCTTGACTACGGATACTGAATAATGTCCTTTCGTTTAATGAGTCTCACGATTAAGTCACACTTAATGCTCCATTAAACAGACTAATTATTCTAGGGAATTTATTATTTTGAAACTAAACAAAAGAATAAATAAAATGCCTTATATATATATTCATAAATATATATCAATGTCATGATACAAAGCCAAATCCAATCAAAATAGATTGGCTATTAGGGCTTACTCCAACAATCTCCCACTAGCACTAAAAGCCAATCAAATATTAACTCAATATCAATTGGTCAAATGTTAGCATCAAGCACACTATGTGCAAGATACTCTACTAGCAGATAAGGAACTTTTCCTATGTTGGTAGGTTATACTTCTTTCAATTTCCACTTTCGATCTTCTATCAAAAGGAAATTGAAGTGTCAACATATACATTTGAATCATTGGTGAGATCTAGTTTTCATTGCTCGCAAAATTAAACCAATTTCACCTTAGACGGGATCAATGGAATCCGCAACGCAAGAAACAAATGTTTTCGCTCAGTTATGAGCTAAACAATCCAAATCATATATTTGACATCTGTAATAGAAACAACAACTATCTGAAGCTTGTACTTTTACAAATTTCATAGTTGATATCCAAGCATAACATTTATTCCAGATTGCGATCTGGATATATTGTACACTGATATGAAAGTTGTCATCATTGTAACTCTTTTACGATGTTCCTTTTCATCAGTGTTCAAGAAACAATCCTAAGTCCTTTAAGACATCCAAGGATATTCTTGAAAGTATTATAGTGTCGAACATTAGAATAAATTTTGGTAAAAATTAGAAATAATTTTCTAACCATGTCTCACATGTGTAGACAAATTGTTTTGGTGACTAATTTGTCATCCACATACTCCACCAAACTAATATCAATGCTCCCACTAATTTCCCTGTGTGCACAAGATTTAAATTTGTTCTTTTATTAATCTAAGTTTTCATAAAACTCTATTAATAAAATAAACAATTCAACTTCGAGAAGGTTGCTCCATTCCATACATGAATTTTGTAATATATGTACCTTTCTAGCATCCGATTAACGAAACCCTACATATATGTCAAATACATATATAAGGTCATTCCAATTAAGGAATGCAACCTCGTTATCCGTCTTCCAGAATGTGTATTATAAAACAATGGCAAATGGAATCGTTAGATTTAAGAATTATCATGATGTAATGGTTTCATCACGATTTGTGTAACACCCTAATACCCCGACTTTAATTTAATAAATACCAAAAATATAAATAAATGAGATTAGGTGTTACGCATCCTCATATATTATCATTTCGTAAAACAAAGTCATAAACAATGCAGCGGAAAAATTCAGCATTCTTATTATAACAAAACTCAAGTCTCAACATCCATAATTAATTCATAAACTTAAAAATACTTCAAACGTCAAAATGTAAAATCGAATAGCCAACCCGACCCTAGTGTTACATATCAGAGCTCGTATCGACTACATACTTATTCGACTACTAATAGAAGGAAGAAAACAGAATATGCCTCCGCCGCCACCTGCTGAATCGTCCCGCAACTAGTCTTCCTCAACCTGAGTGTCTGTACCCCAAGAGTACAGCCACCAAAACCACACAACAACAAGGAAGGGGTGAGAAAATACAACCATACATAACATTAGGAAATCATGTGTAATAATAGGAACATTAGTTATCGCATTCACCGCCATAGAACATCGACAATATTTCATTCTTCATAGATTCTACATCTCATCGGCTCACGTTTATTACTCCTTTTTAAACACCAAAAACAAGCATCATCAATTAATATGCATATGGACACTTTCCTAAGACCTACATGAATGTGGTACCACACCTATCGTCGTCATAATTTGCCAGAGATATGTTACTGGACTTTCATCGTCATTACATCTTCATAATTTCCTAGACACGACCTTATATGTATGCATGAGGACAGACTCAGCAAGTATTAAATATTAACACACCAACAACAACTTACAACCATAGATGCAAACTCTTCCTATTATGCACGACACCGGGACAAAACATATCGTCGTCATTCACGTCATCATCATAAGAAAACATCGTCTTCATGAATATACATCATCACTCACATCTTATTATTCTCACTCATCATCATCCTCATCATCAGTAAACATAGACACCGTCAAATATTTTATTATTCACACATCGTTAAATAACATATCAATTACACATCATCTAATAATTCATCTTAAGAAGTAACTATGGTTTCCAAGACACATCCATAAAGGGCATGAAATTCATCTCAAACACATTTAAAAATAGTAGGAATGAATTCATTATAACATTCATATACATATAAGGATTACTTATAAATTAGGATACGTTATTTTTAACTAACATAATGGTACTCCTTCACTGCTAATTGTTTATACACAAAATTAATCATACATATATATTCATACATATATAAGCATAGGTATGTAAGCATATATTTTTAACTAACATAAAGGTACTCTTTCACTGCTAACTGTTTTTACACATATTTCTATAACACATCTTTATATAATTAACACATCCTCAAATAATCCATTTAGTTTACACATCTTAAAATAATACATCAATTACATTCTTAAATAACAAATCAATATTCGTCTTCAAAAAAATTCATTATTACACATCATCTTCAAGAATTACCTTATAATTAATTGAATTAAAAATTCCACTGCCATAGTATTAACCCATATTCTAATTCTCACTAAAATATCAAATATTTATTTCTACCTATGTTCCCTCACTTCTATCTCCCTATAACTGCTTTTAACTCCTAGAATCCGAATTCCCACTAGACATAAGACATACAATTTTCTATAAGTGAGTACACGACAATACATATACCGTCCACCTAACTCTTGCATCATATCTTAGTACTAACTAACTCCATTACATAATTAGTCCCTTCACCATAATTGGCCATAACCCAAAATATATACGTGGAAATTATAATCAACATGATATGTGTAGGATGATATACTCACAAGGGGTAAAACTCAGATGTGATTACTAGTTTAATGATTCAGACCTCTATTACACCCTGACTGTACTACTGTTGCGTCATTTAATCCATATCAATTCTCTCCTCAACTCAATTCATGGCATAGAAAGCATCGAAAACCTAAAAGTATATAACAAACCATATACCATGAAACCATGGCCGCAAGGACACATATTTAACATAATATATACACTTTGCCACAAAAATAAATATTGTACAGGATAATATACAAGCCAAAAGAATTCCGGGCACGATAAATAACAGTTTTGTGGCATAAAGAACAGAATAACAAAAGTTTCCTGCATATGATTTCGGTCAGCAAAAATTATTTCTTATTTCATCGTAAACCATCAATTAACCCTCATGATGAATAAAACTCCCCCCCTTACCTCGATTCCTCAAGTCTCCGGTTTGGCTTGATTTCCTGAAGCTAGGTTTCCTCCCTCTGTTTGCCGTTTTCCTCTTATTTCAACGCTTAGCCAAAACTGATTTCCTAATTTCCCAAAACCCTTATTTATATTTTTGGCCAGGCACTCTTCATATAACTTTCCTCATCTATTCACTATTTTTTTTTGTTTTTCCCCTCCCCCACTTATTAAAAACCTATTTTCTACACCTCCTACTCTTTTCTACTTGTTTTTCAATTCTCTTTCTTCACTATTTTAATTTCTCGTATCATAAATTAATTCACCAATATAATTCCACCATCTCAACATTCACATCACATTCAAATAAAACAACATTAATAATAATATTCACCACACTACACCTATTAAGCTATATTGGATTATTTAAAATAAAAAGTTGGGGTGTTACAATTTGCATCATGATTTTGCACGAAACCGTCTACAATCAATCATATCTTAAAGGTATTCATAATACCATCCATGTTAGTTTTATATAAGAAAACCCACATTCATCTTATGAGTCGTACTCATTGGATGATATAACCAATATCCATATATGGTTTGTGTACATGGACTCTATATAAGATCCCATGGCATCTAGCCACTTCTCAGAATTCAGGTCATTTAAGACCTTCTAGTAAGTCGGGGCTCATCTTCCATGAGTATCATATCACCTTTTGAGTCATGACAAAATCATGTTTCTCATCCTAGTGATATGTCATATCAGACTCATCTAGATCTTGTGCTACTCGAACTAGTGATTTAACAACAACCCTTTGTTGAATCAGTTCATGTTCCATTCTTAGAGAAACATGTATTTTGTGGTACTTGACTTAATTCAAGTTCTACATCACTCCCACTGGCTCTTGCAGAGACACACTACTTCAAGAGGAATACTCCAGATCCAGAGACAAACGACTTTTGTCATATAAAGTGATGTACAATTAGTATCCCTTATTTTTCCTTAGGGTACCTCCACAAATATACATTTGTCTAATTTGGAATATAGTTTATCTAATAAACTTTATAACCCCAAATTATCATAAAGTCAAACTAGGTACTCTTACCTCCATATCTAATATGGTGTCTTTATAATTACCTCAATTGGAACTTATAGTGGGGAAAGAATAACTGTAATTTAATCAATTTCAAGAGTCATGGAGTTATTATCGAACTATTTTAGATCGAGTCATGTCAAACATGAAGCGATATAAATTATCAATTTACTCCTTAATTAAGTATTAACCATCATGACATACTCATATGATCTTTATACTTTTCAAAATTATTCCTTTACTCCATCGTTGAACTCTTTGAACCAATTCAAATATTTCTAACTCGTGTCAAACACATATTTACATTTACTAATCTAATCAGTAATGTAAATGAAGTAAGAGAAATAAATATCTCTAGCAAATGTGTTTGGTGATCCATATACATCATATGTATATTGATTCGAATAAATCAGATGTTCTCTAACACTGAAATATTTTAAAGGCGGAACTCATATCCTTCAAATGATAAGATATCAAATGAGTCCAATAGTCCATATTCATGGAATCTGAAATTTTGAATCACACTTCTTTGCAACAATAATGCCGATGATATACAAAAGGTCCAAATCTCATTTGATCCTTTCCTCATATGTTATAGACCAGCTTATCAAGATCATGGAACTCAAATCCATTACTTGATTAGCACACTTGTATAGCAAACATTTTTTGGATAATAGGACAACGTTTGTCTTTTATTCAAGTACACAATCATTCTCTTGTCGATACAAGATATATGATTTAATGCTTCTATTTTATGGAATTTAATAACAATTATTTGGTTCCATATCAAGTTAAATTTAAGTCCAAACATTAACTTCTATGTCAATGAAACAATTTGTTCCATTCTAGACATAGGTGGACTTCACTTATAGTTAATGTCTTGCTTCTTTAAAAACTCTCTATATTTCAACAAATATGAGATCAATCATCAAGTATCATATACTTATGATGCAGAAGTAGAAATTTAACCTTATATAACCATATGGGCAAAGAAGAAGTCTTACCTCTTTCTTATATTTTGACTCTTTGCAAAACATTAACAGTTTTTCTTGTACTTGAGAACGATTCTCAATTCTTGTACCAATTCTGAAACTCCTTTATGATGATTTTGTTCTTTATATGAACATCTAACAGTATAATAAAATGCATATGCCAAAGAAATTCTAAATACATAAAATAAATGTATCATGATTTAAAAACATATTTAATTAGGTCTTTAATTAAATATGCTCCCACTATTTTACTCAAAGCAAATGACCTTCAACATTTGATTTGGAAAATCTCATTGGAAGATTTTCTAGTGGGTTGAAATCCATATTTCACTTCGTTTTGAGTCAGCGAGGGCTGATCCCCCAAAACTTAGCTATTTAGGTAGGAACTCCTTCCAATTGTATCTCATACAACTTTCAAACCATTTGGTTGAGTAACTCCTTACTTTAATCTATCATATAGATGTTCCCAAACATTGCTTCTAAATATATTTTAATCTTATTAAAATAATTTAGTTAAGTTAGACCCAAATAATAACAGTCGGGTAAATGGAATTACCTCACCGCAACTTACTAGTATAGAAAGTGCACTTCGCTAGGGCGAACCCACACTACTCGAGACTAGTCTTGAAGGGTGCTATCCTTTGGAAAGCAATTAACTTAATATTCTATTTGAAGTTAATATATTTTTAATCTTATTAAAATAAGTTAGACCCAAAGAATAACAATCGGGTAAATAGAATTACCACACCTCAACTTACTAGTATAGAAAGTGCACTTCGCAGAGGCGAACCCACACATTTTGATATTAGTCTTGATGGGTGTTATACTTTGGAAATCAATTAACTTCAATTCTATTTGAAGGATTTTTATTAAGTTTGATCTCATCGACATGTGTATCTCATACACATGTCTCTTAAGATGCATGACATTCATGCTCATGGATAGCAAGTATATAAAAACATTTAAAACATACATGCTAACATTTATCTAAAACATGTTAAGCATATATCTCATACATGCGCTAACTAAACATACATTTCATGCATCACATACATAAAATAAATTAGGTAGTATGGTTATGACCTCCTAACGCGTAAGAATTAAATAAGCTACTTTATTACAATTCTTTGACCCACGAGCAAGCTTCAAAAGTTTCTCCATCAGAATCATCTTTTGGCATCGTCTTCTCTTCAACTCTTGAAGCAATTACAATATTTAACTCTGAAATAAAATAATAAATGAAACGACACGCAGGTCGTATTTAAATAAAATAAATCACGACACGCAGACCGTATTTAAATAAAATAAATCACGACACGCAGGCCGTATTTAAATAAAATAAATCAACGCCAAAATAAACTAAGGTCATAACCATATACCTTAAACTTAATGATAAATAATAATAACTATTTATTATTATTATTATCATTAAACAGTTTTAGAGTCAATCAAGATTTGGAAATAATATTTTGACCGAGATATATGCCATATAAAATTGATTCATATATATAAACATATACTTTGAAACTATTTTCAAAGTCAATCGGGTCATAAATAAAATTAAAATATGCAAATATTATGACCAAATCTAAAAGATCATATCCGATATTTAAACTCTTTCAATATCATGATTCTTTTAAATTAGAAACAAATTATGTTAACATCGTGCAAATCTTTTAAATAAATTCAAAATCACACATGACATTGAAACTATTTCAAATCATGACATTTTAAATTTACTATCAAATAAGGATCGTTTACTACCATTTCAAACAACTTTTGAAAAACAATCCAAAAAGGTAGAATTTTTATTTATTTAATTATAGTAATATTGACACTCAATAATTATTATAATTAAATCTGCTTTATTTAGGCAATCAATCTGTTTCCAAAAACAAATTATGGTGCTAAAATTATGCAAATATTTTACTACCGAATTCAAAAGATCATATCTGATATTGAAACTTTTCAAAATCATGATCCTTTTAAATTGGAAATGAATTAAACTAAAGATATGAAAATCTTTAATTACCAAATTCAAAAGACCATACCTGATATTGAAACTCTTTCAAAATCATGATCTTTTAAATCTACCTTTTCCAATTGAATAAATTAATTAAACATTATGATCGATCACATCACATTACATCAATTGTTTCAAGGATTGTTTGTTTAGCATGAACAATCGGATCTTTGATGCTTCACCAGATTCGTATATCGAAGCTCAATCTCACGAATTGTTCAAATTCACAACAATCTTTTGAAAATAATTGATCAAATGATACAATCATAATAATACAACTCTTGTATAGTTAGGTAACCTAATACGACGATCAAACATCAATAGTTTTAACAATTGTTTGTTAACCGGATCTTTGATGCTTCACCAGAATCGGATATCGAAGCTCAATCTCACGAATTGTCTACAAATTCACAATCAATCATATAAAACCTATTGAACGAATAATACAATCAATATATCACATATATTGATGTCGTATCAGAATCATATATCACATGTATGATATTGATCAATCAATTTTAATTCAATTAAGTAGTATTTTAATCCAATTAAAATACGTGTAGGCATGTATCACGTTTATAATTCAAAAAAAAAAATATTCAATCATAATTATCATATGATTAATAATTAAAACTTTGACTTTCAAAAGGTTAACTGAATATGCACTAAAAGGTATGCAATCATATTGTTGTAAGCAGTTAACAAGGGAATGATTTTGAAGATCGAAGAGCACGTTGTTGAAAACAATTTTCAATTTTCAATTCCAAATTTAAATTAGGAACTGAAATACATTTTACTGCATATCTTAAATTCCAAAACCTTTTAGGAATTCAATCCGAGAAAGAAATATGCGCATAACAAATCAACGCAGATCGAAATCAACAATATGAATCATATTCATATAAACATCAAACCGATTTGAATTGAATGATTTAATCAAAAGCTCTGATACCACTGAAGGGATTTAAGGAGGGGTTTTTCAAAAAATTAATCCTCTTAGCGGAACAAATCCCGTTGAAACGGATCTTGATTAAATCATTAATCACAAATCAAACACATATACTTAAACAGTTTAAGGATTCATGTGTTTACCTCTTGAAGCGCAGAACCTTTGTAGCATAATTGTTTCTGATCACTAGCAAAGTGTCGCGTCGAATTTCGGATGTCAAGCTATGGGGAAGCTTTGAATCACTAATTCTAAATTACGACTGAACTTTTAATTTTTCGGGGAAAAAGGAAAAAAGTTCTAAATTACCTTGAGAAAAGATTTTAGGTTCGAAAGTCGATTATGCGAGGGGAAGGTATTAGCACCCCTCACATCCGTTGTACTCAACGGGAACCTCTTAGTCGGCTTAGGCTTAAAATGGTTCGATGTTTTACTTACGTGTTTACAAAAAGAAATATATAAAAAAAACATAATGCGGGATAAGGAAAGAGATAAAAACAAACGAAAAGGGAAAAACAAATTTTTATTAATGGGCTTGACAAGATGTCGATCTTGCTCCTACGTATCTCCCGGTAGTCGGAGAATTCAAAGCGTACGTAGTTCTTTGGTAGAAAAACGTTTGTATGTTGATTCGTTTTAGTTAAAAAAAGATTGATCGCGTCCGAGCGAAAAAGTTTGAAAATAAAGAAAAAGTGTAATGAAAATAAATGTCAACTGCTCGGGTTGCTGCCGAACTGGCCATTGACGACAAGAAAGTAAAAGTCAGCTGCTCGGGTTGTTGCCGAGCTGGCCACTGACGACAACGCATGAAAATAAATGATTTGATGAAAAAAAGTTTTACGCTCGGACGTGAGCAAAGGTTTTAAAAACGTACGAAGACGTACAAAGTTTTAAAATGGTGAAAGATGGACGCTAGGCGATAAGCTCGCGCGAGGCGTGAATGTTTTAAAAATAAAAGACAAACGCACTGAGGCGAAAGAATCGCGCAAGGCGTAAAGAATAAAATATAAAACGCGCAAGGCGCGAAAGGTTCGGATTGACCACGGGGGCCAAGAAAAGGGTAAAAATGGCCACAAGGGGGCCAATGGAAAGTTGAGCGTGCTAGACGCGTCGAGGGTGGAATGACGATTGCCCGAGCGACGAGACATACGTCACGCATTCGTGCAATCGAGGTTTGGGGAGACATACGTCAAGCCATTCCCGTTTCATTCAAGTTTGGTTTTGTTACTCTAAGGAATCTCAAAGGGAACCAAAGCTTTAAAAGGAAAGTTAAAGAAAAGAAAAACAACACGAACAAATTTGTTGTTCGGTTTTACTAAAAAATCATGAACGTTACTTGTTGCTTAAGTTATTGAAACTCAAGAACAAGTTTGGTTCAAGTTTGAATGGCAAACACAATCATAAAACATGCAAAACGTTGGAAAGTTCACAAGTTCGGCTCAATTCGAGCTTGGTTTTAAGAATGAGCAAACTCGGCTTAAGTTCGCGTTTGGATTGAAAATCATGAACAACGTGGTTGTTCAAGTTTGTTTTTGAAATAGACGAACTTAGCTTGTTGCTCAAACTTGGTTTTGAAAATGTTGAGAACATAACTTGTTTCACAAGTTATTCAAAATTTGTCGCACGAACTTGTAAAATCTTCAAAGTTTGTGCAAGATTATGAGTTGGGTTTGGACCAAAATGGTTTTAACCCTCTTTAGGTTCTGAATCAAGGGCTAGAATCCCAAAAATTTGACATTTGAATGCCTGATTCATATTCTGAATTTCACATACTTCGCAGAGCAACCAGAACTTGGCTCTGCGAAGTCAGGTTCTGGTGTGTTCGCAGTGCGAGCAAGGCTTGGCTCTGCGAAGTATGCGAATTTCTTAACTCAGAAGCTGTTTCTGAACAGAAGTTCAGAAACTGCTTCTAAGCAAGATTCAGAACCTAAAGGAGGTTAAGAAACTTGACAAAAAGGAAGAAAAAAGGGTGAAAAAACACAGTTTTAAAGCTTGGCCCCTTTGAGGTCCTTTTTGGGGTTCAAAGGAGGTTTTGGTTCACAAAACAAAATTGGACAAAGCAAGATATGTAAATAGCATATACAATAGAAAAGAAAGGTTATAGGAGACTTACAGAACTCCTAGCAATGCTTGATTAAGACTGGAAGTAGCTTACTTACTTTGTGAAAGGTTATGAACAAGGTTCAAAGTGTTTGTGATGAACTGGTTTTGTGTTGCAATGCAAGGGATTTTTTGGAGTGAATTTCGTGTGTGTTGGCTCTCTAGATTGGTATGTTTTTGACTGGTTTTCAATGTATTCAGTTGTGTGTGATCCTTATGCCTTGCCCTTCCTTTTATAGGCATAAATGCAAATCTTTGCAATGATGAACAATGATGAACAAAATCCTAAAACACTAGCTGATCATGAGCTAAACTCAGGCTAGATCACTTTGCATTTAATGCTAATGGATAGAACTTGCTTTGCCTTGTGCCAAGGGGCAAGGTCTTGACTGATCTCAGCCACAAATGCCATTGATTCTAGAAGGTAATGATGGCAAAATCTGTAAAACAGGGCAGCTGCAAAAGGGATGATTCTTGGGATCAAACCTTGCAATCTTGGAAGGTCAAACAATCAAAACGTGTACTGCCATGTACAGGGAGATTGGGGGAATCAAAATCAGCATGTGGGCTTATGTGTGGGAGGAGAAATTCAGGTCAAAACAGGGCATGTCACACAGCTTTTTTGCAACATAAACCACTTGGGATTGACTGCTTTTGGCAGGGAAAAAGGGAAGGAAATGGATTAAGCAGCTGGCTGGCATGTTTAGGTTGGGTGAGGGGTCAATTTGGGGGGACAAAAACTGACCAAGGATAGCCAATTTGTTTGATCACATGAGAGGTTGGAAGAAAGTTCCTCTTTCCTTTAACCTTTAATGTCACACATTAATTTTTGCCTTGCTGCACCAAATCAGTCACAAAATAGCAAGAATACAAGTAATAATGCTACTAATGATAATTGTAGTTGAAAGCAAAAAGGATAAACAACTATATAAAAATCTGCAGAATTTTCGCAGAGGTCGCAGTGCGAAGGTGAGTTCGCACTGCGAACTTCACTTTTTTTGATTTTTTTGTATTTAAAATAAAAGGTAAAAATGGGGAAAATAATAATAATATATAACAATAATAATAATGATAAAAATGCAAAATGGCAATAAAAATGAATAAAAATAGTAATGACAATAAATAAAACTTAATAATATTAAAAGATAAAAAACTAATAGTAATAAAATAATAATGATATTATTAAAAAAAACATAACAATAATAATATTAATATTAAGGATAATGATGATGATATAAAATGTTATAGCAATAATAAAAATAATAAAAGGTAAAAAATAAATAATAACAAATATAATACCCAAAAAATATAAGTCAAAAAATGGGGTATGACAGATGCCCCTATTTAAGTTTCTTCGTCCCGGAGGTTGAAAATGTGATTTGAAATGGACGGGCCGAAGAGACTTAAATATAGAGTACGCCATTTTTTGACTAAATATTTTCCCGAGTTAAAAATGTTATAAATGCATGCAATGCAAATGTTATGAATGCTTGTAATGTAACTATGGATGCAAAAGATGATAAAAAGGAAGACCACACTGGGGATAGGTGTCAGCTGTTCGGGTGGTTGCCGAACTGCCACTGACAACAAAGAATGAAAAGGTAAATGCCAGCTGTTCGGGTTGTTGCCGAACTGGCCACTGGCGACAAAAGAATGAAAAGAATGTCAACTGTTCGGATGTTGCCGAACTTGCCATTGACGACAAGAAAATAAAATGTCAACTGTTCGGATGTTGCCGAACTTGCCATTGACGACAAAAGAAAAAATGTCAACTGTTCGGATGTTGCCGAACTTGCCACTGGCGACAAAAGAATGAAAAGAATGTCAACTGTTCGGATGTTGCCGAACTTGCCATTGACGACAAAAGAAAAAATGTCAACTGTTCGGATGTTGCCGAACTTGCCATTGACGACAAAAGAAAAAATGTCAACTGTTCGGATGTTGCCGAACTTGCCATTGACGACAGGAAAATAAAATGTCAACTGTTCGGATGTTGCCGAACTTGCCATTGACGACAGGAAAATAAAATGTCAACTGTTCGGATGTTGCCGAACTTGCCATTGACGACAGGAAAATAAAATGTCAACTGTTCGGATGTTGCCGAACTTGCCATTGACGACAGGAAAAAGAAATGTCAACTGTTCGGATGTTGCCGAACTTGCCATTGACGACAGGGAAATAAAATGTGGAAGATGTCAGCTGTTCGGATGGTTACCGAACTTGCCACTGACGATACTGGGGATGCGGCTGACAAGCCGTTCCTTACAAAAAATGCCCCTTCAGTCGGGGAGAAAGACTGCACAAGCTGTTCATTGAAGAACTTGCCACTTGGCACAACACTGGGGAGTACGCACAAGCTGTTCATTAAAGAACTGCCACTTGGCGTAAAGATTTGACAAAGAGACGCACAAGCTGTTCGTTTGAACTGCCACTTGGCGTGAAAGGATGACATCTCTGAACCAGAAGGACTGGGGATGACACTGGAAAAAAAGAATTCACGAATTGCTCGCGATTGTTTGGTGAGACTCATGATGGTTAGAAATAACCATGTATGACATGCTGTATGCATATGTATGAATGCATGAATGTACGACTGTCACTGAGGACGTCATGTGAGGGATGAATTTGTACTGGGGATACCCAACTTGTTTGTTAAGGAATTGCCCCTTGATGTGAGATGCATGCTAATGAATGATTATGATATGCTGCATGAATTATGCTGACCTGAGGGATGACAGACATCACGTGGGACGCTGGGGAACTATGGTTTGAATGCCGAGCAAAGTCGGGCTTGGACGATGTAAGACTCCACTGGGGGTATGCCAATAAGATTGGGCTTCGCTCGTGAATTCACTGGGGATATAAGGATCATTTTGGAAGCATGATCGATATCCAGCTTTTGATGCCAATGGTAATTGGGCTTTTGATTGTAGGACAAAGATTGACTTCCTGGGGAGTTTGTTTGACCGATGAACAAAGATTGTTCAAAAGAAAGAAAATGTTTTATTGATTTTTTGTTTGTTTGGTTTGGAAGGACAAGGTCCTTTGCCTACATACCCGAATGGGATCAAAACCGATGTAGTTCGGGCATAAAAGAGCCTTGCATGACCGATAAACTTGATGAAACAAGATTTAGACCGGTAAAATGAAAAGTGGACCGACGTCGTCTTGCAAACACTCGGTAATCTTCAATGGATGATGTCACAGGGGATACATCCAAATGTTGACGGGGTAAAGCCGCAACTATTGATGAGGAACACATACCTCATAGGGGGATTGTTTTAATCCACTTGGGATATGATTGGATGCCGATCGAGGTCGGGCTTTGGTTGTAATTGGATGCCGAGCGAGGTCGGACTTTTTGATTGGTTGCCGAGCGAGGTCGGGCTTTGGTTGGTGCCGAGCGAGGTCGGGCTTTGGTAAGGTGCCGAGCGAGGTCGGGCTTTTTGATTGGTTGCCGAGCGAGGTCGGGCTTTGGTTGGTGCCGAGCGAGGTCGGGCTTTGGTAAGGTGCCGAGCGAGGTCGGGCTTTTTGATTGGTTGCCGAGCGAGGTCGGGCTTTGGTTGGTGCCGAGCGAGGTCGGGCTTTGGTAAGGTGCCGAGCGAGGTCGGGCTTTTTGATTGGTTGCCGAGCGAGGTCGGGCTTTGATTGTGATTGTGTTTGTAAGGGCCAATGAAAATTTGGCTTTTGTTGGTAATGAGGTTTGTGAGTGCCAATGGGAATTGGGCTTTATGGTAATGTAGGTGCCAATGATGATTGGGCTTTGGATGGAAATTGTATTTGTGTGTGCCAATGAGAATTGGGCTTTTTGTGAATTGTGGGGGGAATGCCAAGCATGGTTGGGCTTTTTGTGGGAGATTGTGAGGAATGCCAATGACGATTGGGCTTAATGTGAAATTGTAGTTGTGATTGCCAATGACAATTGGGCTTTGCTTGTGATTAGGTGCCAAGCATGGTTGGGCTTTGTTTGGTTAGGTGCCAATGAAAATTGGGCTTAGGGTTTGCCAATGAATATTGGGCTTTGGGTTGCCAATGAATATTGGGCTTTGGGTTGCCAATGGATATTGGGCTTGGGTTTGCCAATGGATATTGGGCTTGGGTTTGCCAATGGATATTGGGCTTTTTGATTGGTTGCCGAGCGAGGTCGGGCTTTGTTTTGGGTTGGCAATTTTGATGTTCCAAGGTTGCTGTCATACCCCAATTTTTGACCTAAAATTTATTTTTTACTCGTCTTTTTAATTCGGAATTTTTCGTCGTCTCAGACGAAATTTCGACAGAGAGGTATTTTAAAATACCTCATTTTTTTAGTTTCGTCCGGGTCCGTCTTTTTTTGTTTTTATTTTTTTTTTATTTTTATCTTTATTTTTATTCTTTTAAATATTTTTGTTGTTATTCTTATTTAGTTTTTTTTATTTCTTTTTTTAGTTACTTTTTATAATTTATCTAGTCTGACTTTGTTTGTGATTTAATTGGTCCTTAATTTGTCATTACCATTGAGGAGTGAAGAGGAGACTTTTGTCATGGAATTAACCTGTTTTAATTTGGGCATTTAAACTGCCATTCATTGACCTTTATGGTCAGTGATGGCAGTTTAGTGTATTTAGCATTAGGCAGCACACATAGAAAGGGATTAAAACATTGAGTATCAGAAACACAATCAAGGAGGCAATTGCAAAACCATCAGAAAAAAACATCACCAGAATTCATCAAAAATCCAAACACAATACAACAACCACAATCAGCCCAACACACCTCCCTCAATCCGCACCACGCTAACACAGAAACAAATATCCTCACCATAACACAAACTCACGCACACTCCTCTCCCCTCCACACAGCCGTACGGTCACAACCCTACAACCACCATAACCAACAAAACCACGCCTCACCACCAGCCTTCACACACCACTCACCAAGAACCCAACATAGCCGTACAGCCGCAAACAACCTTTCACCAAACACGCCCCCAAACCCACAATCAGCACACACCTCACACTAACACCCTCACCCATACACCACCTAACAGCGCCCCTCACCTCCTCCCCAACACAAAATCAGAAACGAAACCATCCACTCTCACGGTTTCCTTCACACACGGCCACAACTCAGCCCTCCCCAAACTACCCACTTTCCCTAAGGTCCTACAACAAAGCCACACGGCCATCACCCCCTAGCAACCAACCCACACGACCCAGTCATAAGCTACCACCACCAAGCCGCGGCCCCTCTTCCCAAAACCGTACCAAAACCGCAAACCAAAACCAAACACCACCCTAAGCCGAAACCAGGTCCGAATCCAAAAAAAGAAAGGTAAAGGTTTTCATCTTTTTTTTAGATCTAGGTTTTTGATTTTGTGGTAAAAAAAAAAAAGAAAGAAAAATCGCATAAGAGAGAAGAGGAGAGAGTTCAGAGAAGAGAGGGAGAGAGAAAGAGAAGAAAGAGAAAGTGGGTGAAAAATAACTTAAAAAAAACCGTCCCTTTGGCATATATGCACTGAACCGGTTCGGTTCTCTTGAACCGAACCGGTCTGATTTTTTTTCCCCACTTCAGGCCCAATACTCCAAACCTGCGGCCCAGGCTCTTGCTTCTCATTATTTCTCTTCAGTCGCTTCCTGCACCCCTTTTTTTCCTTTTATTCCTTTTTTTCTTTTATTTTCATTCCTTTTTTTTTCCATTTAGTTTGTAGTCTTTATTTATTTGACATGCATTTTATTGTTTTTATTTTTTTTTTTTTAGCACATCATGCATTTTTGTATTTATTTATTTTTCTCTTATTTCATGCATTTTCATTTTAGTTTTATTCTAGCATATTTATTGTCATGCATTTACAATTCCCTTTTATTTATTGTTTTGGCATTTCTTTTTTATTTTGATTAGAATGTATTTAGGGCCCATGTAAACATAAATGAGAATTTGCACCGACACTCACACTTCATTTATTTTTGCTTTACGTCTCTTTTTATTTATTTCGCTTTATAAAAAAAAATACAAAAAATAGTAGGTTAGTTTAATTCCAAAAGGGTTTCGTGGTGATCCAACGTCACCACGGAATTTCCTCGCGTTTTAGTTTTTTTGTTACGTTTTAGTCTTAGTTAATTAAAAACAAAAAAACATGCAAATAATAATCAAAAATCACAAAAAAAATATTTTCATAAATAAACCTTGATTTTCAATCAAGTGTCCGTTTTTTCTATTTTATTTTCTTAAAAAAATCATTAATCCACTTTAATTACACTTTAATCATTTTCAAAATAAAAAACACAAACCAATACCATTTCGCCACTTGGCTTTATTTTTATCTTTAAAACTTTTTTTAAAAAAATTTAATAAAAAACACAAAAACAAATCAAACGTCATTTTTACCCTGAACTACGAGGTTTTGATCCCTCACGGGTACGTAGGCAAAGGACCCTGTCCTTCCAAATCATAAAAAATACAAAAAAAAAACATTTTCTTTTTTCACTACTTTAATTCTGTCTCTAAAAAAAAATAAGCAAGTTATAGCCAAAATAAATAAATAAAATCAAGAGGTTCTCGTAGAGTACTACGAACGTTTAGGGTGCTAATACCTTCCCTAAACGTAACTAACCCCCGAACCCTAATTTTTAAAATTGTGGTAATTTAGAACTTTTTTCCACTTTTTCATTTAAAAAAATTAAAAGTTCAGTCGCGAAATAAAATTAGTGAGTCAACGCTAATCAATAGCTTGATCTCCGAAAATCACCGCGACAGAAATGGCGACTTCACTGGGGACTTCCCTAAGAGGGTTGAGCCTAACTTGAATTTATTTAATTATTTTGTGCTATAACTTGCTTAAAATAAAAATAAAAGTGTAAATATGTGCATATGTGTTTTTTTTCTTTTTACGTGAGTGGTGAGATAAGTCCTACACCCGGACTTGAGGGAAACATAAGATAGGATGGTGGTATAATCAAAGTGTCTTTCCGAGAGTAAATTTCGGATGTGGCACATGTGATAACCCCGCTCAATGGAGGAATCTTGGAAGTATTACTATGTCGGCATGAGTAGTCATGTCCGGCATTATTATTTTCAAGTGACCTATGAAGTTGAGGACCTTTAGTTACCTTTAACCCATCTTGGCCTTTTAGGACGTAGTGCGGTGGCTAACCAAGAGTAATCTTGAATTAGTTGATACGCGATACTACACTCAAACGAGACTTTCTCACAAGTATTGTTGGACCGGGAGTCAATCTCGTAACCCGACGATATTTGGAAGGGGTTGAGGACTTTGGGAACTTGGTAGAACCCGTGATACAGGTACAAATGAAACCATAGTCCTTACCAAATGGCGTGTTTACCCTTGACTCCAACATTTTGGATTTAACCTCACCATGTTTTCTCCGTTCTTTAGCATAACCATGCATGCATGCATCCATGCATAAACTTATTTTCTCATCCAATTATCGAAGGATTTAAACAAGTTTTTTAAACATCATAGAGGAGCACTAGGAAGTACACCTTCAAGAGCCCTGATTTGTTGAATTTAAGGAAGCTATTAGATTTCTTTTAAAAATCTAGCTTCCACTAAAGGACTTTTTAATTGGTCCCCTGGCTTGGTTTCTAAAAAAGAACTATTTTGTAAGGCCTTGATGCTCAAATGAAATGTTCAAACCATGATGTTTACAATTACTTCAACAAAGTCCTTCGATAACAAATCTTTCTTCTTTTTGCATAAGCATAATCATGCATCATATCGCATTCATAGTTTCTCAAGCCGAGTCTCACGTCTTGTTTTTTCCAAAGGTCTATCTGCCTTGTCCAAGAAAGTGGCCCGACGCTTTCATTACAAACCGACTCACACCTACAATACTCGTGCAAACAGAAGAGAGAAAATGGGTGTGGTCGTGCAAACACAAGGAAGGATTTACTGCAATTGGATCGTTGTTGACATTCCCTCAATTACTCATGGGTCCAAGGAATGTGTTTTAGTTGTCTTATCTTTTCAAAAATCCTTTCGTTTCGCCCGATACGAAAGTGAAATCATGTAGGGCTCTACTTTTGTCTTCAAGTTACCACTATCAATGAAAAATTGTCGTTTCTTTCGCGACTTTTATTTTTATTTTACTGCTTTTCTGGAAAATGGTAACACAAAAAACCCAAAAAATATTTTTATTTTATTTTCAATCAATTTCAAAAGGTCTGCATTTTTTACTCATTTTCTAAAATCAATCATCAATCATATGTAGACCGAACATCAATAAGCCCGTTGAACACTGTAACCCTATGCTCTCTCCCGACTTTGAGTTCCCTGTTTACGAAGCCGAAGAGGAGGAGGATGAAGGGATTCCCGTAAAGGTATATCAGTTATTAGTATGACATGAAAGCCATTCAGCCTCATGAAGAAGCACTCGAAATGATTAACTTAGGTTCCGAAGAACTGCCATTACAGTATTCCTGGTCAAATCCCAGATGAATGGTGCCATCGAGGCTGCAAAAAAAAAACAAAAAACAAAAAAACAAAAGCAAAAAAAAACAAAGAAAGAAAATACATCAAAAAGACGGTGCAGAAGATGGTAACCACCTACAAGGACTTGCATGGGATGTTATCGTATGCTTTACATGGATATCGTACTTCAGTGTGTACCTCAACAGGGGCAACCCCCTCTTCTTTAGTGTATGGCATGGAAGCAGTACTCCCTGTGGAGATTGAGATTCCATCAATGAGAGTTTTAATGGAACCTAAGTTATCAGAGGCTGAATGATGTCAAAACAAATATGATCAGAGAAACGCATGAATGTTTTTGTGTCACGGGCAGTTCCCGTGTGTTCCAAGAAGGAGGTCTTGTGCTCAAGAAGATCCTATCTTTTCAACCTGATTCCAGGGGCAAATGGACGCCTAACTATGAAGGTCCATATGTCGTCAAGAGAGCTTTCTCCGGTGGTGCAATGACTCTTACGACTATGGATGGTGACGAGCTCCCCCGTCCTGTGAACGCCGATGCAGTCAAGAAATACTTTGTTTAAAAATAAAAGAACAGCTCGATAAGTCGAAAACCCGAAAGGGCGGCTTAGGCAAAAATGAGCGTCTCGGTGGACTGAAAACCCGAAAGGGCGGTCCAGGCAAAATTTAGAGACATGAAACAGAAAAATGATCATCCTGATAGATCGAAAACCCGAAATGGCGATCTATGCAAAAATTAAGGATCAAAAGACAAAGTAACTGCATCAGGCTGGTCATGACTCACTTGGGGCACATCAGCAGCCAAAGAAACTCTAAATCTGAAGCATCCAAACAGTGGAATTCAAAGTTGTTAGGGAGAATAACGGTTATTGTGTTCAATGTACCTTCCCCTTATATTTACCATTTTCCAAACTTTGTGAGATCCGTGGAGCCACGCCATTGGCGGGCCACCACTCTGTTAAATGATTTTGAGCCTGTGCCTTTTATTTGGAATTCCCATTTATTCGGTTTATAAAATTTCTTTCTATTTTTGATGGTAGTACTTGAAGCAAAACTTTTTTCAAAATCATAAATCTTTTTTTATATATTTCTCGGAAAGCATAAACAACAAACACTTTCTCTCTGAACTCATGAATAAGTGAAGTGTACGTCAACAGTTATCCTGAGAACAGACAAACTCTGCAGGTTAAACATGGTCAATTGCTTGAAAAAAAAGAGAAAAAAAGAAAAAGAGAAAAGAAAAGCTCGGTAAGTCGAAAACCCGAAAGGGCGGCTTAGGCAAAAATGAGCGTCCCGGTGGATCGAAAACCCGAAAGGGCGGTCCAGGCAAAAATTAGGGGCATACAAAAGAATATATTCCCGGTGGACTGAAAACCCGAAAGGGCGGTCCAGGAAAAAGTTAGGGATTCAAAAAAAGGAAAAAGAACAAAAAGCATGACCACAGAAACACCAGTTCTTCTGCCAGGTCTTTGGATTAGCACGATTCCCCCAGGAAGTGTTTGCTCCCCATCAGTTGTTGCATGCCGGGCTTTACCCCGTTAATGTTTTGATATGTCCCCAGTGGCATCATCCCCATTGAAGATTGCCGAGTGTTTGTGATGCGACGTCGGGTCATTTTCCATCTTATCCGTCCAATCTTGTCTCATCAAGTCAATCCTCCATACAGTCATACAAGTCGTATTGTTATACATACATTCATACATTCATGCATATACACATTCATGCATATACAACATACAAACAACATCATCTACTACATGGTTGCATTAACCACCCTGAGTCTTGTTTTTCATACCAATCGGTCATGAACATTTTTTAACTCTCTTTATCCCCAAATGTCATCCCCAGTGTGTCTGGTCCAGAGATGTCATCCTCTTTATGCCAAGCGGCAGTTCTTTAACGAACAGCTTGTGCGTACCTTTATTCCTTGTCGTCAATGGCAGTTCGGCAACAACCCGAACAGTTGGCATCTATCCTTTATTCCTTGTCGTCAATGGCAGTTCGGCAACAACCCGAACAGTTGGCATTTATCCTTTATTCCTTGTCGTCAGTGGCAGTTCTTTAACGAGTAGCTTGTGCATTTTCCTATCCAGTCTTTTGTCGTCAGTTGACCAGTTCGGCTACATCCCGAGTAGCTGACATTTATCTCTTACCTCTTTTAAGCTATCAATACACGATAGTAGGTAATACATGTCACCTCCTTTAAGCTATCCATACAACGATAGTAGACGGTGTCCCCTTTTATATTACCTCTTTTAAGCTATCAATACACGATAGTAGGTAATACATGTCACCTCCTTTAAGCTATCCATACAACGATAGTAGACGGTGTCTCCTTTTATATTACCTCTTTTAAGCTATCAATACACGATAGTAGGAAATACATGTCACCTCCTTTAAGCTATCCATACAACGATAGTAGACGGTGTCTCCTTTTAATTACCTCTATTAAGCTATCAATACACGATAGTAGGTAATACATGTCACCTCCTTTAAGCTATCCATACAACGATAGTAGACGGTGTCTCCTTTTAATTACCTCACCTCTATTAAGCTATCAATACACGATAGTAGGTAATACATGTCACCTCCTTTAAGCTATCCATACAACGATAGTAGACGGTGTCTCCTTTTATATTACCTCTTTTAAGCTATCAATACACGATAGTAGGTAATACATGTCACCTCCTTTAAGATATCCATACAACGATAGTAGACGGTGTCTCCTTTTATATTACCTCTTTTAAGCTATCAATACACGATAGTAGGTAATACATATCATCTGTCTTCTTTAAGCTGTCATCTTTGTTGATAGTAGACAATTCCTTCCCCAGTGAAATCATGTTATTCCCCAGTGGAGTCGGATCCCTTGCTTTAACAAACTCGGGTATCCTTTTGTGTTGTTTTACCCCCAGTCGGGTCAGCTTCGCCGTCTTGCATCTGCATTTGCATCACGAGCATCTCACATTTTTCTTCTTTTAGGTCCAAAATTGGCGTACTCTGTATTTAAGTCCCTTCGACCCGTCGAATCCAAGATTTTCTTTTCAGATCTCCGGGCGAAGAGACTTAAATAGGGGCATCTGTCATACCCCAATTTTTGACCTAAAATTTATTTTTTACTCGTCTTTTTAATTCGGAATTTTTCGTCGTCTCAGACGAAATTTCGACAGAGAGGTATTTTAAAATACCTCATTTTTTTAGTTTCGTCCGGGTCCGTCTTTTTTTGTTTTTATTTTTTTTTTTATTTTTATCTTTATTTTTATTCTTTTAAATATTTTTGTTGTTATTCTTATTTAGTTTTTTTTATTTCTTTTTTTAGTTACTTTTTATAATTTATCTAGTCTGACTTTGTTTGTGATTTAATTGGTCCTTAATTTGTCATTACCATTGAGGAGTGAAGAGGAGACTTTTGTCATGGAATTAACCTGTTTTAATTTGGGCATTTAAACTGCCATTCATTGACCTTTATGGTCAGTGATGGCAATTTAGTGTATTTAGCATTAGGCAGCACACATAGAAAGGGATTAAAACATTGAGTATCAGAAACACAATCAAGGAGGCAATTGCAAAACCATCAGAAAAAAACATCACCAGAATTCATCAAAAATCCAAACACAATACAACAACCACAATCAGCCCAACACACCTCCCTCAATCCGCACCACGCTAACACAGAAACAAATATCCTCACCATAACACAAACTCACGCACACTCCTCTCCCCTCCACACAGCCGTACGGTCACAACCCTACAACCACCATAACCAACAAAACCACGCCTCACCACCAGCCTTCACACACCACTCACCAAGAACCCAACATAGCCGTACAGCCGCAAACAACCTTTCACCAAACACGCCCCCAAACCCACAATCAGCACACGCCTCACACTAACACCCTCACCCATACACCACCTAACAGCGCCCCTCACCTCCTCCCCAACACAAAATCAGAAACGAAACCATCCACTCTCACGGTTTCCTTCACACACGGCCACAACTCAGCCCTCCCCAAACTACCCACTTTCCCTAAGGTCCTACAACAAAGCCACACGGCCATCACCCCCTAGCAACCAACCCACACGACCCAGTCATAAGCTACCACCACCAAGCCGCGGCCCCTCTTCCCAAAACCGTACCAAAACCGCAAACCAAAACCAAACACCACCCTAAGCCGAAACCAGGTCCGAATCCAAAAAAAGAAAGGTAAAGGTTTTCATCTTTTTTTTAGATCTAGGTTTTTGATTTTGTGGTAAAAAAAAAAAAAGAAAGAAAAATCGCATAAGAGAGAAGAGGAGAGAGTTCAGAGAAGAGAGGGAGAGAGAAAGAGAAGAAAGAGAAAGTGGGTGAAAAATAACTTAAAAAAAACCGTCCCTTTGGCATATATGCACTGAACCGGTTCGGTTCTCTTGAACCGAACCGGTCTGATTTTTTTTTCCCCACTTCAGGCCCAATACTCCAAACCTGCGGCCCAGGCTCTTGCTTCTCATTATTTCTCTTCAGTCGCTTCCTGCACCCCTTTTTTTCCTTTTATTCCTTTTTTTCTTTTATTTTCATTCCTTTTTTTTCCATTTAGTTTGTAGTCTTTATTTATTTGACATGCATTTTATTGTTTTTATTTTTTTTTTTTAGCACATCATGCATTTTTGTATTTATTTATTTTTCTCTTATTTCATGCATTTTCATTTTAGTTTTATTCTAGCATATTTATTGTCATGCATTTACAATTCCCTTTTATTTATTGTTTTGGCATTTCTTTTTTATTTTGATTAGAATGTATTTAGGGCCCATGTAAACATAAATGAGAATTTGCACCGACACTCACACTTCATTTATTTTTGCTTTACGTCTCTTTTTATTTATTTCGCTTTATAAAAAAAAATACAAAAAATAGTAGGTTAGTTTAATTCCAAAAGGGTTTCGTGGTGATCCAACGTCACCACGGAATTTCCTCGCGTTTTAGTTTTTTTGTTACGTTTTAGTCTTAGTTAATTAAAAACAAAAAAACATGCAAATAATAATCAAAAATCACAAAAAAAATATTTTCATAAATAAACCTTGATTTTCAATCAAGTGTCCGTTTTTTCTATTTTATTTTCTTAAAAAAATCATTAATCCACTTTAATTACACTTTAATCATTTTCAAAATAAAAAACACAAACCAATCCCATTTCGCCACTTGGCTTTATTTTTATCTTTAAAACCTTTTTTTTAAAAAATTAATAAAAAACACAAAAACAAATCAAACGTCATTTTTACCCCGAACTACGAGGTTTTGATCCCTCACGGGTACGTAGGCAAAGGACCCTGTCCTTCCAAATCATAAAAAATACAAAAAAAAAACATTTTCTTTTTTCACTACTTTAATTCTGTCTCTAAAAAAAAATAAGCAAGTTATAGCCAAAATAAATAAATAAAATCAAGAGGTTCTCGTAGAGTACTACGAACGTTTAGGGTGTTAATACCTTCCCTAAACGTAACTAACCCCCGAACCCTAATTTTTAAAATTGTGGTAATTTAGAACTTTTTTCCACTTTTTCATTTAAAAAAATTAAAAGTTCAGTCGCGAAATAAAATTAGTGAGTCAACGCTAATCAATAGCTTGATCTCCGAAAATCACCGCGACAGTTGCACTAAATACCAAATTTATATCATACAACTTAAGTTAAAAACATGTTTATCGATGAACCAACCTATCACTCATTTAAGTAGATGAATAAATTGAAATATTAATGTGGGGGGTATTGAACACTCACCCGGCAAGTTTGCTAACATTCCGATCGAGTTATATGTCCATCTAATCATCGTTTCTAAAAGCATGAAAGCATTGATCACAAGGTCTTTGAGGGTTGTAATTTGGCTTGGCTACAAAAGAAATGTCATATGTGGGGAAATTGAATTCAAAAGGCCAAGCAAAGGAACATTCTTTCTAATTACACACCTCCTCCTTATTTCGCACACAACTTTTGGTGATTTGCAAATACTTTTGTTTGATCTTGACAACCCTTTGATTTACTGATTTTTTTCTCTTTTTTCTTTCTCTTTTGAGATTTCTTGATTTGTTTTTCTTTCTTTTTTCTCTTTTCTTTTTTTTTTTTTTTTGTTGTCAAGATCAAATAAGAAATTCACCAATTGCTTGATACACACAACCTCCCTTTTTCAACCTAATTCAAGATGATACCCTAATTGAATGTTCCTTCCTCCTTCGGCAAGGGACAATAATCATGAAGGTTAAGGGTTCAAAATGGAAGAAAAATATCAGAATTCAAAATGATTTAACTATGAACTGAATTTTTTACAAACTTCGGCAATTTCAATAAGCAATTGAGCTTATGAAAGTTGGCAGTTCATAGTTAATGATTCTGATTCATTAGGCTCAAAGGGGTTTAACAAATACTCACTGCTCACAGGGTGGGCTATTTGTGGTCAAGTGTTTTCACTCGTTTTCAACAAATGCCTTGATCCTATCAATGCTTTCATACAATCTAAAACAACGTTCAGATTTAACATAACAAAATCGAGTTAGACAAAAAATGCCGGTCTCCATGCATATGTATAATGATGATTTTGAGGATTCCTCACATTTTTGGCTGGTTCTAAATGATTCACAGAATAAACACATTAAAAACGCAACCTGTATGATATAACTTTTGTATTAACGCTTGTCAACGCAAACTGTATTGGATGCCGAGCAAGGTCGGGCTTTTGTTGATTGTGCCAATGATGATTGGACTTTTGTTAATTGGGGAAACGGCCGCAGTAGCCTGGGGGAAGGTAACCTCGGTTTGAGGTACCGGAATCTCTTGAAGAGTAGTGGGGATAGGGATGAATTCCTCACCAAAGTTGAACGGCATGCCCCATGTACAACCGGGGCCTATTGTTATATGTGTGGGCTGCTCTGGGACGACGATCCACTTTTCTTGACGGGTTGACACATAGTGTTGCGAACGAAATACGAACACCGAAGACTCAATGCGGATTGTAAGAAATCCTTGAGGTAAGAAGGGGAACGAGTTTTGGACTCGAAGACAAATGTTTGCATGATATGAATGATGTATGTATGTATGTATATGACAAAATATGCCCCTTTTTTTGAAAATGCATATGCAAAAATCATTTTTACGAATGTAAATGTATGGCATGCATTTGGTATGGTATGTATGATCAAAATTTCCCCCCATCCTCACGTGTAGGCTCTAAAGGTAAGATTCCTAAGAAGAGGTCCTTAGAGTCATCAATCTCATATGGAATTAGGGTTGTCTATGGACATACGTCGACATGACTTCAATTAATTCCATATGAAAATCTCGTCTAAGCGGGGTTGGGCATCCTACCTCACGGACATACGTCAACGCGGGCTTCCGCACACAACCTCCTGCTAACTTAGTTTTTTCTCGAGCTCGGGTAGAGAGCCTCACACGTCCGGCATTAACCCGAACAATGTGGAGTAACATCGCTCAAGTAACCCCCACAATTGAGATATATATGAATATGAAGCACAAATGATATATATACATATGCAGAGTATAAGAATAAACAAGACAAAAAATGACAAGAAGACATAAACACGTAAGTAAAATGAACCAATTTAGCCTAAAAGCCGACTGAGATAGGCTTGACTCGTTTATGCAAAAACAAAGTGTTTTATGCATGGTCCCCAGTGAAGTCGCCATTTCTGTCGCGTCGAATTTCGGATGTCAAGCTATGGGGAAGCTTTGAATCACTAATTCTAAATTACGACTGAACTTTTAATTTTTCGGGGAAAAAGGAAAAAAGTTCTAAATTACCTTGAGAAAAGATTTTAGGTTCGAAAGTCGATTATGCGAGGGGAAGGTATTAGCACCCCTCACATCCGTTGTACTCAACGGGAACCTCTTAGTCGGCTTAGGCTTAAAATGGTTCGATGTTTTACTTACGTGTTTACAAAAAGAAATATATAATAAAAACATAATGCGGGATAAGGAAAGAGATAAAAACAAACGAAAAGGGAAAAAACAAATTTTTATTAATGGGCTTGACAAGATGTCGATCTTGCTCCTACGTATCTCCCGGTAGTCGGAGAATTCAAAGCGTACGTAGTTCTTTGGTAGAAAAACGTTTGTATGTTGATTCGTTTTAGTTAAAAAAAGATTGATCGCGTCCGAGCGAAAAAGTTTGAAAATAAAGAAAAAGTGTAATGAAAATAAATGTCAACTGCTCGGGTTGCTGCCGAACTGGCCATTGACGACAAGAAAGTAAAAGTCAGCTGCTCGGGTTGTTGCCGAGCTGGCCACTGACGACAACGCATGAAAATAAATGATTTGATGAAAAAAAGTTTTACGCTCGGACGTGAGCAAAGGTTTTAAAAACGTACGAAGACGTACAAAGTTTTAAAATGGTGAAAGATGGACGCTAGGCGATAAGCTCGCGCGAGGCGTGAATGTTTTAAAAATAAAAGACAAACGCACTGAGGCGAAAGAATCGCGCAAGGCGTAAAGAATAAAATATAAAACGCGCAAGGCGCGAAAGGTTCGGATTGACCACGGGGGCCAAGAAAAGGGTAAAAATGGCCACAAGGGGGCCAATGGAAAGTTGAGCGTGCTAGACGCGTCGAGGGTGGAATGACGATTGCCCGAGCGACGAGACATACGTCACGCATTCGTGCAATCGAGGTTTGGGGAGACATACGTCAAGCCATTCCCGTTTCATTCAAGTTTGGTTTTGTTACTCTAAGGAATCTCAAAGGGAACCAAAGCTTTAAAAGGAAAGTTAAAGAAAAGAAAAACAACACGAACAAATTTGTTGTTCGGTTTTACTAAAAAATCATGAACGTTACTTGTTGCTTAAGTTATTGAAACTCAAGAACAAGTTTGGTTCAAGTTTGAATGGCAAACACAATCATAAAACATGCAAAACGTTGGAAAGTTCACAAGTTCGGCTCAATTCGAGCTTGGTTTTAAGAATGAGCAAACTCGGCTTAAGTTCGCGTTTGGATTGAAAATCATGAACAACGTGGTTGTTCAAGTTTGTTTTTGAAATAGACGAACTTAGCTTGTTGCTCAAACTTGGTTTTGAAAATGTTGAGAACATAACTTGTTTCACAAGTTATTCAAAATTTGTCGCACGAACTTGTAAAATCTTCAAAGTTTGTGCAAGATTATGAGTTGGGTTTGGACCAAAATGGTTTTAACCCTCTTTAGGTTCTGAATCAAGGGCTAGAATCCCAAAAATTTGACATTTGAATGCCTGATTCATATTCTGAATTTCACATACTTCGCAGAGCAACCAGAACTTGGCTCTGCGAAGTCAGGTTCTGGTGTGTTCGCAGTGCGAGCAAGGCTTGGCTCTGCGAAGTATGCGAATTTCTTAACTCAGAAGCTGTTTCTGAACAGAAGTTCAGAAACTGCTTCTAAGCAAGATTCAGAACCTAAAGGAGGTTAAGAAACTTGACAAAAAGGAAGAAAAAAGGGTGAAAAAACACAGTTTTAAAGCTTGGCCCCTTTGAGGTCCTTTTTGGGGTTCAAAGGAGGTTTTGGTTCACAAAACAAAATTGGACAAAGCAAGATATGTAAATAGCATATACAATAGAAAAGAAAGGTTATAGGAGACTTACAGAACTCCTAGCAATGCTTGATTAAGACTGGAAGTAGCTTACTTACTTTGTGAAAGGTTATGAACAAGGTTCAAAGTGTTTGTGATGAACTGGTTTTGTGTTGCAATGCAAGGGATTTTTTGGAGTGAATTTCGTGTGTGTTGGCTCTCTAGATTGGTATGTTTTTGACTGGTTTTCAATGTATTCAGTTGTGTGTGATCCTTATGCCTTGCCCTTCCTTTTATAGGCATAAATGCAAATCTTTGCAATGATGAACAATGATGAACAAAATCCTAAAACACTAGCTGATCATGAGCTAAACTCAGGCTAGATCACTTTGCATTTAATGCTAATGGATAGAACTTGCTTTGCCTTGTGCCAAGGGGCAAGGTCTTGACTGATCTCAGCCACAAATGCCATTGATTCTAGAAGGTAATGATGGCAAAATCTGTAAAACAGGGCAGCTGCAAAAGGGATGATTCTTGGGATCAAACCTTGCAATCTTGGAAGGTCAAGCAATCAAAACGTGTACTGCCATGTACAGGGAGATTGGGGGAATCAAAATCAGCATGTGGGCTTATGTGTGGGAGGAGAAATTCAGGTCAAAACAGGGCATGTCACACAGCTTTTTTGCAACATAAACCACTTGGGATTGACTGCTTTTGGCAGGGAAAAAGGGAAGGAAATGGATCAAGCAGCTGGCTGGCATGTTTAGGTTGGGTGAGGGGTCAATTTGGGGGGACAAAAACTGACCAAGGATAGCCAATTTGTTTGATCACATGAGAGGTTGGAAGAAAGTTCCTCTTTCCTTTAACCTTTAATGTCACACATTAATTTTTGCCTTGCTGCACCAAATCAGTCACAAAATAGCAAGAATACAAGTAATAATGCTACTAATGATAATTGTAGTTGAAAGCAAAAAGGATAAACAACTATATAAAAATCTGCAGAATTTTCGCAGAGGTCGCAGTTCGAAGGTGAGTTCGCACTGCGAACTTCACTTTTTTTGATTTTTTTGTATTTAAAATAAAAGGTAAAAATGGGGAAAATAATAATAATATATAACAATAATAATAATGATAAAAATGCAAAATGGCAATAAAAATGAATAAAAATAGTAATGACAATAAATAAAACTTAATAATATTAAAAGATAAAAAACTAATAGTAATAAAATAATAATGATATTATTAAAAAAAACATAACAATAATAATATTAATATTAAGGATAATGATGATGATATAAAATGTTATAGCAATAATAAAAATAATAAAAGGTAAAAAATAAATAATAACAAATATAATACCCAAAAAATATAAGTCAAAAAATGGGGTATGACACAAAGCAACGTAGCGATGCCTCTATTCAGTCCACACGAACAGAACTTCTCCGATGACCGGTGCTAGCCAATTCCAACGGAGATTCAGAGAGAACAGGGTTTAGAGAGCGGCGGCTAGGGTTTCACAACTTTTGTGAATTAGGTTAAGTGTTCAACAAAAATCTGTAATGCTTTACCACAAGAGTTCTATTTATAGAACCTCTTGTGTGGTCAACAAGCCAAGCACTTAAATACACCGTACCTTACGGTGCACCATATTTCACTTAAACACACCGTACCTTACGATGGACCGCGTTTCTCTATTTCATAAATTAAATAATAAGTCATACTTAATTATTTAATTACTAATAAGTCCTACTTATTATTTTATAAATAAGTCTTACTTATTTATTTCTCTCATCTATATGTCCTTTGTGTGTGACCCCTATAGGTTCCCATAACGTTGGCAATAATATTAAATCACCTATTTAATATTATAAACAGTGAGTGGTATCTAGCAACACATCACTGCTACCCAAGTGACAAGAATGTCATGTGATCTGACGAAACCTTTCCGTGATAATGATCATGTGTATAATTACCCTTTTGCCCTCATGTCTATATTGAACACAAGGCATAGACCGTGTCATCCTTGTCTAGTTCAATATTGGGCCCATAGACATTTCTCCTGTTATGTAGGAGGGGCGAATTCCATCTAGGTCATTCATGTCCCTTAGCATGATTCATGGAGTACCCATCAACCAACTTTATAGTTATCCTATTACAGACAACGTTTGAATGGTGATAAAGCACTCGACTCCTACATCTAGGGTACATAGTGGTTTCAGGTCAAAGGGTGGAATACACCACTATCACTATGAGAATATCTTATGACACTTTTCATAACTTTTACTATGTAGTATTCTCATGGCGGGTCAATCCAGTATAAATAATACTCCTAATATTTATACCTATGTGAAGACTTGATAACTCTTTATCTGTGATCCGTGAGATGTGATCATCAGTCTACCCACATAATAGTCTCTATGCTTTAATGTTATCCCATTTCACAATAAAGCTTGACTACGAATACTTTAAGAATAATGTCCTTTCGTTTAATGAGTCTCACGATTAAGTCACACTTAATGCTCCATTAAACAGACTAATTATTCTAGGGAATTTATTATTTTGAAACTAAACAAAAGAATAAATAAGATGCCTTATATATATATTCATAAATATATATCAATGTCATGATACAAAGCCAAATCCAATCAAAATAGATTGGCTATTAGGGCTTACTCCAACATGGTGTATGTCCACTTACACAAACACCAACGAACCAAACTTGACCTATGTGCTGTGAAGTATGTTTTTTTGGGATATGCCACTAACACAAAAGGATACTGTTGCTATGAACCGACCACCAAACGTTATTACACCACAATGGATGCAACATTCCTTGAGTCTGAAAATTACTACTCATCCTCAACTATCACTTCTCATCTTCAGGGGGAGACAACTAGTGAAGATATGAAGTGGTGGGAGTGCCAAGTTATTGAGGATGCTAGTCATGAAGCACTGATGCATGATACATGTATCAATGCAACCGATATAGGAGAGAACATTGGTCATGACATGTTAGTGGAAGAGTCTGATGGTGATGATGTAGTTATTGTTGAGCATGACAATCCTATAATTGTGAATGTTGATAATGATGTTGCAGGAAATGATGAAAATTATCTGAGCAGTGCCCCCCTCTCTCGTACACACAACAATGACACTCTTGAGGATGGCCACGAGGTAAGCACTCCTGAACCACTTTATGATGATAATTCAGATTCTACTACAAATTATCAATTACCTTACATGCACAATAGGGGTAAACCCCCAGACCGCTATTCACCGGACATTGAAGGAAGGGGTTCAAGGTACCCAATTGCTAATTATGTTAGCACTAAGAGACTATCTAAACCACTAAAAGCCTTTGCACACAAGCTGTCCTCCGGCCATATTCCAACAGGATTGCATGAGGCGTTATCAAATCCAAACTGGTCTCGAGAGATTCAAGAAGAGATGGAAGCATTACTAAAGAATAACACATGGAACCTTGTCTCATTGCCGAGTGGGAAGAAGACTGTAGGTTGCAAATGGGTATTTTCCATTAAATACAAAGTTGATGGTTCTATAGAGAGATATAAGGCAAGATTGGTGGCCAAAGGGTATACACAAACTTATGGCATAGACTACCAAGAGACTTTTTCACCGGTGGCGAAGTTGAATACAGTTAGAGTCTTGTTGTCTATTGCTGCAAATTTAGACTGGCCATTACATCAATTTGATGTAAAGAATGCTTTTCTACATGGAGAGTTGGAAGAGGAGGTATATATGGACATTCCACCAAGGTATACTGTGTCATCTGGTGATCGGACTGTATGCAAGTTGCAACGGGCTTTATATGGATTGAAGCAATCCCCACGTGCTTGGTTCGGACGGTTCAGCTTGGCTATGAAAAAATATGGGTTCCAACAGAGCAATTCTGACCATACACTTTTCTTGAAACATAACAAAGGAAAGGTTACTGCATTAATAATCTATGTTGATGATATGATTATTACATGTAATGATATAGAGAAGATCTCCAAAATTCAGAGGCAACTCAGAACTGAATTCTAAATGAAGAACCTTGGAGGACTAAAATACTTTCTTGGAATTGAAGTGGCCAAATCAAATGAAGGCATATTCATTTCCCAAAGAAAGTACGTATTGGATTTATTATCTGAAGTTGGAATGCTTGATTGTAAGCCAGTTGATACTCCAATCATTCAAAACCATAAATTTGGAGAAAATAGTGATTCAGTGCCAACAAATAAAGAACAATACCAGAGATTGGTAGGAAAGTTAATCTATTTGTCACATACTCGTCCTGATATAGCATATGCGGTCAACGTCGTAAGTCAATATATGCAGAATCCAAGTGAAGCTCATATGTACGCAGTAATCAGAATAATCTGATACCTAAAGTATGCTCCCGCTAGAGGACTTATGTTCTATAAAAATAACCAACCTAATGTGGAAGGTTATACAAATGTAGATTGGGCAGGCAGTTTGTCGGACAGAAGGTCTACGTCCGGGTACTTTACTTTTGTTGGTGGTAATCTTGTTACATGGAGGAGTAAAAAACAGAAGGTTATGGCTTTATCTAGTGCTGAGGCAGAGTTTAGAGGAATCTATAAGGGTCTGTGTGAACTACTATGGTTGAAAAGATTGTTAACTAAGATTGGTTTTGAACCCAAAACAGAAATGAATTTATTCTGCGATAACAAGGCAGCAATTGATATTTCACACAACCCAGTTCAACACGATCGTACCAAGCATATCGAGGTGGATAGACATTTTATCAAACAGAACCTGGAAGAAAAAGTCATCAAATTTCCTTTTGTCAGATCTGAAGATCAACTCGCAGATATGTTAACAAAAGCTGTCTCAAGTAAAGTCTTCCATAGCTCACTAGACAAGTTGGGTATTAGAAATATATACTCACCAACTTGAGGGGGAGTGTTGGCGTGAGCTGTTTTTCCTTTTATAATTAGCTAATTCTTAGGAGAGATTTATGGCAGTTTGTTGCTAAAAATCGTTGACTCTTATTCTATATTAGCTCCTTGCCATATATAGTGATTAGTACAGCTGTATAATTTTAATGGACCATTTCCCATTAATGTATATATAAACAGTCTGTGACTAGCTGAAAGATACAGTGAAATAGAAAAGAATTCTTTTTCCTGATATGAAATATATGTTGTTCTGAGTTAACACATGCATACAAATCCTAAAGTGGATAGTCTAAAATTGGGGGATTGGTGAACATGAAAGAATTAAGGTTAAACAGGTTGTAAGTAAGTGTATTTCTAAAAACCAATTTGCTTGAAGATCTATTTTAGATAAAAACCAGTCGAAAATTGCTCTTCTCTCTTTCAAAATTGTTCATTCCCTTATATCAACGATAGTTAACTGCCGCTAGCACTTTTAAGATCGGTTCAATCACTTTGTAAGTCGGTTTAACAGATCTTAAAAGTATCAGGGGCAGTTAACTACCGCTGAAAAGTGCCGAATGGCAGTTAATTGTCGCTGATATAAGGGAATGAACAATTTCATAAGCGAGAAGAGTAATTTTCAACCCAGTCTGCTTGTAAGAAAGTGCATTTCTAAAAACCAGATTGTACTTAAGGTTGTCGCTATGAAGTCTAAAGGTAGGATTGGTGAGGTAGCTCTAAAAGCTTGATATAAGCAAATGAGAGGACACGAACAATTGGGATTACTTAAAAGAGGTTATGGGTTTTGCAGATCACTCGATATAGTACATTATGATGTGTCTAGAAACAGTTGATTATATTATTATGAAAAAATAATGAACGTGTTTGTTTTATCATTTCAGGAAGAGGGCTTAATCAAGGAGAACCACTCTCTCCCTATTTACTTATCCTCTGTGATGAAGTACTGTGAATTCGATTAAACTCACACCAATACTATGACATGTGGAACAAAATTAGTAGCAACAAATAACCAAAGTGACCAAACAAACTACAGACAATAAAAATGAAAAATGAGAAGAAGAACGAACACCACGATATTTGTTTATGCAATTCCGCCTATATTGACCTATGTTTACACAATTTTTTAGCAATGAATGGTGCTCCTTTTTCGGTGCATCATACTATAAGCCAAAGCATAATAAAAATTTCATCCTAATCAATTTATCGTAATTTTAGTGGCATGTTTCTCTTATTTTTAAGCAAAAATTGTTTTTAATCAGAGTACAATGTATCTTTTTTCAAGTTGTATTGTTTGAGTTTTTGATTTTTTTTGGCTTCAAGTTAGATCACAGTATTCTATTGAATTTACCCATGTTTTGTTAAATGTGACATTGCATGGAGGATGTAATCAATTGGGAAATAGATTCTATCCATTGAGTCCTCTTAATTTTTTAATTTTTCTCAAGTGGAGTCTCAACCATTATACATATTGAGAGAGAGTAGTTACAATTAACCAAAAATGTGGATGATACGACAGAGAGGATCCAAATCCAACCAGTTGTTTCGAAGATTAATGAAAATGTTTAAATTTGGTTTGTTGGGACAAGTTCAATACTAAAAATTAGGCCAAATACAATTTTTGGTCCTTTAAGTTTGACAAGAATACCGGATTAGTCCTTTAAGTTTTTAAGTTTCAAATAGATCCTTAAAAGGGTAACGGTGTAATAAATTAACAACTTAAAGGACATATTTGAAACTTAAGAACTTAAAGGACTAATCCGGTATTTTTATCAAACTTAAAGGACCAAAAGAGGTATTTGACCTAAAAATTAAATCCAATGGTCCTGTCCCAAGCACATTGCATTATAATGTTTCAGAACTGAAAGAGTCAACTGTTTCCATTGACTGCAAATCTGCAATACCGGTCTTTCTTGGCAATGTTTCCTGTCTTTCTTGGCAATGTTTCCGGAAGACTTGAGCCTTCTGACGTGGGTCAATATCAACGTGGAATATGGAAGTAGTATAGATACTATAAAATAAAGGAGAATGATAGCAATTGCGTTTGGAATATTGGTTTAAATTCTAAAATAAATAAGTTTGAATAAAAAGTGATGTATTATTACTAAGACAAAAGTAAAAATTTGTATTTTTAAAATAAAGTTTCTATTAAGTGATTTCTTAATCAATGTTCTTAGGGTACTCGTTAGAAAGACCCGAAAATAAAAGAACTGATTTGTACTTTCATTTATGCGAAATGGTAACAAATGTCCTTAAGGCACTTGATAAGAAGTCTGATGAAAAAGTTTTATCTTAAGAATTGTGCATTCATTACATTTAAACTTTAAAAATTAACTTTGCCTTTATTAAACTCATTAATTATTCCTATTTTTATCTTATTAACAAGTGTGATCACTTATTAGCATAACCCCTCGTTTATTTAAGCCAACTTCATTTTATTTTTTTGGTAGACATTTAAACCAACTCGTTTATTCATAATAAATTCATAAGACTAATGATACAAGCTGGCCCCATCTTGTGTTAAGTATTTAATTTAATCCAAATATAGGGAAAATTTATCTAAGGTGTGGATGGTTTGCAAATGGATTGCTTTTGCATTAACACTCTTGAAAGAGTCAATCTTGATATTGGTAAAGATGAAGTTATGCACATTGAAAATTTCTTGGTTGGCAAGAATTGTTTGTTGCATGAAAAATTGTGTAACTTAAATTGTTATTTTAAAATTTACTTAGATTTACACTATTATGTTTAATGATATAATTTTTGTGTTTTATAGGCATGGATATATGAACACCTTGAAAATATTTGTACGAGGGATTATGATGTGAATTACAGAGAGGAGCGTCTACGCGTTAACGAGATCATATAGAAAAGGGGTCATGCTACACTAGATTATTACAGGGTGTCCTTGGAGCGCATTATGGTTGATCACATAAATTTAAATCCATATAATAGTTGTCGTGAGAGTCATCTGTTTGAGAACATCATTTGGTTTTCAGGATGGATAGTGAAGGTGAGAAAAACACACAAGAAGGGGGGGTTGAATTGTGTGGACTCAAAAACTTAGGTTTCTTTTCTTCTCAAAAATTATGTTAAGTTCAGAATCAAAGTTCTGAACTTTTATCAAAGTTAATTAGCAGCGGATTCAAATGAAAAGAGAGAAGGGAAAAGAGACACACAATGTTTTTATACTAGTTCCTTCCACAAGTTGGAAGTAGTCTAGTCCCCTTGTTACTAACAAGAGATTTGAACTATAATCAAACTGATTACAATTGCTCAGACCACAAAGGAATGAGACTTCAATGCTCAAACACCTAAGAGACTTCTAATGCTCAGAACACTAAGTAATGAGACTTCCTGCTCATACCACAAAGGAATGAGACTTCCCTGCTCAGACCACAAAGGAATGAGACTTTCTAATGCTTAGAACACTAAGTAATGAGACTGCAAATGCTCAGTACGCAGACTGAGACTTGAACCAAACTGAATTACAAAGAAAGTAAGTTTGGGTTGAACACTTGATCAAATATCAGAGGTGTTCACTTAATACAACTCAGGTTTAGACTCTGAACCTTAAGAAATTCTAAGATACAAAGATTGAAAGAATTTCTAAGAGTTTAGTGAACTACGAATTTTGACAGCAAAAACAGAGCACACTTCAGTCAGTTTTGTTTCAAGAGTCTTAGCATTTTTCTTCTTCAATTCTTCTTCCTTATATAGAGGAAAATAGAGTTGTTGAAGAAAGCCAGGAATTAAGCAAAGAGCCGTTGCAAATTGGAACTAGGCCAGGCTGAAATTGCGAGCTAAACTCAACAGAAAACCAGAGCAGCAACCATTTTTGAATTTGCTTTCCTTAAAAGCTGGGGAATGTTTGAGTCAGGGAGACAACTGTTCCATTGGAGTTGTTCTGACACTGCAGGCATTAAATGCTGAAGGAAACTTTCCACGTCAGACTTCAGAAGCTTCTTCGTGAACAGTACTTCAGAAGCTCTCTTCAGACTCAGACTTCAGAAGCACTGTTCATCAGACACACTTCTTCAGACGTTGACTTTTGTTGACCTTCAGAAGCACTGTTCATCAGACGCACTCTTCATCAGACGCTCCCTTCAGATGTTGACTTTCATTGACCCTCAGACTCAGCCTTCAAACGCTGCCTTCAGACGCACCCTTCAGACTCTGCCTTCAGAAACACTATTCAGACTCAGTCTTCAGACTCACCCTTCAGACACATTTTTCCTTCAACTTTGCAACATAGCTTCTAAGCTTTCCTTCTTGCTCTTTAGCTTGTTCTTCCATAACCATTATCAAATACCAATCATTAAGAACGTGGTTCTGCATAACTTAGAACAAAGCATTAGCAATTACCAATTTTCTTTTTAACACTTTGTTATCATCAAAACCTTAAAGAGAGATGTTCATACAAATTGTTCCAACAATCTCCCCCTTTTTGATGATGACAAACATAAGTATTAATCAGAAAATTGTTGTTAATTTAATTAACAAGTTGAATGCAGGGTGTGAGGTTTGTAAGCTCCCCCTGAGTCTGATCCAGGTTAATTAAATTCAGTTTAAATCACAAATGTGAAAATTTCAGAATTGTTGTTAACTTTAATTAACAAGCTGACTTTAGGAGAGGTGTGCAAGCTCCCCCTAGGTCTAACAGTCCACAAGGTGAGGTTTGTAAGCTCCCCTTGATTCTTATCCAAGTTAATTAAACTCAACTTAAAACAATCAAGTGAAATTATCACTCAGAATTATAAATAACAAGCTGACTTCAGGTTCTGAGATTTGTAAGCTCTCCCCCTAAGTCTGATAATCCACAGGATGAGTTTTGTAGGCTCCCTGAGTCTTATCCTTGTTATTTTAAATTCATTTTAACTCACTAAGAGTCATGTATCTCACAGAAATTCAATTCAGAGGCTAGAGATCAAAAACAGTTCTCATAAGTTAATTTCAATCATAACTTAACTTATGTTCAGAGCCTCAGGCCTTAATACCTTTTACTCCCCTTTCATAAGTTAATTACTGACAGAATTTAACTTATATTTTGAGCTCAGGAGCTTTAATACTTGTTTTACATTTCTCCCCCTTTTGTCATCAACAAAAAGAAAGTTTTAGAAAGGAAAAATTTCAGAAAAAAAAAATTTCTCCCCCTTTTAAGAAAGTTTGAAAAACATGTGAGATAATCATGCAATCATATAGGTAATCAAGCAGCAAAGATGAGAATCAGAGCAGCTTGATCATACATGAAGTATATGACATTGCATTTTCTAAAAACTAGAATGATGTTCAGAAGCATAAAATGATAGTTCAGAGCTTCTGACCAGAGCATTCTTTGTTCAGACATAGCTGTTCAGTATATCTTGTTCAGTACCACTGAACTATTTTAACAAAATTGATCAGATCATATACCTACTGAAGGTTTTAGCACTATTGAACTCTTTACAGAAACTGAAAAAGTATTGCTGCTAATACCAAGATATAGCATTTGGTTCAGTGCTGCTGAAATCTTTCAGACAAAACTGATACCAATTTTTAAATAAGTTCTGAAAGACTGAACTTGTTTGATACAATTTGAGCATTTGAAAAATGTGTCTGTGTTTATTAAACAATTTAAGCATTTGATACCAAAAACAGAAACACATATTTTAATATTGATGACTTTGGGAGGGACAAAGTATAACTTTCAAAGCTTTAAATCTTCATTGCCCAAATTATCAGATTCAGAAGTCAGAAAATCCAGGTTCTGAACCTTCAGACTCTGAATTTTTCAGGGCTTAACTTTCTTCAGACTCTCAAAAATGAATGTCTGATAAGTCTTAGCTTCTGATAAACTCATAATCTTAGTTTTTATTCAGATTCAAGCATATTTTTCAAGAGATAAAGTGCATGTTCAGATTCTTTTTAATAAAATTGAATCTTTCTTCTGTTAGGGGTTTTGTGAATATGTCAGCCCATTGATGATCAGTATCAATGAATTCAATATCCAGAACACCTTTCTGAACATAATCTCTTATAAAATGATGTTTAATTTCTATATGCTTGGCTCTAGAATGCAGAATTGGATTTTTAGACAAACATATTGCAGCAATATTATCACAATAAATAGGAATGTTATCTGCATGAATCTGATAATCCTCTAATTGATGTTTCATCCAGAGCAGTTGTGTGCTACAACTTGCAGCTGAGATGTATTCTGCTTCAGTTGTTGACAAAGCAATAGTTGCTTGTCTTTTGCTGGCCCAGGATATCAGATTCTCACCAAGAAACTGACGGTTTCCACTGGTGGATTTTCTTTCAATCCTGTCCCCAGCATAATCAGCATCACAGAATCCAACTAGCTTATAATTCAAGGATTTCTTGTACAGAAGTCCCAAATTAGTTGTTCCTTTCAGATACCTAAAGATTCTCTTGACAGCAGTCATATGAGATTCTCTAGGATCTGACTGGAATCTAGCACACAGACAGACACTAAACAAAATATCTGGCCTAGAAGCAGTTAAGTATAACAGAGAACCTATCATACCTCTGTACAGCTTCTGATCTACTTTTGAGCCATTGTCCTCTTTGCTTAAGGTGCAGGTAGGATGCATTGGTGTTGTCATCAACTTACAATCATCAAGCTGGAACTTCTTCAGAAGCTCCTTTGTGTATTTGGACTGATGAACATAGACACCTTCTTTGCATTGGTTGATTTGAATTCCCAAAAAGAATTTCAACTCTCCTGTCATGCTCATTTCAAATTCATCCTGCATTAACTTAGAAAATTCTTTGCAAAGAGAGGCATTAGTAGAACCAAATATGATATCATCAACATATATTTGCACAATTAAGATATCTTTCTTAAGAGTTTTTCTAAAGAGTGTATTGTCAACTTGACCTCTTACAAATTATTTTTAATCAAGAAATTGCTTAGTCTTTCATACCAAGCTCTAGGAGCTTGTTTCAGACCATATAGAGATTTCTTAAGTTTAAAAACAAAATCTGGATTTTTAACATCTTCAAAACCAGGAGGCTGTTTAACATAAACTTCATGAGAAATAACACCATTTATGAAAGCACTCTTAACATCCATTTGATACAAGATGATATCATGATTAACAGTATAAGAAAGAAGTAACCTGATTGCTTCCAGTCTTGCAACAGGAGCAAAAGTTTCAGTGTAGTCTATTCCTTCCTGCTGGCTGTAGCCTTGAGGTACCAGTCTTGCTTTGTTTCTGATCACTTCTCCTTGTTCATTAAGCTTGTTTCTGAACACCCATTTTGTTCCAATAATGTTCTTATGATCAGGTTTTGCAACAAGATCCCAGACATCATTCCTTTGAAACGGGTTTAGTTCTTCCTGCATAGCTACAATCCAGCCATCATCTGCAAGTGCTTCATCAGCTGTTGTGGGCTCAATCATGGATAGAAGACCAAGCATAGACTCATTCTGACTGAATGCTGATCTAGTCTTCCTTAGACTGTTCTTGTTCCCAATAATCAGCTCCTCAGGATGTGAAGACTTGTATTTGAATGAGGTTCTGGGTGGATTAGCTTCTGAAGAACCATCAGGGATTTGTTCAGAACCATGCTGGTCTTGATTTGCTTCAAGAGTAGTGTCATTATCAGAGAGTTTCTCAGATTCTTCATCATTTCCAGCTTCTGAACTTTCTTCAGACTCTGAACTCAGTTCAGGTTCTAAAGGTTCTTCTGAGAGTCTGAAATCTGCAAAACTCTCAACCAGCTCTGGTATTTCATTACCAGGCTTCTTATCATCACATCTAATATGTATAGCTTCTTCAACAACATGTGTTTCAGAATTATACACCCAGTATGCTTTAGATCTCTCTAAGTATCCTAAAAAGGTACCCTTTTAAGCCTTAGCATCAAATTTCTTTAGGTAGATCTTATTGTTCAGTATGTAACAAGTACAACCAAAAACTGATGAAAATAATAAATTCTTGGTTTTCTTCCTTTAAAAAGTTCATATGATGTTTTATTCAGAATAAGTCTGATATAGATCCTGTTCTGAATATAACATGTTGTGTTAACAGCTTCTGCCCAAAAGTACTTAGCAATTTTGGATTCATGGATCATGGTTCTGGCCATTTCTTGCAAAGATCTGTTCTTTCTCTCTACAACTCCATTTTGTTGTGGAGTTCTAGGAGATGAGAACTCATGGAGAATTCCATGATCTTCACAAAAATTTTCAAAAGGTTCATTTTCAAATTCCCCACCATGATCACTTCTGACTTTTAAAATTTTCAAATCAGTTTCATTTTGTACTTGTTTACAGAATTTGTAAAACACATCATATGTTTCATTTTTAGTTCTAAGGAATTTAACCCAAGTCCACCTACTATAATCATCAACAATTACAAGCCCATATTTCTTCCCATTGATTGAAGCTGTTCCAACAGGACCAAATAAATCAATGTGAAGCAGTTCTAAAGGTTTTGAGGTGGAAACAATGTTTTTTTTATTTAAAAGAAGTTTTAGAAAATTTTCCAATTTGGCATGCACTACACAAGGCATCTGAGTGATAGTCAATTTTAGGCAGGCCTCTGACCAGTTGCAACTTGTTAAGCTTAGAGATGAGTCTCCAGTTAGCATGTCCCAACCTTTTGTGCCATACCCATTTCTCATCACTCACAGACAGAAGGCAAACTACCTTCTGCTGAACCAATTCTGAAAAATTGATTTTATAAACATTGTTTTTCCTGTTTCCTTTGAACACTACAAACTTATCTTTGTTGTTAATTACAGTACAAGTGTTCTTATTGAACAAGACTTCATAATTACTATGACATAATTGACTTATGCTAAGTAAATTATGTCTAAGTCCATCTACCAGCCAGACATCATCAATGTACAGGGAAGAATTACCTATCTTACTAGTACCAACGATCTTTCCTTTCTGACTTCCTCCAAACCCCACAGTTCCTCCCTCTTTCAGAGTCAGGGTTTGGAACATAGACTTGTCTCCTGTCATATGATGCGAGCATCCATTGTCCAGGTACCAGGACCTTTCCTTTTCTTTGGATGACAAGCATATCTGCAATAGAAATGATCTCAGACTTAGGTACCCAGATTTTCATGGGTCCTTTTTGGTTAGTCCTGAAAGGTTTTGGCTTTTTCATCTTGTGTCTGGAGTTATAGAACTCGGACTTGTTCAGATACTTTGGATATGAATCCTTAAATCTTGAATAAGTCTGGTTTTTAGAAACTGAGTTCTTTAGAACCTGAGTTCTCAATGGTTTTGACTCAGATTTCTTCAGAACCTGAGACTTGTATGTCTTTGGTTCTGAGTTGTTTAGAGTCTGAATCATTGAATACTTTGGTTCTGATTTCTTCAGAGCTCTAATTTTGTTAGCTTCATACACAAGGCAAGCTTCAGTTTTACCTTTCTTAAAACAGTCAGAAGCAGATGACAGATTTGCTTTCTTTTGCTTGCTTTGCTTGACATTCTGAGATTGAAAATGTTTTGTATAGACTGGTTTAGTAGTTTTTGAAGTTTTCATAAACCCAGTCTTTGTAAAATTTGAGTTTGAATTCTTCAGACTCTGAGAGTTACTAGTTTCAGGTTCTAAACTCTTCAGACTCTGAACATTTTCAGGTTTAGAGTCTGATTTTCTCCTACTCTTAGGCTTATGACCTTTTGGTTGAGACTTTGGCAAGGTTTTAACATCTGCCATCATCTTTCCCTTAGGCTCAGAAGCTTTAGAGTCTGAGCAGTTCAGAACTTCAGACTCAGTCTCAGTTTCTGCTAATTTCTGTTTCTCAGAATTATCAGAAGCAGGCACAAAGCATATTTCATTGCCTTTCATAATATTTTCATTTGAAAGTTTGAATGAATCATTGTTAAATCCAATACCTTCACCTTTGTTTCTGTAAATACTATAAATCATAGAAGCAACCTTACTTCTATTAATTCCAGTTAAAATAAAGTCCTGAAGAGCAATTTCATGTTCATTAGGAATTTCTTCAGGTTTCTTATGAGTCTCATCTCTGAGTTCTCTAACTTCTTCATCAAACTCAATGATTTGATTCTGAAGTTTGAGATTTTCCTCAGACAGCAAGTTAGTTTTATTTTTCAAAGATTTTATTTCTCCTAACTTGCTTTTGAGGTGACTCATAAGATCTTTAACTGTTTCAATTAATTCAGATCTAGTGAGTTCAGAATATACCTCATCTTCATCATCTGAGTCTGAACAAGATTCTGCATCAGAAAATGCAGTTGCCATCAAAGCCAGGTTTGCTTCCTCTTCATCAGACTCAGACTCATTGTCCAGATCATCCCATGTTGCCATGAGACTCTTTTTAAGCTTGTTTCTGAAATTACTAGACTTTGAGCTAGGCTTATTTGATTTCTCTTTTGACTTGTCCTTCTGAAGATCAGGACAGTCAGCAATATGTTGGGTTTTTGTAGATTGGCTACATTTTGCAAAAACATCTACTAGCCAGATGCTGGGACAGATGCGGTAGCATATGGAACAACATTATGTGACTTGTGTTTTCGCGCCAGCTAGCGCTTTATATTTGTGTTCGCAATCTTCCAAAGATTTGCCTGAAGTTTTATTTTCCTCTAGCTTGCTGATCAAGGCGCGTGTATCTGATTGAAGATTTGCTTGAAGTTTTATTTTGCCTTGGTATTTTTTTTTCAAGATATTATTCTATATTTGGAAGTTTTTTTATTGTCTCTAGAAGATTTTTTCAGCTGGACCGGACAATGTCCATGCTCTATTTTGAAGCCCAGACCCGTGCTATCTCAGTACTATATATTCGTGAAGGCAAACCCTAGTAGGGTAACTAAAAACCGTGTGTGTTAGCAAAGCGTGTGTTTAAGGTTTTTAGGGTTTCTTTTGTTAATTGTGAGCCTTTCTTGTATCTCCCTGGTTCAAGCTAAGGACTGAGTTTGTTTGAGTTGTAATTGTAAGCTGCTCCTAAGCTTTTAAGTACGGAGTGAGCATGTGTTATTAGAGTGTGTCTCTTGGTGTGTTTTGCGTGTTTGATTACAATACTGTTTGTGCTGTTAGTAGGAATTGAGACGGGGTCTTATATCTAGGAGTTCCTAGATAGAGTTGCCACTGGTAGGGTCTAGGTGCAAAGTCAAGTAGTGTGTCTGCGTTGGTCTTTTCACTAGAACTATAATAGTGGAATCATTCCTGGATTGGTATCCCCCAGAGTAGGAGAGTTGCTCCGAACTGGGTTAACAAACTCACTGTGTACTTTTTATTTCCGCTGTGTTCCTCTTAATTTGTGCTTTGTTACGCTGTGTTATTTTAATTGTAGTTCTGAGTAGACAGGCGCTCGGACAGTTGTGCCAACATTGTGCACAGCATCTGTCAGTCAGGTTGCCAGGAATTTCAATTGGCATCAGAGCAGGCACCCTGTTCTGTGTGGGTGAGCTCCAGGGAAAGAATTTTCTGGCTTAATGGATAAAGAAGGAGGACTGGTGAACAGACCACCCTTGTTGGATGGGTCGAACTATGACATTTGGAAATCACGCATGACAGCATTCTTGAAATCGCTAGACAGCAGAGCTTGGAAGGCTGTGATCAAGGCATGGGTCCCTCCTAAAATAAAGGATGCGAATAATGTTGATACTGATGAGTTGAAACCAGAAGAGGAGTGGTCTACAGCAGAAGACACTGCAGCTATTGGAAACTCTAAAGCCCTGAATGCTTTGTTTAATGGTGTAGACATGAACATGTTCAGGTTGATTAAACAATGTACTATTGCTAAGGAAGCTTGGGATATCCTAAGAACAGCTCATGAAGGTACTCAAAAGGTCAAGAAGTCAAGGCTACAACTGCTAACAACACAGTTCGAGAATTTGAGAATGAAGGAAGGAGAGAGTGTTCATGACTTTCACATGAATGTGCTAGAATATGCTAACACATTTGAATCCTTGGGGGAAAAGATATCCAATGAAAAACTGGTAAGCAAAATTCTCAGGTCCCTGCCTAAGAAATTTGATATGAAAGTATGTGCTATTGAGGAGGCCCAAGATATTGGAAATATGAAAGTTGATGAGTTGATTGGATCTCTTCAAACTTTTGAATTAAAGGCTAATGAAAGATCTGAAAAGAAAGACAAGAACATTGCTTTCATCTCCAACACTGATGAAGATGATGTGGAGAGTGATTTAGATACTGATGAGAGCATCTCTGAAGCTATTGTGTTGTTGGGCAAACAATTTAATAAAGTTGTGAAGAGGATGGACAGACGCCCTAGGACAAATGCTCCGGACAACAGTCACAGCATCTATAAAAATGTCAACAATCAGAGGAAACCTAAAACTGATGACAAAATCAATCAAAGCAAAGGGGTGCAATGCCATGAATGCGAAGGATTTGGTCACTGTGCGCACCTCGTTTTTTTCCTTGGGAAAAAGACGCGCAAATCCTCCGAGGTCGTTCGCAAACGCTCGGAGGGCCTTTGTGAAGCCGCCACCAAAGTTTTTGTGTAAAGGGAACGTTGATAAACCCTTAAGTTTTTTTTTTGTTTAAATGGAAACGATAATAAAACCCTTTTGACGATGAGGATAAGGATTGGTCATCGTAACCATTGTCGGGTTCGGGAGTCGGTTACGCAAGGGGAAGGTATTAGCACCCCTCACGTCTGTTGTACTCAACGGGAACCTTCTATTTGGTCAAAGCTTGAATTGTTTTTTTAATATTTTGCGCGCATGTTCATTTATGTTAAAAATATAATAAAGGGGGGGGGGGGAGAAAGAGATAAAAACAAACGAAAGAAAAGAAGGAAAAAAAGTTTTTATTATTGCGCTTGACAAGATGTCGATCTTGCTCCTACGTATCTCCCGGTAGTCGGAGAATTCAAAGCGTACGTAGTTCTTTGGTAGAAAAACGTACATGTGTTGGTTAATTTTAAATGGACGATGTTTTAACCGAATTCTTGCGATTTAAACGTAGCTTGTATGCTCGCGCTTGGGAGACTTATTAAGCGTATAGCTTGTATGCTCGCGTTTGGGAGACTTATTAAGCGTTTGTTCGTGAATCGCATTAGAATTGTTAAAAGGTACGTCCGTTAGGGTAAAGGGTTAATTGGTCGCTATGGGACCAAGAGAGGTGCAATGGACTCATACAAGTCAATCATTGACCGAGTGGACTCCGAAGAGTCGGGCGATTGTTCGATTGATCCACTGAGATCAAGAACAGGTACAATGGACTCGGATGAGTCGAACATTGACCGAGTGACTCATACGAGTCGAGGGATGAGTCTAATGGCCACGGGGGACCAAAAGGTTTGGATTGACCACAAGGGGCCAAGGTTTGGTTTGGTTGGGGTTGTACATTTTGGAAAAGGAATGACGATTGTCCGAGCGACGAGACACACGTCACGCATTCGTACAATCGGGGCGATGGAGAGACATACGTCACACCATCCCTTTTTCATTCATGTTTTTGGGTTGAATCCTTTAGAAATCCCAAGGTATGTCAAAACATTTGGTTTGAAAACCCAAAATGGGAAGGTTTAGCAAATTTTGCTAGAAAACGCACAAGTTCGTCTCATTTTGCGAAAATGCGAACGTATTCGGCGTATGTTCATGTTTGAGTTTTGAAAATCATGAACAATATTTATTGTTCAAGTTTAGATTGAAATGATGAGCATAGCTTATTTGTTCATGTGGTTTTGAAAGTTTAAAGAACATAACTTGTTTTGCAAGTTATCCACATAATGGTCATACGAACTTATGATTTTGCCAAAATTATGCAAAATCCTTGTTATGGTTTGAAGAACATGGGTTTAAAAACTCTTAGGTTCTGAGCTCTGGGGCTAGAACCTCAAAAATTGGTCATTTTGACACAAAAACTCAGATTCTGAGTTCTGTCATGGTCGCACTGCGACCATGACTTCGCACTGCGAAGCATGCGAAATTTTGGGTTCAGAAGCTGTTTCTGAACTTTTGTTCAGAAACAACTTCTGAACACACTCAGGACCTTATAGGTGGGTGAAAAACTTTGAGTTTTTGGGGTGAAAAAGGCTGGACAAACCAGTTTTGATGTTTTGAAAACCTTGGGATTTCTTTGAAATTCAAAAGGGGTTTTTTAGAATCAAATGGTTTTGAACCAAAATAGCTATGCAAACACAATTGTAAATGCAATATAAAAGCTTAGAAACTTACAGAACTCCTTAGCAAAGCTCCAGCTGCAATTGATTTGTATTGGTTGAAGGCTTTCACAAAGGTTTTTTTTTATGTTGGTGATGATGCTTGAACTTTGGTAAAGCTTTGTGTTGGATTGATTTTTTCTGGTTGTTTGTGAGGGTTTGTAAGCTAAAATGAGTAGAGTTTCTGCTCTTGAAATGCTGTTGTTAATTGTCTGAAACCTTGGGCATTGCCTTCTATTTATAGGCCAAAACCAAATCTTTTTCATCATTACTAAATCCCAAAATTCAGCTGATTTGTGGCTAAGATCAAGCTGAATCCCTTTGCATTAAATGCTAATGGATAGAGGCAACCTTGCCTTGTACCAAGGGGCAAGATTCAGCCTGATTTCAGCCACAAATTCAACCAATTCTAGAAGGTAATGATGAAGGACAAAGCTGAATTGCAATTGGCTAATGCTTGGAGATCAATCCTTGCAATCTCAATGGTTGATCAATGAAAACGTGCACTGTAATGTGCAGAGATTGAGGGATGAAAAAGGCTACTTATGGCTGGTGTGAGGGGTGAAAAGCTGCTGCAAAAACAGAGTAGGCACTCATGGCTTTTCAAGTGAGAAAATCCAGCTAGTTTGACTGGTTTTGGGGGAGCAAGCAGGAGGAAAATCCTCAAGCAGGTGGCTGGCAACCTTGTGGTGGTTAGCAGGTCACATGGGAGGGACTAGAGCTGCCCAAGGGCAAGCCCACTTGCTTGTCACATGCTAGGTTGGAAGAAAAAGCTTCCAACCTTGGCATTAATGGCAAGTCCTTTAATTCTGGCTTTGCTTGGCCCAATTAGCCATGAATGCTACTTAAAATAATTATGGAAATGATATGCAACAAATTCTAGAATTAAATCAAAGAAACCAAAAATCTGCAGAAAAATCGCAGACTTCGCAGTGCGAAGTGACCTTCGCAGTGCGAAGTCAGCATTTTTGAAATGTTGACTTTTCTGTTGACTTTTGTTGACTTTTGACTTTTTCCCCTCTTTGATTTTTTTTGATTTTTGTTTTAAAATGCTTAGGACAAAATTAGGGTACTACAGCTGCCCCTACTTAATTGTGTCTTCGCATAGAGTGCGTGAGTGCCGAAGGCATCTCATGAACTCTTTGCGAAGATCAATTAAGTAAAAAGAAGGACCCGAATTTTGTCCTTCGCGAAATGCAAATGCAATGGTTGGAAAAGGTTGATCGTATCCAGCCGCTAACACTGGAGGTAGATCCACTGGGGGATGAAGGTAATCTTATCTAGGCACTGTCACTAGAGGTTGATTCCTGAGGGTGGTGATCTTCTCTAGGCACTGTCACTAGAGGTTGAACATTGATGGAGGTGATCTTCTCTAGGCACTGTCACTAGAGGTTGAACATTGATGGCGGCGATCGACTCTAGGCACTGTCACTAGAGGTCGATACCTAAGGATGGTGATTTACTCTAGGTACTGTCACTAGAGGTGGAACATTGATGGTGGTGATCTACTCTAGGCACTGTCACTAGAGGTGGAACATTGAGGGAGGTGATCTACTCTAGGCACTGTCACTAGAGGTCGATACCTTGATGGTGGTTTACTCTAGGCACTGTCACTAGAGGTGGAACATTGATGGAGGTGATCTACTCTAGGCACTGTCACTAGAGGTCGATACCTAAGCTAGGTAATCTTATTCAGGCACTGTCACTGAATGTCGATTCCTAACGAGCTGTGGTCTTACCCTAAATAGGTGCCCCTGGTTGAATGTTTGATGGATGTTGGTGAATATGTGATACTCACTGGAGAATCCTTGTTGAGGATGCATGATTTATGAAATGAAATGCATGTGTATGAATGATTTGAATATGCATGCATGAATGAAAATGAAATGATGCTGGTTGGGTGCCGAGCAAAGTCGGTCTTGGTTGTGGTTGTGCCAATGACAATTGGGCTCTCTTTTTTGTTTGTTTTTTGGTTGGTCGGTTTGGAAGGACAAGGTCCTTTGCCTACATACCCGAATGGGATCAAAACCGGTGTAGTTCGAGCCTATGCCCGAAGATTTGTGTGGGTTTGCCAATAATGATTGGACTTTTGTTTGGGGTTGAGACTCCCTGGGGAATATCAATGAGGTTTGGCTTATGGGGATATAAGGATCATTTTGGAAGCATGATCGATATCCAGCCTTGGTTGGTGTTTGGATGTTTAGGGTGTTTACTGGGGATTTTTGTTCCTCTTAACCCTTGGGGGCTTGATGAGACAAGATTAGGCCGGCGAGATAAAAAGTGGACCGGCATAAACACTCGGTAATCCTCACAGGGATAAACTCTCAGGGGATATATTTAAATATGGACGGGGTGAGACCGCGATAATTGATAAGGAATAAATACCTCGTGGGGATTATTAACCCGCTGTGTAGATCGTGCTAAAGTGCTGAGGAGCATAACTGATGGTTCCGTTGGGGAATGCTTGTGCTCTGGTTGGTCATCCTCGCTTGAGTTGTTACTTCAGGCTCTTAATTTGACGGGGATATTCCTTTTTCGATTTACCGGTGACCAGAAATCCCTTTAGCAATTAACCATGCTTGGCCTGCGAGGTTTATCTGCTCTATGGATAGATTTCGATGCACGTTTTTTTTAAGTATTCACAATTCAGAGAAAATGTGCTTGTTATTACTTAAAAAACATAAAAGATTCCACATAACTTTTTTTGTTTTGGAAATATATACACTATCATAGATGGAAATTTCGACAAAAGTAAAAGACTTCGATTGGGAAGAATTTCGTTAATGGGGGAGGTGACCTGCCCTAAAGGTGTAGTTCCTTTAATCGTGTTTGGGATTGCTGATGCCAATTGGGCCTTTTGCTGGGTGTTTGAGGAATATCAACGGCAATTGGGCTCTTTGTGATTTGCAGGGAGAGTGTTGAGCATGGTTGAGCCTTGAATGATTTGTGCACCGGGAGCAATCATGTTTTGGTTTAAAAATTGCGGGTGCAAATGGAAATTGGGTTTTATTGTTGGTTGCCGAGCGAGATCGGGCTTTTTGATTTTGGTTGCCCAGCGAGGTCGGGCTTTTTGATTTTGGTTGCCGAGCGAGGTCGGGCTTTTTGATTTTGGTGGGTTCATATGAAATTTGCGCACGCAATTTTGTGCCCCTTATTATTCCGAGATTGTACTGAAAAAGCCGAAATAAATACCACAAAAAAATCATATCTTACAATTCAAATTAATAACATGTTTATCAATGAACCAACCTGTCACTCATTTAAGCAAATGAACAAATTGAATATTAATGTGAGGGGTTATGAACACTCATCCGGCAATTTTGCTAACATTCCGATCGAGTTATATGTCCATCCAATTATTGTTTCTTAAAAACATGAAAGCATTGATCAAAAGGTCTTTAAGGGTTGTAACTTGGCTGGGCTACAAAAGAAATGTCATATGTGGGGAAATTGAATTCAAATGGCCAAGCAAGAAGGAACATTTTGGTGATTCACAAATGCTTTTCTTGTTCAAATCACCATTTTGGTGATTCACAAATGCTTTTCTCCTTGATCTCGACAACTCTTGGACTTTATCGGTCTTCTTTTCTCTTTTCTCTTTTCTTTTTTCTTTTTCTTGGTTTGCTTTGTTTTTCTTTCCCCCTTTTTTTTCTTTGGTCGTCAAGATCAATTAAGAAATTCAACATTGCTTGACTTTCACAACCCTCCCCTTTTTCCCAACTTGTTTTAGTATGATGTCCTAATTGAATGTTCTCTCCTCTTTTGGCAAGGGACACTAATCATGATGTTTTTAAGGGTTCAAAACTTGAAAGGAAATTATCAGAATTCAGTGACGTTTTAACTATGAACTGAAAATATATTTATATTTTTTTTACAAACTCCGGCAATCTCATTAAGCAGTTGAGCTTATGAAAGTTGGCAGTTCATAGTTAAATATTCTGATTTGTTAGGCTCGAAGGGGTTTAACAAATACTCACTTCTCACAGGGTGGATTGTTTGTGGTTGATTGTTTTCTCTCGTTTTCAAACAAATGCCTTGATCATGTCAATACTTTTATGTAATTAAAAACAAAATTCAGATTTAACATAAAAAGATCGAGCTAAGCAAAAATGTCGATCTCCTGCATATGTATTATGATAACTTTGGGGATTCCTCACATCTGGCTGGTTCTAAAATGGTTCATAGAACAAGCATATTAAATAACGTGAATTGTATGGTATAATTTGGTATGGAATATACATTCTCCTTTCAAATTTTAATCAGGGAAAGAAATAGGAAACATGCATTTTTAGCTTTGCGAAAATTAATCACATTCATCACTACTATTTGTCTATGGTTAAAAACTTTGGCTTATTCGGTTGCGGAAAGATTTGTTGAATTCACATTATCAATAATAGGTAACAACAATTTCAAACATTCACACGTATATAAACGTAAGCATGATTATGATGCAAAAGCTAGGTAATAAAAGCGAACAGTACTCGAATAATAAAGCAAGAGTGTCAATATAACTACAAAGTACGAAACAAAAGAAACCTCTAAAAAGTGTACGAGACAAACGACATAAACATAAACAACAAAATATGAGAAAGCATAAATAAAAAAAAGGGGTCACTCAAGGAGTGAAAGCCTCATCATCCTCGGTCTCCTCATCCTCATCCTCCTCATCCTCATCATCCTCATCACCCCCTCCCTGGCCTCCGGCCGCTGTACCACTGCCTCCAGCCTCTGCATGCTCTGGCCTATCCCCGGGCCAACGACCATGAGCCGCGAACATCTGGGGTGTCGGTATCTGATCATCGGGATCTGTCGGCCTACCCAGCTGCCTCTGAAGACGATACATGGAATCATGCATCATAGTCATGTATCGATGGGAGGAAGCATTCTGCTCCAATATGAAAGTGCAAGTGTGACAATCCCCTGATGCTGGTGGAGGCCTAGGCCGTGGCTGCTGTGCTCTCGCCGCTCTCCTCCCCGTGCAGTGTCTGGAAATATACTCGTCCGTGATGGGGTTCTTAATGGTTTCGGACACCTGGGGAGGGATGGCTACTCGGGCGTCCCGGCAGAGTCCCATGATAAGACCCGGGAAAGCAAGTGGGCACATCTTCTTGGCCGGTGGCTTGATGCCACTCTCGACCACTATTTTCATCTCCTGGCAGATGGCCCTAGCCACATCTACTTGCTTACCGGTGAGGATGTAGTAGATTAGGGGGGTCACGTCCATGGTGGTGGTGGAGGTATGGCTTTTGGGCTTTATGTTGTGGACAATAAGATGGAAAATGACCTGGGCGTAGGTGGTGAGGTTGCCCCTGAGGGCCTTGGTGGGCTGCCCTGCAGCATTAAGCTCATAACTTTTTCCGGATTGGAAAATGGTCTGAGCGTAGAGATCGTGGTTCCAATTACCACGATTCTGGTGCTTATGGAAAGCACACAGCTCATCATTTTCCAATTGGAAAGGGTCTCGGAGGTAGGTGTTGATGGCGTCGCGATCGAATCTAATGACCCGACCACGCACCATGGTCTGATACGTAAACTCTCCCTCTGGATCCACGGGAATGGCATTTGCGTAGAATTCCCGGATTATATCGTAGTTGAGGTTAAGGGGAGGGTTTACCAAAACTCCCCACCGGCGGTGGTTTATCAACCGGGCCAGCTCTCTCCAAGTACCCCTGTCACTTATGATGAATTGCCTCTCAGGCCAGAAGGTTCTGCCAAGAAGTTCCTCGTATCTTTCTTGGTTCCGAAGACTTAGGAAGCGAGAGGCATCGAAACCCCCTTGGGGTCTAGATCCGGATGCCTCACCCCTTGAGCGTTTTCCTACTGGTCTTGGTGCCATCTGCAAGGAAAAGGGCAAAGTTAGTGGATGATATGAGGTGAAACAAAAGGATTTGAAAGGCAAAAATGGGAAAAACACAGGTTCTGTTCCTGCTACAGTCGCACTGCGAAGGTAGGTTCGCAGTGCGAAGGTGTTCGAAAATTTCTGGGTTGCCCAGAAACGGTCGCAGTGCGAAGTTGAACTTTGCTCTGCGACCATGACAGCAAACCCCAGAAATCTGCACCTACCCCTCTGGGTTTAAACCTCTAACATACAATGCGTGCAACAAACTCAGAATCAATGACTGGGTGTCAGAAAAAAACAACTTAACAGCCCTTTTTTTTCAAATTTCGTAAATGGGTTTTCAAAAACAAAATGGGAATTGAAAGAAACAGGCTTGTGTTCAGATACCCATGATGCATGCTTGCTAGATCCTAACTTAATACAGCAAACTAAGGACTAAATGCAGCTTATTATGAACTTAAACTCAAAAAATGAGAATTTCAAAATTAGAAACCCTAAAACCCAAATAGTTGTAATGCGTTTAGAGATAAACAGAGGAGGAAGAACAGAAAATCGTACCTTGTTGCTGATTCTGGAGGGAGAAACACAGTTTAAATGAAGAAGAAAGGGAGGATTAACAAAAATGGGTATGCCTCTTTTTTTTAGAATTTTGGAGCTTCTTTTTTAGTTATGGCAAAAAAATGTGCTTTTTTTTTAGTTAAAGGAAAGAAGATAAACAGATAGTGGGAAAAAGATAGCGGGAATGGGTGGTTGAGAGGGAGTAAATGAAGGGTCAGCTGGGCTGACAAAATTCGCGTACTTCGCACTGCGAAGTACCTTCGCACTGCGAAGTACCTGAATTTTTTTGAAAATTTTGCTACCCCTCAACACATTGGCCATTCATACCCCCAATTATGATTTATGCATAAACAAGTAATAGACAAATAAAGGTTGATTACCCCTGCTAAAGTAAAACATAATGTACAAACATGAGCGAATGCGGATGAATGATATGTGGAGGTTCGGAATTTCCCCCATCCTCACATGTAGGCTCTAAATGGTGAAATCTCCTAAGAAGAGGTCCTTAGAGTCATAGACCTCACATGGAATTAGGGTTGTCTATGGACATACGTCGACATGACTTCAATTAATTCCACGTGAAAATCTCATCTAAGCGGGGTTGGACATCCTACCTCACGGACATACGTCAACGCGGGCTTCCGCACACAACCTCCTTCTAACTTAGTTTTTTTCTCAAGCTCGGGTAGAGAGCCTCACACGTCCGGCATTAACCCGAACAATGTGGAGTAACATCACTCAAGTAACCCCCGTATTTGATATATATGATATGAATATAAAGCAGATAAAGCAAATATAAACATAAAGCATAAATATAACATGTATGAATAAAAGAAATAAACATGGCACGCAAAGAAAATAAAACAATTGGCTTTAAACCAAATAGGTTAGGCTTGACTCGCTAGTGGGAACAGGGTCCCCAGTGAAGTCGCCAGCTGTGCGCACCTCTTTTTTTTCCTTGGGAAAAAGACGCGCAAATCCTCCGAGGTCGTTCGCAAACGCTCGGAGGGCCTTTGTGAAGCCGCCACCAAAGTTTTTGTGTAAAGGGAACGTTGATAAACCCTTAAGTTTTTTTTTTTTGTTTAAAGGGAAACGATAATAAAACCCTTTTGACGATGAGGATAAGGATTGGTCATCGTAACCATTGTCGGGTTCGGGAGTCGGTTACGCAAGGGGAAGGTATTAGCACCCCTCACGTCCGTTGTACTCAACGGGAACCTTCTATTTGGTCAAAGCTTGAATTGTTTTTTTAATATTTTGCGCGCATGTTCATTTATGTTAAAAATATAATAAAGGGGGGGGGGGGAGAAAGAGATAAAAACAAACGAAAGAAAAGAAGGAAAAAAAGTTTTTATTATTGCGCTTGACAAGATGTCGATCTTGCTCCTACGTATCTCCCGGTAGTCGGAGAATTCAAAGCGTACGTAGTTCTTTGGTAGAAAAACGTACATGTGTTGGTTAATTTTAAATGGACGATGTTTTAACCGAATTCTTGCGATTTAAACGTAGCTTGTATGCTCGCGCTTGGGAGACTTATTAAGCGTATAGCTTGTATGCTCGCGTTTGGGAGACTTATTAAGCGTTTGTTCGTGAATCGCATTAGAATTGTTAAAAGGTACGTCCGTTAGGGTAAAGGGTTAATTGGTCGCTATGGGACCAAGAGAGGTGCAATGGACTCATACAAGTCAATCATTGACCGAGTGGACTCCGAAGAGTCGGGCGATTGTTCGATTGATCCACTGAGATCAAGAACAGGTACAATGGACTCGGATGAGTCGAACATTGACCGAGTGACTCATACGAGTCGAGGGATGAGTCTAATGGCCACGGGGGACCAAAAGGTTTGGATTGACCACAAGGGGCCAAGGTTTGGTTTGGTTGGGGTTGTACATTTTGGAAAAGGAATGACGATTGTCCGAGCGACGAGACACACGTCACGCATTCGTACAATCGGGGCGATGGAGAGACATACGTCACACCATCCCTTTTTCATTCATGTTTTTGGGTTGAATCCTTTAGAAATCCCAAGGTATGTCAAAACATTTGGTTTGAAAACCCAAAATGGGAAGGTTTAGCAAATTTTGCTAGAAAACGCACAAGTTCGTCTCATTTTGCGAAAATGCGAACGTATTCGGCGTATGTTCATGTTTGAGTTTTGAAAATCATGAACAATATTTATTGTTCAAGTTTAGATTGAAATGATGAGCATAGCTTATTTGTTCATGTGGTTTTGAAAGTTTAAAGAACATAACTTGTTTTGCAAGTTATCCACATAATGGTCATACGAACTTATGATTTTGCCAAAATTATGCAAAATCCTTGTTATGGTTTGAAGAACATGGGTTTAAAAACTCTTAGGTTCTGAGCTCTGGGGCTAGAACCTCAAAAATTGGTCATTTTGACACAAAAACTCAGATTCTGAGTTCTGTCATGGTCGCACTGCGACCATGACTTCGCACTGCGAAGCATGCGAAATTTTGGGTTCAGAAGTTGTTTCTGAACTTTTGTTCAGAAACAACTTCTGAACACACTCAGGACCTTATAGGTGGGTGAAAAACTTTGAGTTTTTGGGGTGAAAAAGGCTGGACAAACCAGTTTTGATGTTTTGAAAACCTTGGGATTTCTTTGAAATTCAAAAGGGGTTTTTTAGAATCAAATGGTTTTGAACCAAAATAGCTATGCAAACACAATTGTAAATGCAATATAAAAGCTTAGAAACTTACAGAACTCCTTAGCAAAGCTCCAGCTGCAATTGATTTGTATTGGTTGAAGGCTTTCACAAAGGTTTTTTTTGATGTTGGTGATGATGCTTGAACTTTGGTAAAGCTTTGTGTTGGATTGATTTTTTCTGGTTGTTTGTGAGGGTTTGTAAGCTAAAATGAGTAGAGTTTCTGCTCTTGAAATGCTGTTGTTAATTGTCTGAAACCTTGGGCATTGCCTTCTATTTATAGGCCAAAACCAAATCTTTTTCATCATTACTAAATCCCAAAATTCAGCTGATTTGTGGCTAAGATCAAGCTGAATCCCTTTGCATTAAATGCTAATGGATAGAGGCAACCTTGCCTTGTACCAAGGGGCAAGATTCAGCCTGATTTCAGCCACAAATTCAACCAATTCTAGAAGGTAATGATGAAGGACAAAGCTGAATTGCAATTGGCTAATGCTTGGAGATCAATCCTTGCAATCTCAATGGTTGATCAATGAAAACGTGCACTGTAATGTGCAGAGATTGAGGGATGAAAAAGGCTACTTATGGCTGGTGTGAGGGGTGAAAAGCTGCTGCAAAAACAGAGTAGGCACTCATGGCTTTTCAAGTGAGAAAATCCAGCTAGTTTGACTGGTTTTGGGGGAGCAAGCAGGAGGAAAATCCTCAAGCAGGTGGCTGGCAACCTTGTGGTGGTTAGCAGGTCACATGGGAGGGACTAGAGCTGCCCAAGGGCAAGCCCACTTGCTTGTCACATGCTAGGTTGGAAGAAAAAGCTTCCAACCTTGGCATTAATGGCAAGTCCTTTAATTCTGGCTTTGCTTGGCCCAATTAGCCATGAATGCTACTTAAAATAATTATGGAAATGATATGCAACAAATTCTAGAATTAAATCAAAGAAACCAAAAATCTGCAGAAAAATCGCAGACTTCGCAGTGCGAAGTGACCTTCGCAGTGCGAAGTCAGCATTTTTGAAATGTTGACTTTTCTGTTGACTTTTGTTGACTTTTGACTTTTTCCCCTCTTTGATTTTTTTTGATTTTTGTTTTAAAATGCTTAGGACAAAATTAGGGTACTACAGTCACATCAGAACTGAGTGTGCAACTTATCTGAAGAAACAAAAGAAGGTGATGACTGTGTCTTGGACTGATGAGGATGAATCAGAAGAAGAACCTGAAACTGCAAAACATGTGAATGCCTTGACTGGAGTGTGCCCATCTGACAATGAATCTAGTGATGAAGAGGTAACATATGATGAATTGGCTGATTCCTACAAGGAGCTATATCTCAAAAGTGAGGAAGTTTGTAGAACTTTAGAAAAACAAAAGAGGACCATTGCTCTCTTGCAAGCTGAGAAAGACAAACTTCTGAAAAGAAACTCAGATCTCAATGATGAGGTTATCTTACTTTCTTCCAAGATTGACAATATGAACAAGCAACTGCGGATGATGAACAAAGGTACTGATGCTTTAGACGAAATTCTGGAAATAGGACAGAAATCTGGAGATTCTAAAGGGATTGGGTTTGACTACAGATCCTTGCCTCAGCAGGAACAACTACCAGTGAGACAGTTTGTGCCATCTGTTAGTACTTATGATCATATTATGTCGAGACAGATGCCCCAGCATCAGGTGAGACAACAGACATCTGGATATAGGCCCAGATCAAAAGGAAGGAATTATGGTTGGGTATGTCACTACTGTGGAAGAAAAGGTCATATCAGACCTTTCTGTTTCAAATTATATGGTTACCCAGACAGGACCTATTCACCAAAACCTGATCCCACAGTAAAGATCACCAAGAAGCAGTGGAAGCAAAAAAATGATAATTTCACAAGCAACACTGTGGATCCTAGAAAAATAGAACCAGAAGCTGATGAGATTGCTCAAATTGCTCATACATCTCTGAGAGTGTCATCCAGAAATGATTGGTACTTTGACAGTGGATGTTCCAGACATATGACTGGTGATAAAAATTACTTAACTGATGTTAAGCCTTATGCTACAAGTTTTGTGACTTTTGGGGATGGAGCCAAAGGAGAAATAAAGGGTGTTGGAAATCTTGTGGAAGAGGGCCTACCCAAACTTGACAAGGTGCTTCTTGTGAAAGGATTAACTGCCAATTTAATTAGTATTAGTCAACTGTGCGATCAAGGAATGAAGGTCAACTTTACAAAGAGTGAATGCTTAGTTGCTAACAGTGAAGGGGACATCCTGATGAAAGGGGTTAGATCAAAGGACAATTGCTACTTGTGGGTCTCTCAAGATAAAGCAAAGTTGTCTACTTGTCTAATAACCAAAGAAGATGAAGTAAAGCTATGGCACCAAAAGCTTGGACATCTGAATCTCAGAAGCATGAAGAAAGCTATTGCTGAAGGAGCCATCAGAGGTCTACCAAAACTCCACATTCAGGAAGGAAGTATATGTGGAGAATGCCAGATAGGAAAACAGACCAAGATGCCTCACCAGAAGCTGCAACATCTGTCCACATCCAGAGTCCTTGAGCTATTGCACATGGACTTAATGGGACCTATGCAAGTCGAAAGCTTAGGTGGTAAGAAGTATGCATTTGTTGTTGTTGATGACTTTTCCAGATATACTTGGATAAATTTCATTAAGGAGAAATCAGACACTTTTGAAAAATTCAAGGATCTTTGCTTACAACTTCAGAGAGAAAAGGATTGTGGGATTGTTAGAATCAGAAGTGACCATGGGAAAGAGTTTGAGAATGGTAAGTTCTCTGATTTCTGCATTTCTGAAGGAATATTTCATGAGTTCTCTGCACCCATTACTCCCCAACAAAATGGGATAGTTGAGAGAAAGAACAGGACTTTGCAAGAATCTGCAAGGGTTATGCTACATGCAAAGAAGCTGCCATTTTTCTTTTGGGCTGAAGCCATGAACACAGCCTGCTATATTCATAATAGAGTGACTTTGAGAAAAGGTACATCTACAACCTTGTACGAGCTATGGAAGGACAGGAAGCCAACAGTGAAGCACTTTCATGTGTTTGGTAGTAAGTGCTATATTTTAGCTGACAGGGAACCAAGAAGAAAGATGGATGCTAAAAGTGAAGAGGGAATTTTTCTAGGCTATTCAACAAACAGCAGAGCCTATAGAGTATACAACTCCAGAACCAAGACAGTGATGGAATCTATAAATGTTGTTGTAGATGATGAAGGTAATAATGTTGTGCCAGATGATGCTACATTTGCCTCAGCATCTGACCTACAGGAAGAGAAGAAAGAAGATGAAGCAAGTAGTAAGCAAGATTCTGAAGTAACTGGTCCAGAGAAGACTGCTCCCAACAAAGGACCATCTATCAGAGTTCAGAAAAACCATCCCATAGATCAAGTCATTGGCGATCCTAACCAAGGGATTACAACTAGAAGGAACTATGATGAGGTATCAAATTCTTGCTTTATATCTAAATTTGAACCAAAGAATGTCAAGGAAGCTCTAACTGATGAGTTCTGGATAAATGCTATGCAAGAAGAATTAACTCAATTCAAGAGAAGTAATGTGTGGGACTTAGTTCCTAGACCAGATAATGTGAATGTCATAGGTACCAAGTGGGTTTATAAAAACAAGTCTGATGAAAATGGTACTATCACTAGAAACAAAGCTAGACTGGTTGCACAAGGATATGCTCAAATTGAAGGTGTAGACTTTGATGAGACTTTTGCTCCTGTAGCTAGGTTGGAATCTATTAGATTGTTACTTGGGATTGCTTGCATACTAAAATTCAAGTTGTATCAGATGGATGTCAAGAGTGCCTTTCTCAATGGGTACTTAAATGAAGAGGTCTATGTGGAACAGCCTAAAGGGTTCATTGATCCAAGTTTTCCAAACCATGTTTACAAATTGAAGAAAGCTCTATATGGCCTAAAGCAAGCCCCTAGAGCTTGGTATGAGAGACTTGCTGAGTTTCTAATTAACCATGACTATAGGAAGGGTGGAAATGATAAAACCTTGTTTGTAAAAGATGAAAATGGACAGCTGATGATTGCTCAAATATATGTAGATGACATAGTCTTTGGAGGAATGTCTGACCAGATGATAGAGCATTTTCTTCAGCAAATGCAATCTGAATTTGAAATGAGTCTTGTAGGTGAGCTAAAGTTCTTTCTTGGTCTTCAAGTGAAACAGATGGAAGATACTATATTTATCTCTCAAAGTAAGTATGCTAAAAATATAATCAAGAAATTTGGGATGGAAAATGCTGCTCATAAAAGAACTCCTGCTCCCACACATGTAAAATTATCAAAGGATGAGAAAGGTGTGGATGTTGACCAAAGCATGTATAGGAGTATGATAGGAAGTCTTCTATATCTTACAGCAAGTAGGCCAGATATCACATTTGCAGTTGGAGTGTGTGCCAGGTACCAAGTTGAACCAAAAATAAGTCATCTGACTCAGGTAAAGAGAATTCTGAAGTATGTGAATGGTACTAGTGACTATGGTATGTTGTATTCTCATGGGGAAAGCACTGTGTTGTTTGGGTATTGTGATGCTGACTGGGCTGGAAGTGCAGATGATAGAAAGAGTACCTCTGGTGGATGTTTCTTTCTAGGCAACAACCTTATATCCTGGTTCAGTAAGAAGCAAAATTGCATTTCTTTGTCTACAGCTGAAGCTGAGTACATAGCAGCTGGTAGTAGTTGTTCTCAATTGTTGTGGATGAGACAGATGCTGAGTGAATACAATGTCAAGACAGATGCTATGACATTATATTGTGACAATCTGAGTGCAATTAATATCTCCAAAAATCCTATACAACATAGCAGGACCAAACACATTGACATTAGACATCATTTTATTAGGGATCTGGTTGAAGAAAAAATTGTCACTCTTGAACATGTTGCAACTGAAGAGCAATTAGCAGATATTTTTACCAAAGCCCTTGATGCTAATCAATTTGAAAAATTAAGACAGAAGTTAGGGATATGTTTATTCGAGGAATTGTAGCAATTAATTTCTGAGGGGCGTGCAGCTATTATTTTTTCCCTCCTCAACCGCTTATTGCACGTCATTCAAGGAGGTTATTGCCAACTTGCCTTTTTCAAAACTAACGCACGCTACCATCATTGTCTCTGTCTTAACTTCTCTCAACCCCTCAACTCCTCTCTTACCGCGCACATCATCATTCAAAAATCGCTCTCTCCTCATACCTTCAGATTCAAAATCATCACCATGGCTGATTCTACCTCTCATCAAACTACGCAAGATCAAGCTGCTGAAGCCGTCATCACTGATGCGCAACCCCTCACTACTATTCTCAGCTCTCCTACTAAGAAGCGACGAACTAGGTCGTCTGCATCTCGAAGGAAGACTCCTGCCAAATCTAGCAAAGCTACCTCCTCTACTGCTGTGAACACGAGGTCAAAATCGAAAGGTAAGACTTCTCCCACTCCCGCTGTTCAACGAGTAGGGCTTAGCATGGATGATTTGTACCTTAAGGACAATCCATTTATATCAACTGTTGTTGAACCAAATGCTGAACCTTCTGTCGCCGAATCTGAGAATGTTGCTGTTGAAAGTACTATAGCTACGACTGAAACCCTAGGTTCTGATAACCCTAAGGTATCAGACAAATTAGTTGATGATTCTTCAAATTCCCCTACTGAGCAAGCTGTTACCGCTATTTCTGTTGAAAAGACTGTTGTTAACCCGGATGTTTCTGAGACACCTGCTATTCCTCCTGCCACAACAAAGGATGCTGTGACAGATGCTCAAGCATCTTTGTCACAAGCTCATGAGGAGCCTGATGTGGTGGTTCCAAACATCTCTGGTTCTGTGAGTGTCCCTGAGAATGAGTCCTCAGAGTCTGAAGATGAAGGTACTGAGACTCAGGATGTTGTAGATAATGCTGAGACTGTTATCTTAGACCATGCTGACACTATTGCTGTTGAGGAAGCTGTGCCTGAAGAAAGACCTCAGGAAGAAACTGGTGCTATTGGTGTTGCTCGCAGGACTAGGAGCAAATCTGACAAAACTGCTACTATTGTTAGTGAAGGACAAAAGGATAGGAAGAAGAAAGCTGTAAATGCTGGGAAGAAGCCTGTGTATGGTCCCCCCAAGGCTGGGAGCAAGAAGGTGGCTCAAAGTGGTCACAAGAAGAAGAGCCTCAAAAGAAAAGACCCTCCCTCTAGTGACTCTGAGTTTGAGGTTGCTGAGCTTGAAGCTGCCACATCTGGTGGAGCTTCCAGAAAAACAATGAAGGGTATGAAGATACCTCTAACTATCCCTCCAGCCCCTCTTGATAATGTTTCCTTTCATTTGGAAAATGGTTCCTCTAGGTGGAAGTTCATATACCACAGAAGACTGGGTCTTGAAAGAAATTTGAAGGAAGAAGTTTTCAAGTGTAAAAAGCTGGTTGATGTGTTGGAGTTTGCTGGACTGATGAAGACTGTGAGAAATCTAGGTCCATGTTATGATAAGCTGGTCAGGGAATTTTTGGTGAATGTTTCTGATGAGTGTGATGACACAAGAAATCCTGAGTATAGGAAGGTTTTTGTTCGTGGTAAGTGTGTCAACTTTTCTCCCATGGTGGTCAACGCATACCTTGAGAGATCTGCTGAGGAGACCCCTGAGCTTGAGGTCACTGAGGACACCATCTGCAAGGAAATCACTGATAACAAGCTTAAGCATTGGCCAAAGCATTTGTCTTCTGCTCAACTGTCTCCTATGTATGCTGCTTTGAATAGGATCTGTGCTCATAATTGGACTCCCACCACTCACTCAAATTCTGTTGCTTCTGGGTTGGCTAAGTTCATTTATGCTGTGGGGACCAAGTCTCCCTTTGATTATGGAGCCTACATCTATTATCAAGTTTTGGAACATGCCAAGTCTTTTGCTATTAAGTTTCCAATTGCTTTTCCTACCCTCCTGTGTGGAATTATTCTTCAGCAACACCCTGATATTTTGATCAGTAGTGATGAGCCCTGCAAGAGGTCTGGTCCTATGGCTTTGGATTGCAGTTTGCTGTCTGAGACACGTGATGCTGATGTAGCTGGTACTTCTGTCCGGACATCTGGTGTGCTCTCCAGAAAGCAAATGATTGCTGATCTTACTGAGACAAGTGTGGCTCTAGGAGCTAGGAAGGTGAAGATTGACAAGATCATTGCAGCTTTGAAGGCTGAAGCTGATGCTGAGGGTGAGCAGGATGAGGAAGAATGAGGAAATATGCCTGTTGCTTCTGCTGATACTACTGAGGATGCCTCTGATGATTCTGAGGATTTCTGATTTTCTTGTTTTGTTCTGATCTCTTCTGATGTACTCTTTTTTGCTTTTGTTGGTGACTGGGCTATGCCCTGAATTTCTTATGCACCTTGTGTGCTTCTGGTCTGTAATATGCCTCTCTATGGTTTTTATGCACTTTCTATGAGTATGCACTATCTGTTATTTGTCAGAATTTATGGCTAAAAAGGGGGAGTAGATTATAGCTTATAGCTTATATTATATTGGCTGGTTGTGTGCATGTGTGCATGTTTTGAAGCTTATATTTTGTATGGTTGTGTTGAGGGGGAGTGTAGTATATGTTGAGGGGGAGTGCTGGTATATGTTTTGAGGGGGAGCTTCTTGTTGTTGTTTTTGGTGTGTGGAAATTTATTTTTTCCCTTCTCTTTGTGAATCCACTTTTTGAGAGTTTATTTCTCTCTATTTGTTCCTATGAGGCTAGATGTTTGTGTTATCTGGTGCATGCCTCTGATTCTACTTGCAAGTTATCTTTGTCCAAGTTGCTCTCTTGGAAGTAATCTCATTATATGCTACGATATTTTCTTTCCTTGTTGTGTGCCTATGTTGACGTGAAGGAAATTTTTTGTGTATCTCCTAAAGAACTGGCTCTAGAGTGTTTTAGCCAAAATTGTGCCAAAGGGGGAGATTGTTGGGTTTTTGTAGATTGGCTACATTTTGCAAAAACATCTACTAGCCAGATGTTGGGACAGATGCGGTAGCATATGGAACAACATTATGTGACTTGTGTTTTCGCGCCAGCTAGCGCTTTATATTTGTGTTCGCAATCTTCCAAAGATTTGCCTGAAGATTTATTTTCCTCTAGCTTGCTGATCAAGGCGCGTGTATCTGATTGAAGATTTGCTTGAAGTTTTATTTTGCCTTGGTATTTTTTTTTCAAGATATTATTCTATATTTGGAAGTTTTTTTATTGTCTCTAGAAGATTTTTTCAGCTGGACCGGACAATGTCCATGCTCTATTTTGAAGCCCAGACCCGTGCTATCTCAGTACTATATATTCGTGAAGGCAAACCCTAGTAGGGTAACTAAAAACCGTGTGTGTTAGCAAAGCGTGTGTTTAAGGTTTTTAGGGTTTCTTTTGTTAATTGTGAGCCTTGCTTGTATCTCCCTGGTTCAAGCTAAGGACTGAGTTTGTTTGAGTTGTAATTGTAAGCTGCTCCTAAGCTTTTAAGTACGGAGTGAGCATGTGTTATTAGAATGTGTCTCTTGGTGTGTTTTGCGTGTTTGATTACAATACTGTTTGTGCTGTTAGTAGGAATTGAGACGGGGTCTCATATCTAGGAGTTCCTAGATAGAGTTGTCACTGGTAGGGTCTAGGTGCAAAGTCAAGTAGTGTGTCTGCGTTGGTCTTTTCACTAGAACTATAATAGTGGAATCATTCCTGGATTGGTATCCCCCAGAGTAGGAGAGTTGCTCCGAACTGGGTTAACAAACTCACTGTGTACTTTTTATTTCCGCTGTGTTCCTCTTAATTTGTGCTTTGTTACGCTGTGTTATTTTAATTGTAGTTCTGAGTAGACAGGCGCTCGGACAGTTGTGCCAACATTGTGCACAGCATCTGTCAGTCAGGTTGCCAGGAATTTCACAATAAAATGCCCAGGTTTCTTGCAGTTGTAGCAGTCCTTCTGGTTATCCCTCTTTGAACCAGATCCTCTAAAGTTACTGCTTCTGTTAGAGAATTTCTTCTTTCTATTCATTAGATACTGAATTCTTTTAGAAAGCATTGCAAGCTCTTCAGCATCTGAATCTTCTTCAGAATTTCCCTCAGGAAATTCTTCTTCAGATTCAATAGCTTTCAGAGCTTTAACAGGCTTTCTTTTAGATTTCAGTGCTATTGATTTTGGCTCTCTAACAGACTCATCTTCATTAAGTCCCAGTTCATGCACCTTGAGGGAGCTTATAAGATCCTCAATACTTAAAGTATTCAGATCCTTAGCTTCCTCAATAGCAGTCACCTTGAGTCTCCATTTAGATGGCAGACTTCTTAGGATTTTGTTCACATGATCAGCTGTCGTATAACTCTTCTTCAGAATCTGAAGTCCAGAAACCAGAGTCTGAAATCTTGAGAACATTGTCTCAATATTTTCATCCTCTTTCATTCTGAACAGCTCATATTGCTGAACAAGAATATTAGCCTTAGCTTCTCTAACTTTTTTGTTACCTTCATAGTTAGAGCAGAGGGATGTGAAGATGGCCTTTGCTGTAGACTTGTCACTCAGCTTCTGGTATTCAGTGTGAGGTAGGGAATCCACAATGATTCCTCTCACATTGTGATGCTTTCTATATATCTTTCTTTCTGCATCACTCAAGCTTCTTCTGTTGACAGCAACACCTTCTTCATCAACTGGAATTGTGATTCCATCTTCTATTATGTCCCATAGAGAATCATCAATACCAATTATATGACTGTACATCTTACTCTTCCACCATGAGAACTTTTCTGGGTCACCAGTAAACATTGGGGGTTTATTGTGTGACCTGGATTTTCTATCATCTGTACCATAGTCATATGATACAGAAGTATGTCTACCAGAAGGAGGAGGTGGAGGTGGAGGGGAAGCACTAGATGACATGTTTTTCTCAGGATCTTACAGACACACTGTTAAGTGTTAATATCAGAACCGGAGCTCTGGTACCAACTGAAGGTGAGAAAAACACACAAGAAGGGGGGGGGTTGAATTGTGTGGACTCAAAAACTTAGGTTTCTTTTCTTCTCAAAAATTATGTTAAGTTCAGAATCAAAGTTCTGAACTTTTATCAAAGTTAATTAGCAGCGGATTCAAATGAAAAGAGAGAAGGGAAGAGAGACACACAATGTTTTTATACTAGTACCTTCCACAAGTTGGAAGTAGTCTAGTCCCCTTGTTACTAACAAGAGATTTGAACTATAATCAAACTGATTACAATTGCTCAGACCACAAAGGAATGAGACTTCAATGCTCAAACACCTAGTAAGAGACTTCTAATGCTCAGAACACTAAGTAATGAGACTTCCTGCTCAGATCACAAAGGAATGAGACTTCCCTGCTCAGACCACAAAGGAATGAGACTTTCTAATGCTCAGAACACTAAGTAATGAGACTCCAAATGCTCAGTACGCAGACTGAGACTTGAACCAAACTGAATTACAAAGAAAGTAAGTTTGGGTCGAACACTTGATCAAATATCAGAGGTGTTCACTTAATACAACTCATGTTTAGACTCTTAACCTTAAGAAATTCTAAGATACAAAGATAGAAAGAATTTCTAAGAGTTTAGTGAACTACGAATTTTGACAGCAAAAACAGAGCACACTTCAGTCAGTTTTGTTTCAAGAGTCTTAGCATTTTTCTTCTTCAATTCTTCTTCCTTATATAGAGGAAAATAGAGCTGTTGAAGAAAGCCAAGAATTAAGCAAAGAGCCGTTGCAAATTGGAACTAGACCAGGCTGAAATTGCAAGCTAAACTCAGCAGAAAACCAGAGCAGCAACCATTTTTGAATTTGCTTTCCTTAAAAGCTGGGGAATGTTTGAGTCAAGGAGACAACTGTTCCATTGGAGTTGTTCTGACACTGCAGGCATTAAATGCTGAAGGAAAATTTCCACGTCAGACTTCAGAAGCTTCTTCGTGAACAGTACTTCAGAAGCTCTCTTCAGACTCAGACTTCAGAAGCACTGTTCATCAGACGCACTGTTCATCAGACGCTCTTCTTCAGACGTTGACTTTTGTTGACCTTCAGAAGCACTGTTCATCAGACGCTCCCTTCAGACGTTGACTTTCGTTGACCCTCAGACTCAGCCTTCAGACGCTGCCTTCAGACGCACCCTTCAGACTCTGCCTTCAGAATCACTCTTCAGACTCACCCTTCAGACCCAGTTTTCCTTCAACTTTGCAACATAGCTTCTAAGCTTTCCTTCTTGCTCTTTAGCTTGTTCTTCCATAACCATTATCAAATACCAATCATTAAGAACGTGGTTCTGCATAACTTAGAACAAAGCATTAGCAATTACCAATTTTCTTTTTAACACTTTGTTATCATCAAAACCTTAAAGAGAGATGTTCATACAAATTGTTCCAACAATCTCCCCCTTTATCCAAAAGAGAGTTGTTCATACATTTTGTTCCAACAGATAGTGCGGCAGATCATGTACTCATTCACACTTGTCGAAGCGCTTGTTGAGGCAACTTGGCTATGTTCAGAGTATCCCTAGACATCTCTCTATTGTTGCACGGTACGCATGGAGCATTTTTCAGATGGAACAAGCTTTTCAGGATTATGCACTGCATCTGATAACTGAAGAAGACTGTGGGCAAGTTGTGAACATTGTTGCCGAGTGTGTATGTATCTGATTACATGATTTACACATCTGATAGATATCTACAGGAGGGTTCGGTACATGTATACCAGAGGTGTATTTTTCAGTCAAGCTTTTTCCTCCTCCGGTACTCATCACCCAAAGGTACATTTTTTAAATTTTATTTTTCTTTATATTCCAACATTATATTATTATAAACTATTAAAACAAGTCTCTTTTTTTTTGACAAAATTAAAACAAATCTCATTAGTATCATAATTATAAACAAAAGAAATCAAATAACAAAATAAAGTGTAGGTCAACTTTGAAATCAAATACCAATCTGAGTACAAAACATTAAAACAAATAACCAAAATCCAAACAATTAACTAAAACAATACAACCTAAATCAGTCAGTGTTGAGCATAACATCCTCATATGTTTTGATTTTTTCATTTTTTTTTGGCTTCAAGTTAGATCACAGTATTCTATTGAATTTACCCTTGTTTTGTTAAATGTGACATTGCATGGAGAATGTAATCAATTGGGAAATAGATTCTATCCTCTGAGAATCCTCTTAATTTTTTAATTTTTCTCAAGTGGAGTCTCAACCATTATACATGTTGAGAGAGAGTAGTTACAATTAACCAAAAATGTGGATGATACAACAGAGAGGATCCAAATCCAACCAGTTGTTTCGAAGATTAATGAAAATGTTTAAACTTGGTTTGTTGGGACAAGTTCAATACTAAAAATTAGGCCAAATACCATTTTTCGTCATTTAAGTTTGACAAGAATACCGGATTAGTCCTTTAAGTTTTTAAGTTTCAAATAGGTCTTTTAAGTTGTTAATTTAATGCACCTATTTGAAGTTTTCTAAGTTTTTAAGTTTCAAATAGGTCCTTAAAATGGTAACGGTGTAATAAATTAACAAATTAAATGATTTATTTGAAACTTAAGAACTTAAAGGACTAATCCGGTATTTTTGTCAAACTTAAAGGACCAAAAGAGGTATTTGACCTAAAAATTAAATCCAATGGTCCTGTCCAAGCACATTGCATTATAATGTTTCATCAGAACCGAAAGAGTCAACTGTTTCCATGGACTGCAAATCTGCGATACCGGTCTTTCTTGGCAATGTTTCGGGTCTTTCTTGGCAATGTTTCCGGAAGACTTGAGCCTTGTGACCTGGGTCAATATCAACGTGGAATATGGAAGTAGACAAGTAGTATAGATACTATAAAATAAAGGAGAATGATAACAATTGCGTTTGGAATATTGGTTTAAATTCTAAAATAAATAAGTTTGAATAAAAAGTGATGTATTATTACTAAGACAAAAGTAAAAATTTGTATTTTTAAAATAAAGTTTCTATTAAGTGATTTCTTAATCAATGTTCTTAGGGTACTCGTTAGAAAGACCCGAAAATAAAAGAACTGATTTGTACTTTCATTTATGCGAAATGGTAACAAATGTTCTTAAGACACTTGATAAGAAGTCTGATGAAAAAGTTTTGTCTTAAGAATTGTGCATTCATTACATTTAAACTTTAAAAATTAACTTTGCCTTTATTAAACTCATTAATTATTCCTATTTTTATCTTATTAACAAGTGTGATCGCTTATTAGCATAACCCCTCGTTTATTTAAGCCAACTTCATTTTATTTTTTTGGTAGACATTTAAACCAACTCGTTTATTCATAATAAATTCATAAGACTAATGATACAAGCTGGCCCCATCTTGTGTTATGTATTTAATTTAATCCAAATATCGGGAAAATTTATCTAAGGTGTGGATGGTTTGCAAATGGATTGCTTTCGCATTAACACTCTTGAAAGAGTCAATCTTGATATTGGTAAAGATGAAGTTATGCACATTGAAAAGTTCTTGGTTGGCTAGAATTGTTTGTTGCAGGTAAAATTGTGTAACTTAAATTGTTATTTTAAAATTTACTTAGAATTACACTATTATGTTTAATGATATAATTTTTGTGTTTTATAGGCATGGATATATGAACACCTTGAAAATATTTGTACGAGGGATTATGAAGTGAATTACAGAGAGGAGCGTCTACGCGTTAACGAGATCATATAGAAAAGGGGTCATGCTACACTAGATTATTACAGGGTGTCCTTGGAGCGCATTATGGTTGATCACATAAATTTAAATCCATATAATAGTTGTCGTGAGAGTCATCTGTTTGAGGACATCATTTGGTTTTCAGGATGGATAGTGCGGCAGATCATGTACTCATTCACACTTGTCGAAGCGCTTGTTGAGGCAACTTGGCTATGTTCAGAGTATCCCTAGACATCTCTCTATTGTTGCACGGTACGCATGGAGCATTTTTCAGATGGAACAAGCTTTTCAGGATTATGCACTGCATCTGATAACTGAAGAAGACTGTGGGCAAGTTGTGAACATTGTTGCCGAGTGTGTATGTATCTGATTACATGATTTACACATCTGATAGATATCTACAGGAGGGTTCGATACATGTATACCAGAGGTGTATTTTTCAGTCAAGCTTTTTCCTCCTCCGGTACTCATCACCCAAAGGTACATTTTTAAATTTTATTTTTCTTTATATTCCAACATTATATTATTATAAACTATTAAAAAAAGTCTCTTTTTTTTGACAAAATTAAAACAAATCTCATTAGGATCATAATTATAAACAAACGAAATCAAATAACAAAATAAAGTGTAGGTCAACTTTGAAATCAAATACCAATCTGAGTACAAAACATTAAAACAAATAACCAAAATCCAAACAATTAACTGAAACAATACAACCTAAATCAGTCAGTCTTGAGCATAACATCCTCATATGCATTGTCTCCATCATCACACATAATTGCATCACTTTTATGTTTCTTCAGGTGGTTGATCACCTTTTACGATATCCATTAATTCGTTAACTTAACAAATAACTACTAACATTTGTTGTTAAAAAAATCGTTATATAAAGGGCAATGTTAGCGATTCGGGAGTCTGAGCAATTAAGGGGCCGATAGAGCAATTTCCTTTGTACGGTCAGTCCTTTAGAAATGTGTGTGTGTGTGACGTGAGGTGGGGATGGGGGTGTGGGGGAAGAACTTGTGAGAAGTTCATTCCCCCTTCCATGTTTTCTTCTTTTTCTTTTAGACTTTTTTTAATGATAGAAACCTTCCATGTTTTCTCCTCTATCCTCAGTCATAAGTAGAAAAATGGTTTGCCTGCAAGCATATGATGCTATTCTACAATATCACAAGTTCCTATGCTATGTTAGTGTATTCTGTAGGTTTGGAGGTTCATTTTCGGGAGTTTTACAACTTTGGGAGGACATCTTTGAAGCATTTTCTTTGAAGTTATGCTTTTAATCACAATAAACACTAGTTAAACACCAATTTCAGTTGATTCTGTCATTAGATATTCAACGGCAAGAAAATCATTTCATGAGTTGCAAAAACAGATTTGATGGCATGGTCAGTCAGATTGACACAATCTTTTAGTCATGTCTCAACATGTAAATTATGTTATAAAACTTCAAAAGATTTGCAAATCATTACCCTTGTGTTGTCTGAAATTATATTATATACATACATGTGCAAACCAGAAGCTCTGTTTTCTGCTTCTTGTTTCACAAACTATCATAAACAAACCCAGCAATCAAACCAGACCCCAAACCTCCATAAATATCATACCCAAAGTAAGGAATAGCAGCCAAACATCATCTGTTATTGCTGTTCTTATTCTTCATTACTTCCATTTCAAGAAATCACAATCATTCAAGGTCCTTTCCTATTTCTTGCATCCCAAGCATTGGCTGGGAATTTGTAAGTCATCCTAAACCTTTTGTATTTCATTTGCATTGCTGTCTGCATTTGTTTTGATTCCTGCTTGATTCAATATCAGTTTTCTGCATTCTTAATAGTTTTTGAATCATTTTGAACTGAAAAACATCTTTTAAAACCTTAAAGAAATTTCAAAGTTTGAGAAACATCATAACAGAAGTGGGATAATCCTTTTTCTAACCAAATTCGAAAGTTTTTCACACTTTTTGAGGTTCCGAAATCAGCTTCTGAACAGTGTTTCAGACTCTGAAATTCAGAGTCTGAAGGTCAACAAAAGTCAACCCATGAACAGTGCTTCTGAGGGTCAACAAAAGTCAACCCATGAACAGTGCGTCTGAACTGTACTTCAGACTCTGAAATTCAGCTTCTGAAGCACTGTTCACTCAGAATCTGAATTTCAGCTTTTGAAGCATTTCTGGACATTTTTAAGGTTCAGAAGCACTTCTGGGCATTTTTAAGGTTTAGAACTTGATTTTTTTTTTGAACTTTTCTTTTTGAAAGGATTAAAACTCATTTTTGTTCAAAACATAACAAGTGCTTTTTGCATATATTTGGAATTTCATAAGTTCCAACAATAACTTGAACAACAAGCTTGTTTATTTTTCAACAATAAATTTAATCAATACTTGTTCATTTTTCATAAACTTGTGCATTTTTCATAAACTTTGTTCATTAAGTTTCAACATAAAACTTGAACAACAAACTTTGTTCATTGAGTTTCAATAGCAAATTTGAAAAACAAACTTTGTTCATCAAGTTTCAAAAACTAATTTGGAGTAACAAACTTGTTCTTAAGTTTTTAACCAAGTGTTAATGCTTTCAATTTTGTTTTCATATATTTTTTTTATTAAATTGTCATTCTATTTTCAATATATATCAAAACATAAAAAAACAATTTTCTTTTTGTGAGTGTAAAAGGAAAACTTGGGTAGACACCCGACGCTTCCCCGAATATTCGAAAACGAGGTAAACACCTCGATTTTGTTTGAATATTCGTCCTCCGTTTAAAATCAATCCCAACTCACCAAATTAAACTTTTTCACGTCCATGCGCGTTTTCAAACGGATACCATCGCCCGAGTGCGAGTCCGTCCTTTTTTACCTTCATTAAGCTACCCTCATAACAGTAGTAGGTAAAACTTTTTGTCGATCTTCATTAAGCTATCATCACAACGATAGTAGACCATGTTTTCTTTTTGCATTTAAAAAGCAACTTTTTCGCCCAAGCGCGATCAAATCTTTTTTTAATTAAAATCAATCAACACACAAACATTTGCTACAAAGAAATATGTAGCTTTGAATTCTCCATCGCACCGGGAGATACGAGGGAGCAAGATCAAACTCTTGTCAAGCACATTAATAAAAAACTCATGTTTAGTCTTTTAATCTTTTCTCTTCTTGTTCCTTTTATTTATTTAAGCTCATTTTTTATCTTTTAATCTCTTCCCCTTTGTTTCTTCTTTTATTTATTCCTTTTACAAACATTAGGCAAACAAACTAACACAATTAAACGCTAAACCAACTAACGGTTCCCGTTGAGTACAACGGATGTGAGGGGTGCTAATACCTTCCCCTCGCATAATCGATTCCCGAACCCTAAATCTTTAACATTGTGGTAGTTTAGAACTTTTTTCCACTTTTCTTTTGAAAAATCAAAAGTTCAGTCGTGAAATAAAATTAGTGAGTCAACGCTTATCCATAGCTTGATCTCCGGAATTCGACGCGACAGTGAACATGAAAGAATTAAGGTTAAACAGGTTGTAAGTAAGTGTATTTCTAAAAACCAATTTGCTTGAAGATCTATTTTAGATAAAACTAGTCGAAAATTGCTCCTCTCTTTTAAAATTGTTCATTCCCTTATATCAGCGGTAGTTAACTGCCGCTGACACTTTTAAGATCGGTTCAATCAATTTGTAAGTCGGTTTAACCGATCTTAAAAGTGTTAGGGGCAGTTAACTACTGCTGAAAAGTGTCGAATGGCAGTTAATTGCCGCTGATATAAGGGAATGAACAATTTTATAAGTGAGAAGAAAGGATTGGTGAGGTAGCTCTAAAAGCTTGATATAAGCAAATGACAAGACACGAACAATTGGGATTACTTAAAAGAGGTTATGGGTTTTGCAGATCACTTGATATAGTAGATTATGATGTGTGTAAAAACAGTTCATTATATTATTATGAAAAAATAATGAACGTGTTTGTTTTATCAAGGAAGAGGGCTTAATCAAGGAACCACTCTCTCCCTATTTACTTATCCTCTGTGACGAGGTATTGTGAATTCGATTAAACTCACACCAATACTATGACATGTGGATCAAAATTAGTAGCAACAAATAACCAAAGTGACCAAACAAACTACAGACAATAAAAATGAAAAATGAGAAGAAAAATGACCAAACAAACTACAAACTACACAATTTTTTAGCAATGAATGGTACTCCTTTTTCTGTGTATCAAACTATAAAGCCAAAGCATAATAAAAATTTCATCCTAATCAGTTTATCCTAATTTTATTGGCTTGTTTCTCTTATATTTAAGCAAAAACTGTTTTAATCAGAGTACATTGTATTTTTTTTCAAGTTGTTTTGTTTGACTTTTTGATTTTTTTTGGCTTCAAGTTAGATCACAGTATTCTACTGAATTTACCCATGTTTTGTTAAATGTGACATTGCATGGAGGATGTAATCAATTGGGAAATAGATTCTATCCATTGAGAATCCTCTTAATTTTTTAATTTTTCTCAAGTGAAGTCTCAATCATTATACATATTGAGAGAGAGTAGTTACAATTAACCAAAAATGTGGATGATATGTTTAGTGGTGGGGATTGAAAATAGAGAAAAATTAAGTGAAAAATACGACAGAGAGGATCAAAATCCAACCAGTTGTTTCAAAGATTAATGAAAATGTTTAAACTTGGTTTGTTGGGACAAGTTCAATACTAAAAATTAAATTCAATGGTCCTGTCCCAAGGACATAGCATTATAATGTTTCAGAACTGAAAGAGTCAACTGTTTCCATTGACTGCAAATCTGCAATACCGGTCTTTCTTGGCAATGTTTCCGGAAGACTTGAGCTTTCTGACGTGGGTCAATATCAACGTGGACTATGGAAGTAGTATAGATATTGTTCCCCGTTACTTTTGTAATTGTCACTTTTTGATATTTTACTTAAACCAAGACAATCAATAAATGTTATTACTTTTGATACAATAATTTATACTTTTACTATAATAATATATTTAATATCTCATTTCATATATTTCTCTCTTCGCAATAAATAACTAAGTTTAATATTGTTAAAACAACATTTAATGTTGCATTGAACTTTGAAAGTGACATTTAAATTGAAACAAAATTTTTTCCAAAAGAGACACTTAAAAAGGAACTGAGGGAGTATTTTTTGGTAGACATTTAAACCAACTCATTTATTCATGATAAATTCATAAGACTAATGATACAAGCTGGTCCCATCTTGTGTTATGTATTTAACTTATGCTTAAATGCATTTGTGACCCCTTAACTTTTAAAAAGTTGCAATTTTGGCCCCCTAACAAAAAAAAATAACAATTTTACCCCTTAACTTTACAAAACGTTGCAAAGCTGTTAAAAAGACGCCACATGTCCCAAAACAGGGGGCCAAAATCGCAACTTTTTGTAAAAATAAAGAGCTAAAAGATCTTATTTCCCTAAAGATAAAGGGTAAAAAAAAATATTTCCCTAAAGTTATAAGGTCAAAAGAGCATATTCCCTAAAGATGGAGGGCAAAATTTTTATTTTTTTTATTAAGGGGTCAAAATCACAACGTTTTGAAACATACAAGGAAAAACTGCATTTAAGCCTTTAATTTAATCCAAATATGAGGAAAATTTATCGAAGGTGTGGATGGTTTGCAAATGGATTGCTTTTGCATTAACACTCGAGAGAGTCAATCTTGATATCGGTAAAGATGAAGTTATGCACATTGAAAATTTCTTGGTTGGCTAGAATTGTTTGTTGCAGGTAAAATTGTGTAACTTAAATTGTTATTTTAAAATTTACTTAGATTTACACTATTATGTTTAATGATATAATTTTTGTTTTTTTATAGGCATGGATATATGAACACCTTGAAAATATTTGTATGAGGGATTATGATGTGAATCACAGAGAGGACCATCCACGCGCTAACGAGTTCATATAGAAAAGGGTCATGCTACACTAGATTCTTCCAGGGTGTTCTTGGAGCGCATTGTGATTGATCACATAAATTTAAATCCATGTAATAGTCATCGTGAGAGTCATCCGTTCGAGGACATCATTTGGTTTTCAGGATGGATATCGTGCGGCAGATCATGTACTCATTCACACTTGTCGAAGCATGTGTTGAGGCAACTTGGCTATGTTCAAAGTATCCCTAGACATCTCTATTGTTGCACGATACACATGGAGCATTTTTTTCAGATGGAACATGCTTTTCAGGATTATGCTCTGCATCTAATAACTGAAGAAGACCGTGGGCAAGTTGTGGACATTGTCACTGAGTGTGTATGTGTCTGATTACCTGATTTACACATCTGATAGATATCTACAGGAGGGTTCGGTACATGTATACCGGAGGTGTATTTTTCAGTCAATCTTTTTCCTCCTCCGGTGCTAATCACCCAAACGTACGTTTTTAAATTTTATTTTTCTTTATATTCCAACATTATATTATTATAAACTATTAAAACAAATCTCTTTTTTTTGACAAAATTAAAACAAATCTCATTAGTATCATAATTATAAACAAAAGAAATCAAATAACAAAATAAAGTGTAGGTCTATTTTGAAATCAAATACCAATCTCAGTACAAACCATTAAAACAAATAACAAGATCCAAACAAATAACCAAAACAACCAAAATCCAAACAATTAACTAAAACAATACAACCTAAATCAGTCGGTCTTGAACATAACATCCTCATATGCATTGTCTCCATCACAATTCACACATAATTGCATCACTTTTATGTTTCTTCATGTGGTTGATCGCCTTTTACGATATCCATTAATTCGTTAACCTAACAACTAACTATTAGCATTTGTTGTTAAAAAAATCGTTATATAAAGGGCAATGTTAACAATTCGGGAGTCTGAGCAATTAAGGGGCCGATAGAGCAATTTCCTTAGTATGGTCGGTCCTTTAGAAATGTGTGTGTGACGTGGGGTAAGGGTGTGGGGGAAGAACTTGTGAGAAGTTCATTCCCCCTTCCATGTTTTCTTTTTCTTTTAGACTTTTTTGAATGATAGAAACCTTCCATGTTTTCTCCTCTATCCTCAGTCATAAGTAGAAAAATGGTTTGTCTGCAAGCATATGCTATTCTACAATACCACAAGTTCCTATGCTGTGTTAGTGGTTTGGAGATTCATTTTCGGGAGTTTTACAGCTTTGGGAGGACATCTTTGAAGCATTTTCTTTGAAGTTATGCTTTTAATCACAATAAACACTAGTTAAACACCAATTTCAGTTGATTCTGTCATTAGATATTCAACGGCAAGAAAATCATTTCATGAGTTGCAAAAACAGATTTGAAGGCATGGTCAGTCAGATTTGACACAATCTTTTAGTCATGTCTCAACATGTAAATTATGTTCTAACACTTCAAAAGATTTGCAAATCATTACCCTTGTGTTGTCTGAAATTATACTATATACATACATGTGCACATATAGGGTAATAGGGAAACATATCTTCAAGCTCTTATTTCCATCTGAAGTCTGAACTATCCCTCATATCTGGAAACAGCCTGGATCCTTAACGTTATCTTCGATAATAATACCTGTAAGAAATTGAAGATCAGATATCTGTTATCAAATGTTCGTAAATCTGATGTTGGTCTGATAAAAAGATTACAACTTACACGATTATATTTACGTTGTACATGGAGGCATATTTTCTTAGAAGCCGTTCTATGGTGTACCATTGAGAGCGATCAGATCCATCTTGATAACCAATCCGTGGCATGTGTATTGATGCTTTGCAGAATGATCAAGAATTTAATTTGTATCAGTAAGTTTGAAACACCGACTCGTCACAATTTAATTTTGAAGATACTGCTGAAACAATCTCAGCCTCTCTCTATTTGATGAATTCATGCTTGATAAATACTTTCCAACAATCAATAGTAAAGAAAAATAGTAAAATGGATAAAAGATACTCCTTCGACTTTTAAGTAAATTGCATGAACGCTCTCAACTGAAAACGCAAAAGCTGTTAAAAGGAATCTAACCTATAGCAACTAGGTTCTCTAAACATTTTTCTTAACAATGAGAAATACGAAGATTCCTTTACATTAACTTGATTATTACACTCAATGTCCACACTTTTGAATATATAATTTCCTTCCTATTTTTTCTAGTCTTTAACTTATATGATTGGATAATGGATATAATACATTGTAGTAATGCAAGATAATGAACAATAATAAAATATTAGATAATACCAGAATTTTGAGCAGCTGAGAACGCTGCCTTTGAAAAGCAGCTTTCCAAGTGGACAAGTGAGATTTCACTTCGAGGGACTTTACGCCTTGGATTGTAGGATTGAACCACAGCTAAAGCAACCCTTTTGGGAGCATTACCATCCAAATTTTGATCATTACCGTCATCTATAAGTGAAAAGGAACAAATAAAGAACCATATACTGATTCACTATATACTAGAAATCAAACTCCAAATAAGTGTGCTAACTGGCATATGTTATAATCTTTTCTATTTTCTTATAAAATGCATGATGCATCGTATTATTCAATCTATTTTCTTAAAAAATTAACCTGTGTTTGTGCTCACCTTCAAGCCTTATAAGATGGAGATCACCAAGATGCAAATCCCCATGTTCCGAAGCCCGTTCATATGCATCACTGATGCTTGATGAAAGTTTAGATAGTGCATCGAACATTCCACCATGGCCCCAACGTCCAGAGGTGTCAACACAGCTGTAAAACCAGGTTATATATTCACAGTAAATAATGGAGTCAAAAACTATTATAGGACAAAATTACAAAGAGATGTAACAATAGCGCTTGCTTTGGCCAATGATATTCTCCTATGGCCCAAAGCTAAAATGAAGAGAATGTGTCCCCTCCCTTCAGTTGCATTTCCTTTTTTCATCATAGCTATACAGCTATAGTCTTTGTCATTTATACTCTTCATTTTTCTATAACAAAATTACCTTCTACTTATATGTTTCCCTCCCAATTACAATTTAGCTCTAAAACTTTCATACTTGACCTTAAAACAATCTTCATTTGTATTTAATTTGAATGCTGCCATCAATGCAAAAAACAAAGGAAAAATATATACGTAGACACGTATTAGTATTTAGTGCAACATTATCATTTTATCAATTTTTATGCCACACACAGAGCTAATTTCTAATGAAGAAAGCAAACCCACATGGAACAAAGCTCCAACAGAAATTCATTTCATCAATATAATTATTAAAAGCTTAGTGCACCAGAGCAAACTATGCAGTCGAGCAAAAATAAAAAGTTAACCTGAATATTAAAGCAGGTTCAGATGAAGGAACGTTTGTAGGGGCTGTACAATCTCCATAGACAAAATGAACAGAACCAGCATCTAATATGGTATCCCCATCTGGTGGGCTAATAGGGTCTTTCACATTCAACGAATGGTATCCAGCAGCATTCCACTTAGACAGCTTCTTTTCTTCTGCCTTCTTCCTTGCAGTCTCAAGTTTTTGACTCTTTTCCTCATCTAAGTTCCTTCTGCTTTTCAAGTCAATAACTGAGTCGCAACTTGATTTAGAAACTTCCTCAAATTTTTTAACCCAAGCAAGATATGATGCCTCATCAAGATCGAGATCACAAGAGAAAGAAGCAGAACCTCTTTCCTTAACATCAAATCCTTTTAAAAAGTTTCTTGGATTGACCTCAAATTTCCTGTCATCCTTATCAAGTATTTGTTCAACACGAATAGCAATCACTTTGTCGGCCATTGCATTAATTTCTGTTAAATCCATGTCCTTCTCATTTCCATCATTGATTTCATTGGGATCAAACATACGTAACCCAACTATGATGGATTTCAAATCCCCAGTTCCAACTGAAGATAATTGTTTATCTTCATGTTCCAAAATATTATCGCCTGTAACATTTAGGCTCAGCTGCAATTTTCTTTCTGCCCTCCGCATAATTACCTACAGTGTAACATGTGAGTTCATAGAGTACATGCAAATAGCCTCCACAGTCAACGTATTATAAATACACAAACCGAAACATACTTCCTCCACTGTATGTTCTGTAACAAGATTTATACACAAAACATGATTCATCTGGCCAATTCTATGTGCTCTCTGCAAAGCTTGTCTGTCCACCTGTGGGTTCCAATCTTGCTCGTAGAATATAACCTACAGAATACCATGGAACACAATACTATAAAATATGTTTTAAACTTATAATTCTTGAACCAATATGTTAAAGAATATGAACAGTAATCAGGTTCTAGTTTCAAAAACGAAGGTTTAAAGCTAGACAAAACTCACAGTATCAGCAGCCACAAGATTCAAGCCAACTCCCCCAGCTCTTGTTGAGATCATAAAAACAAAAGCTCCATTTTGGTCAGCTTCAAAATTCAAGCCCATATTAGATGATGAGTTACTGAAACTTCTTATTGCAGCAAAGCGCTCCTCAGCCCTAATTGATCCATCAAGACGCTCGTAAGAATACTTACGTAACTCCAGAAAATCCTATATTAAAATAGAAGAACATTTCATCAATTAACCTACTTAACTAATACAAGGCATTCAATACATAGGTAGAAAAATTTACCTGCAAAATGTCAAGCGTATGTGTCATCTGAGCAAAAAGAAGAACACGATGTCCATTATGATGTAGCTTTCGAAGAAGTTGGTCCAGAATCAGTAGTTTACCACTGGCCTGACAGAGAAAAAGACGATGAATACATTCAAAGCAAGAATGATGGTGCAATAGCAAAGTGTCTAAGAAGGTACTTGGGCCTAGTTTGACTGGTAAGCAAGAGTTGGAGCAAGTGTTGGACCAAACCCCAATACAGCCCATAATATGAAAGGTTATTGGAAATAGAAAAATATTTATGTTTCACCTTTCAAGTAGTTTTTGGTAAATAGTTTTGGAATTAATATTAGTATTTAGAGTTGTACCAATTATATTCAGGTTCATGTAGCATCTGAGTTGTCTATTTCTTTAATTTTCTTTTCTCCGCAATTTCATTGCCCTTTTTATCCTCTTCTATGGGAGATGCAATACTAACAAGCAATTTAAAGTACAAGATAATACAGAAATGTACTCTAATAGTGACTGTATGACATAACAGCCCAGGTAGGATCAGTCTAAAGTTATCTAGTAAAAACATAAGTATGGTAATTACCTGAACCAGATGTTCACCTTCTTCATAAGGTTCGGGTTCAATACCCGGAAAAAGATAAGGATGGCTGCATGCTTTTCTTAGTTGTATCACCTAAAAGAGTGAATCATATTGACCATTAACTACAAGGTGAAAGAAAGAAATAGAAAAAAGTATGATATGTAGTTGATATATGACAAAACAAACAAATATGAACAAAATAAATGCAATAAAGAAACAGAATGAAAGCATATGATCACAGAACATTTTTCCGAAAAATAGCAAATAATTTTAAAATGAGAGACGTACCAAATATGAATCAATCTGCCTTCAGGCATACTGGAACTACATAATTTGCTATAAACAGAAATGAGAAAAGCAAGAGCTTTACTAACAGTATTCTGTAGTGATTGGTGATTTGATGTTCCAGAAGATAGTGCGACTAGCTTCGGAAGTTCCTTCCTCAGTATTGACATGTAGACCTTTTTTTGCAGGCTAACAAGTGGTACTAACCTGTCATAGGATGGAATCTCAATTTTCAATGGAACAACTTTTCATGTTTTAGTTATCATAAATTACAGTTCCATTGAAATAAAAAGTCCAAGGTAGTATCTAATTAGAACAAGTACAACATACACAGTTGTCTCAGTGAGAGGTGGCAGCACTAAACTTCCACACTCCATAAGCTTTGATTTAGTTCGTCGGAGCATAAACGCAGCCAATACACTTCTCAGGATTTGAAGTCTCTCCTTTACCTTTGGAGAATCATGAACTGTTAAGAAGTAAAGCTGCCACAATCAGAAAACGCTAAAAGCAAAACCATAATTCTGTTCCCAATTTAATAAATATATTTATTTAATAATCACAGGGTACTCAATTGGATGATAAACCGTCCATCCTGTGGCTAGCCTCTTCAAATCCTTTAGATTAATTATACTAATACTAACTGTTTGAAATTCCGCCTTCATTGTGGTTCGTCCCTAGCCGTCTAATTGCGGCATTTGGGATACCCTCATTGCAGCCTCCAATATGTTCATCGTGTTGGGTGTGAATGGGCTGATTTATTCCCACATTGCCTAGAGATATGGCATTCGTAGTGTTTAGAAAGCTTGGGCAGCCCTCACCTTACAAGCTGGTTTTGTAAGGTTCAGTTAGGCCCAATCCAAATTTTAAGATGATATTAGAGCCTATCCTAGAACTGTTGTTGGGCTTTAAGCATAATCCACGCTCCAGGCTCATTGGACCCGAGCACGAAGGTGTGTGTTGGAAATTCCACCTTCATTGCGATCCGCCTCTAGCCACCTAATTGCGGAATTTGGATTGCCTTCATTTCCACCTCCAAAACCTTCATTGTGTTGACTGTGAAGGGGTGGATTTAGTCCCACATTGCCTAGAGATATGGCATGTGTAGTGTTTATAAAGTTTGGGCAGCCCTCACCTTAAAACCGGTTTTGTAAGGTTGAGTTAGGTCCAATCCAAATTTTAAGACTAGTATACAACAAATGGATCAAAATCTACAGTAGAGCAATCAGATTCTATAAGTGTGCAGAAAACTTCTAACAGACAAAACAATTAACAAGCCAGTAATGCTAAATTATAGAACAAAATGATAATACTGACCTGAGGTAAGATCACTGATGTCCTTGAATGTAGAAAGGAACTGATCTAGTGTCCCAAAAACAGATGGCATGCAAAAATGCATCAACGCCCACAGTTCAGAAAGGTTGTTCTGAATAGGAGTGCCAGTCATCAACAACCGTCTTGGCATGATATAGCAATCTTTGAGAACATTAAATAAAACCTGTAAAGTTTAAAATGTTTAACTGCTGCAGTCCAATAATCTCAGAGGCAGTATGACTAAATTGTCTTGAAGTTTTGACTATCAAACTGTCTGAAATGCATGATTTGTACCTATTAAACCTAAAGATAGTCAAATATGATTATTGCTGATCAATAAAAATGAAAGTGAAACACAAATTTAACATAAAGAAGCAAATTCTTAATTGAATACTATAAATAGGCATTTAAGTTATTTTCTACATACACTTGACGGGTTTTTAAGCCTTTGGGCCTCATCAATGATTGCATACTGCCATGGTATTTGAGAAAGAAAATCCTTATCCATTAGTGCAATGTCGTATGATGTTAACAGCACATCGAATGGCAACATGACCTGCCAAAACATTTGATTGCAATAATTATCAGTGAACATCCATTAGGAAATAGAACTGTTGAAAGAAAAGCCATCCAGATTCAGCGACTCAATGAAAATATAACAAACTCACATCATGTGTTGGCTGCTTTGTTACATGCTCATGTGTTTTCATACGTAGACTGCGCCTATATTCTTTATCACCAACATATTTGAAGACTTCTAGTTTAGGGGCATATTTGACTATCTCAGACACCCAACCATCTGTCACACTTAAAGGACATATAACCACTGTATAAAGTAAAATGAAAGCAGGAAAATGTATAAGTGCTTATTTCAATAGAAATTTCACGAAAACGAAACTATCCAAATCAAAGTTTTCCTTCACTCACAAAATGGTCCATGTGACAACTGGCGCACTTTCAAATAGCTTAAAAATGAGATAGCTTGCAATGTCTTGCCCAATCCCATCTATCGATATTTATACACAAAGACAGTAACATAAACACATCAGGAATTGTATTTTTCATTCCGAAAAATGGACTATGAGACTTGTTTTGAGTTCTTCATATGTTGAATTAGAAAAGGTCAAGACTCAGAAATTTCAAAAGCATGTACAATGCTTATCAGTTAAAAATTGTAAGATAAATGCAGCTTGTTGCATATGAACAAATGAGACACATAACCGTGACAATGACTGACTATTAACTATGAAGCTCAAAGGCAACATAATATAACAGAAAACTGTACATGCCTCAAACGAATTGCCCTCAATTCATAAGAAAAAATGACACAGATATATGATGTGCCACTGCCGGTAAATAGAAATTTCTGGAAAGATGTGATATTTAATAAGCGAGAAACCACTCTTCTGTTAAGTACATAAATGTTCAATTTACATAATAATTTGTCAGAAAACCATTTAAGAAGGTAAATTTTATATGACAGTAATAACAATTAGATTAAAAAATTGTCCCTTCCGCATTTCATAGAGGCTCTGATACAGATTTGAATAAAGAGTATATACCTCATCCCCTGCAAATAATGGAAACATTATTATCACTAACATAATAAAAAATTGTTTCTTCAGAAGTAATATCAAAACCACCTAGTCATAAACCTTCAAAACAGAACAACAAAAATAAAAAACACAACATTTGTCAAATCCCATTTTCTGCCTTCCTTTGTTACAAAGAAAATCCCACGTATGTTGTGTTGTGTGCTATGCATAGCTGTCCCAAGCCCCAATAAAAGAAGAGGGCTGTGTTAGGCATCGACAGTAACCATAAAACTTAGTCGAATCTTTATAGCATAGATCAACAGTGTAATAGTGTTGCTTGTTACAAAGAAAGTGAAACAGAAACACACATTGTTGTATTAAAAACATAAATATATTAGGATTTAAATTCCATGAAAAATAGTTCTGCCTCACTAAACATTGATTAAACCATAAGCCTATCACTCAAACTGTTCAGTTAATTGAATAGTGAAAAACTTGACAATAATTTGGAGTATATATTTCTTTATGTTTGGATGGCCATTTGAGAAACTTGCTCTGAATGAGTTTTTTTTCTTTTTGGAAATTCGGTATCCGGACATAGGACCCACTAATGCAGGGGACCAATCCCACCATCCACTAGCGGGGGCCAAATTTAATTGAAGTCAGTGCAAAGCTCTGTATGGATTGGCACATAACAGAAATTGTTGGCACCTAGGGGATTTGAACCTAAGACCCAGAGAGGACTCAATTGGTTCCACATAATGTGAAATTGATTTCATTAACATTGTTTGAGGTTTTTTACTCTAAAGGCAATTTCAAGTCTTTAAAATATAACAAAGTGTGCATTTACAGGAGCTACTTTTTATAACTTGTAGTGAAACCAAGATTTTGAGACAATCAATTCTGATACAAAGTAACAAAACATAAGCAAATCACATTGTCCAAAGGAAAATCACTTTTCATGTCCCCCCAAAGACATGCCACAACACACATTATCTCTAGTCCAAGATCTCTAACAAATATCAAACTGGTCCTTAATCAAACAACCAATTTAATGCATTTATAAAAGGAGAACAAGGAAGATCACACGTGTGACATATACTTAGGATGGCTAAAATGAACACTAACTCTAAAATTTCATTTCATATTTTACATTAATCTTATATATTTCAATAATTTCCGTTTAAAGTTTATTTTTCTCCTTTGGCAAAACCAAAATAAACACGAGATATATACAAACTTTGGATAAACAACCATGTACTTGCTGAGAGTACAATCTAGGAAACTAGGGTTTTTTGGGATCTGTTTAGGTCATGCCTTGGGAGTGATCCCAAGGTTACTATTTGTAGCCCGAATTTGGGTTTGACTGATCACGGTTTTGGGCCCAATTCGTTTGGGGCCAAAACCATGGCTAGAGCGCCCTACTTGATGCCAGGAGCTCTTTTGGGGGACCTCTAGCACGACCCCCCTAAGGTTATGTGAGATCTTCAGATGGGCTTTGTACCCTTCTAGAGGGCACCCAGCCCTTCTTCAGGGCTTCTAGCCCTAAGAGGGCGAGATTGACGGTTCAAACCACTTTGGTCCCTATATGTGTTAGTTGTTGTCACTATAGTCCCCAAATGTATTGAAATTGCAAACACATAAGAAGCATTAGGGATCTGTTTGCAATTTCTATACACTGACAGTGTCTCACACATTCAGAGCCAAATGATTGTTTGCTCTACAAACTTTCCTTCAAATTCTCAGAGGAACCAAATATTAATTAATTAATTAAATTTGTAATAACATTCTGAAAAATAAATAAATAATAATAAAAATAAAGATTCTGAAAATGAAGATTGAAAATGAAAGAGTAATATCTCATTCACTCACCAAGAACAACGTTGACGCCAAGTTTATACCTCCTTATAAGCCACGAAACCCCTTCCACTTGATGAGGTTTCAGTGTTGCCTTGATCCCAAGCTCTTCTTCACTCGGCGCCGCGTCGCCGGAACTTTTGTCGTCGTCGAGTATTATTTTAGCGGCGACTTGGAGCCTCTGTTCGTATTTCAGGTTCATGGCGTCGAAGCTGAGTTCGAAACTGTGAAATCGGTGGGGAAAGAGAGAATGAGTGAGTTAGCGGCGACGAGTCGGTGAGACGGTGACTTAAGTTTTTTGAGAATGTGTTTTCAACCGAAAAGTTGCGAGGGAATCAACTGAAAATGAACGTGAGAAACATCAAGAGCTCAAACTTTTTTCTTTTGGTATGAATAACACAAAGATAGCTTCTCGAAATTTCAAAATAATTTCTGATTGTATATTCCAATTATCAAAATAATTTGTTAATATTGTCGTATATGTTGCTCAATATAGTTATTTATTTGTTGTCATATCAATTTATGTAAGTATTTATTTATTGTCATATCAGTTTCTACAAGAAAATGGTTATTGTCGATATTGAGAGACTATTCTAACAGATTATTTTGATTAACGAAGTTCACAATTAATGACTATTTCGGAATTTTAATATATTTAAGAATTATTGTCGTTATTCGTTACACATTCTAAGACCAAAATGATTATTGTCCCTTCTTTTTTTTCCTTTCTCAAGTCATATACAGAACTACAAAATGACTATATCGGTGTTTGACCTGCTACAAAATAAAGGACAGAACAAGACAACCTCTGCTGTATTGTGTTATTGTAAAACTACTATTGGAACATGACAAACTATGGGTAAGAGACATGACAAAATCTTGAATTTTTGCTATTCATTAAATCACAACAAAGCTTTTTGTCCTTAGTATAAATTGTTTATATTATGAAAATAGCATTTTCTCAAACATTGTATAAACAAAAAATTGTTAAACACCATCAAAGTTTGTCATATACTATTTTGCTTTATGTTGTGTTGGTTCGTATTGTATTGTTATGTCAAGTACTTACATTTTAGCATTTCAAACGCACTCGTAAGGACTAAAATAAATATCATCAACTACATCATGTAGTAAGATGTTAACACAATCAGACAACATGGGTGATTAATGTCATTAATGTCGACAAAATTGTCGACATTTGGGAAAAGTATGAGGCCATATATGAGTAGGGCTAGGATGGAATGGAATGCACGAGTACTGGCTACTTCGTCGAATGTGGAGGCTTGTTGGTAAAGGAAATGGGTGGGAAGACCTTGGAAGCCTCCTTTGAAGGTGAGGTTTGCTCTGATGAGCGAGGTTTCGAGGTGAAGAGCGGTTGCAATATCGGAGGGTCTGGGGACAGGTTCAAGGCCATGGAACGGTATCGTGTCGGGCCCTGGTAAACCGATCAGGTAAGAATATTCCTCAAGTGTAGGGACGAGCTGGTAGTCGGGAAATGCGAAGCAGTGACGAGCTGGTAAACCTCTTGTTTTTAATTATCTTTATGCTAAATTGATTATTTGTAAATAAATGTCTAAATGTGAAAAAGACTAAAGTGATGATTAAAAAAGAGATAAAAATGTTTTTGTTATTTTGTTGATTTGGAAAGACAAAGTCTTTTGCCTACGTACCCGAGCGGGATCAAAATCACGTAGTTCGGGGTAAAAAGCTGAGTGATTTGTTTTGATTGATTTTAAGGTTTTGAAAGTGAGTTTGAGAAAGATAAGAGGTCGAAAAGGCATAGAAGAATAAAAAGTGTTAGTTTGGTTTATTTTAATTGAAGAAAAAAGTTTAGCTAATTAAAGTTGATTAAAATTTGATTTAAAAAAGAAAAGTCACTTGGTTTGAAATCCAATGTTGATTTTTTTGGGATTTTTTATTATTTGAAATGTTTTTGATTTTTGACTATTTGACTTTTTTTTGAAAATTTTGATTAAATCCTAAGGTCCGAAAACTAAAGTATGCTGAGAAAATCTAAAGCGCGCCGGATCCCTCAAAATGACGTTTGATCAAGTGAGGGTCCTTTTCCTCGGATACAGTCGTTATTTTTGCATTTTTTGTTTCGACATAAAGCGGAATAAATAAATGTGAGTGTCGGTGCAATATTCTCGTTTATATTTACATTGTTCCTAAATACATTCTAATAAAATAAAAATGACAAAACAATAAATAAAAATAAAATTGCAAATGCTCCAAAATAAATAAATGTGCCAAAAAGTAAAAATAAAAAAATGCATGAGATGCTAAACATTAAATAAATATGTTGCATAAAAATAAATAAAGAAATAAAAATGCATGATATGCAAGACAATAAATAAATATGTTGCATAAAAATAAATAAAAAAATAAAAATGCATGAGATGCTAAACATTAAATAAATAAGTTGCATAGAAATAAATAAATAAATAAATAAATAAAAATGCATGATATGCAAGACAATAAATAAATATGTTGCATAAAAAAAAATAATAATAATAAAAATGCATGAAGTGCTAGAAAATAAATAAAAGTGCAAGAAAATAAATAATGAAAATAAACTAAACTAAAAAGGAAAGAAAAATGCATTAAAAATAAACTAATGCTAAATAAAAAAATGGCAAAAATAAATAAATAAATAAAACAAAATAAAATGGCAGAAAGTAATAAAAGCAAAAATGGAAATAAAGATGTAAAGAAAAATAAATGAAAAAAAAAGTGCAAGAAATAAAGAAAAGCAAAGAAAATTAAAATAAAAAGAAGGCTTAATTGCACTTTTGCCCCCTATCTTTTTCCAATTGGGCGATTTTGCACCCCATATTTTTAGCGATTTTGCACCCTATCATTTACCTCCTTTCTGATTTTGTAGCCCCTCGTGTGATTTTTTGCTGTTGTGTTGAATTTTGCTGACAAAAGTGCAATTAAGCCTAAAAAGAAAGGGGGGGGGGTGCAGGAAGCAGAAGGGGGGTGCAGAGAAGAAATCAGAAGAGAGGAGGAAAAGGAAGAGAATGGGCTGCGTGGGATGACCTTGGGCCTGAGGCACTATATAAATTTTTTCTGTTTTACTTCTTCCCCATTTCTTCCTCTCTCCCTCTCTCTAGGTCTTCTCTCTACACTCAACCTCTGCCCTCTCTCTTCTTTTCAACCGGCCGGAAAACTTCTCCGGCGCGGCGGCCGTCGACGGCACCACCGCGCCGGAGTGAAAAAAAACTCCCTTTTTTAAAAAGAACACGTTTTTTTTAAAGCTTTCCTCACCCCCTTTTCGAATCCGAACTCAAAAATCTTTAAAACTTCACCAAAACCCTAGATCTACTTTTATTTTTTTTTTTTAAAAAAAAACTACCTTTTTGGTTTGTTCTTGGTGATAAAGTTGTTGTTGGGGCTCAGTTTTGGTATTTTAGTAGTGGTTTGTGTTGGTTTACGATTGTTTGTGGTTCGGGTTTGTAGTTTGTATGTGGTTCGAATTTGTGGTTTATATGTTGGTTTGGTTTGGTTTATGAAATTTTGATTCTGGCTTGGTGAAATTTGGTTCTGGTTTGTAGTGGCCGGATTTGTGATTTGTGGTTTTGTTTTCCAGTGGCCAGATTGTTGTTTTCAAGTGGCCGGATTCTGGACTGTGTTGGTGGTTTGTGGTGGTTGGATTGTACTAATTCTGACTGACTCTCTGACCCCTTTTTGGACTGCGTGAATAGTACAATTACTGTACTATTTATAATGAAAAATAGGGTTGGTGAAAAAATTTGGACAAAAATGCCCCTTGGGGGTATCTGGACAGGATAAAGACCAAAGAAAAATAACAATGAAAAAAAAATAAAAAATAAAATAATAAAAAACGAAAATAAATAAAATAAAATGAAAATAACAATAATAAAAACTAAAAAAAGAATTGAAATAAATACATAATAATAATAATAAATTAATAAAAATAATAATAATAATACAATGGTCGCCTTCGGAACAAAAATGAGGTATTTTAAAATACCTCTCTGCCGAAATTTCGTCTGAAACGACGAAAAATCACAACTTTGAAAGACGAGAAAGAAAGAATCGAAAATGGGTCAAAAATGAGGTATGACGATCATAATAAGCCTAGTTCATCTTACAATTATGCATAACAGTTTTTCATTCAATCATAAGCTTGGTAACAAGGATACTTCAAATCAAGATTCTCAAAGATAGATAACATATCCTCAGCAACAATCAATCACCAACTCAAATTATATCAACTTCATCTCATCACAATTATCAATTACACAATTAACAATTAGATGCACAAATTCACACCAAAACATTGCCATACACGACTCATCATGTATATGTAATGCGCCTAAAAGACTCTACATGCATGTGGTACCGGGTTGGATATCAGAGTTCTTTTATCCAAGGGATCCCATCGTCACTGGACTTGACTCATGAATGAATGCATGTCCATACATTACGACTCAACATCATACACATACATATGACTCAATCACTAACATCATCAACATTGCCATATTTATATTCAACGGCAGTTCATCGTCACTTATCATCATCACTTATCACATAACATCAGCACTTATCAAACATCGTCACTTATCACACAACATATATCATCGTCACTTATCAATCATCAACATGCCATTTAACATCATAACATTACATCTTCTTTTAACTTCGTTCACATAAGTCACAACACACATTTAATCAAACAAGGTTGCATTAACCTATTAACTCATCATCATTCTTCACCATACATCATTATTTACACCTCAATAGTTAACTAGCAAGTTGGCTTACAAATCAAGATTCAATTAAAGACAATTTTACAAGTTCGTCGCTAACTAATTAACTTCCAAACTTCCTTACACCTAAGTCCAAGTTAATCCATCAATTACATCCTCATTATACATCTAATAATTAAGTTTAAGGGTTTGGGAACCATTCACGTGCATTGGATACCTCAAAACATCGCAAAAATGCATTTTCCCCTACAGGAAGGGTGGCACGGTCGTGCCATCAGGGTGTACGGTCGTGCCATCCTTGGCAGCATGATCACGCACGGCCGTGCCACAGGGGTGCATGGTCGTTCCAGTTATGCAGGTGGGGAAAACTGACTTTTTGTCATTTTTCGTGAAAATATTGTTTTCAACATCATTTTTCGATCCAATTCGGACCAAAATCGTTCCAAAGTCTTAAACCAATTAAATTGAATTTTTAACAACTTAACTTAGCTTAGACAACTTAATCATAATCACTTATTTCGAACTTAACCAATTATCGTCTCAAAATTCCATTTCTTTTCAAAACAACTTAATCACCCAAACATAACAACATAACAACAACTTTCTTCAATTCCAACATAATCCTACTTAATCATAAACACCAACTTCCAACAACAACTTAATCATTTTTCATCAACTTTTGCATAATTCCCATAAACACCAACAACAACTTCAACACAACCAAAATCACATAATCTCATGAATTCACAAACTAAACACATACCCATGCTCAAAATCAACTTAATTAAGCATAATCATCATCAATTATCATGTTCTTCATCAAATTCATCAAAATTCATAAAGTTACCAAAATAACATAACCAAACATGAACTTTGATAAAACAACAACATGAATTCATCAATTCTAACACACTCAATTTAACCACAATAATAGGAGCACGAATTTGAAGGTGAGAAAAACACAAGAAGGGGAGGTTGAATTGTGTTGGTTTTTTTCTTTCTCAAAAACTAAGAGTTAGTTGATCTTCTGATGTATGATTAGAATCTGAAACTAAGTTCAGAGTTTAGGTGCAGCGGATTGAAAGTAAATGAGAGAGAGAGAGAGAGAGAGAGAGAGAGAGAGAGAGAGAGAGAGAGAGAGAGAAAGACACAAGAAATTATCATGGTTCCTTCCACAACCCAGAAGTAGTCCAGTCCCCTTGTCACTTACAAGAGATTTTTCACTATAATCTAATGATTACAAATTGCTCAAGCACAAAAGCAAGAGACTTCCAGATGCTCAAACATACAGTAAGAGACTTCTAGTTGCTCAAGCACACAAGCAAGAGACTTCTGATTGCTCAAGCACAAAAGCAAGAGACTTCTGATTGCTCAAGCACAAAAGCAAGAGACTTCTAAACAAATAGAGTCACAAAGAAATATGTTTGAATTGAACACTTGATATACTATCAGTGGTGTTCACAAAATACAACACAGTTTTCAGACTCTAGACTTAAGAAATTCTAAGATAAGAAAGTTTGTAAGAATTTCTAAGTATTTGATGCGTATGGTACTTAACAGAGTATTGGCACTTTTCAAATTTTTAGAGTCTTGTTGTTTTTCTTCAAGTCTTCAGTCCTTTATATAGAGGAGTAGAGAGACGTTGAGAAGGTGCCAGATCATCAATAGAGTCGTTTGATTTGAAGCTTGATCAAACGTTGATTTGTTCCTTGATTTGGATTGCGTTCCATGAAGAATACCGTTTGAACCCTTTCCTTAAAATGGATTGGATGTTTTGTCCAAGGAGACAAAGTTGCAGAGAACGTTTCTGACTCTGAGAAGTTGCAGAGGTCGTGGTACTCAGAATTATCTCACAATTTGAGGTTCAAAGGCTAAGAGATGAGAAGAGGTTCTCCTAAGTTAATTAATTTTTTAAAAAAAATTAACTTATGGCTCAGAGCCCGAAATTACTGTATTTTACTCCCCCTTTTGTCATCAACAAAAAGTTAAATAAGAAAACATAAAAGTGAGAGAGAAATAATTGAGATCAGAGTGAGAAATTCTTATGCAATCAATAGCAATCATGTATCAGAGACAAGTATCAGAGCAAAAATATCAGAGCATACAAAAATTAAGACATTGCATTCAGAAGAAAGAGACACAAAGACACATAAAAATGTTCAGAGGAAAACAAATTAGCAATATTCAGAAGCAAAGTGAAAATAAAGACTAGGGTGTGCATTCTAAGGTTGGGGAGGTTTCTTCAGAAGCTCCAAAATGGCACTGATCCCAGACTTCATCTCATCTTGACTTGCCAGAATCTGAGTCTGTACCAAAGCATCATGTCTTCCTCTCTGTGCAACCACCTCAACTTGTACTTGCTTCATCATGTGCTTCATAATAGGCTCTCCTAAATCCATCTTCAGAGCTTCGAGATTCAGAGGCTTCTGAGCAACCTTGCCTAAGAATGAGTTCTAAATACCATACTTCAGAATCTCAGGAATCTCAGATTCTGTCTCCACTTCTGATGAAGAAGCACCTGGAAGCAATCTAGAGGGGTCTCTTCTGAGATCCACTATTTCCATACTCTTAACTACTTCAGATAGTTATTTCTGAAGTGCTTCATGCTGAGACACTACATATACAAATTGCAGAGTATCCAAAGTGGTGTTGACCAGTTCTCTAAGATTGTTCCATTTTTCCACATAATTGAGAGTTTGAATAGGATTCTGCCTTGCAAGTACCAGCTCTTCCAAACTTTTGAAAATATTACTACAAACACTCTGTAAATCAAGACTTGATGATGGGATAGGTGTTTGTTGAATATTTTGTTTAAGGTTAGAGGGTGAAGGCATGTCTGATACAATTTGATCAGAAGTATCAATATGAGGTTCTGATACAGTGACCAAATTATCATCAGAGGTTGTGATGGTCTCAGTTTCAGGGATAACAGACTCCGATGGTAAACATAGAAGAGGAATATCAGTATTGTCTTGGCTTGGTTTTTGAGTAGGTTCAGGTTTGGCAAAGTGGATGGGTTCAACAACTAATGGTTGATCTTCTGATACTGAGTCAGTATCAGAAGCAGGTATAAAAAAGTTAGTTGTTTCTGATGGCCGGGTGGATGAAATTTCTTGTAAGCCTGAGGGTAGTTCTCCACCTAGGTGTTGTTGAAGCACCTCTAGGGATGATGAAGAACTAGTGGTTGACACAAGTTTAGGGCTAGTTGGCTTAACATTATCAGAAGCATTCAGAAGAATTCTTCTTTTGATAATTTTGGATAGAAGGGCTTCAGTTTCTGGTCTGACAGTTCTGTCTAGGTCAGGTGTTTCACCAGGCTGACAAGTTTGAATTGGGGGTATGTCTAATGGTTTTTCAGGAATGAAAGATGGTTGAGGGGTAGGTAAAGGTTTTGGTGAAATTGGTTTTGATGAGGCTGTTTCTGGTTGAGATATTTCAGTAAGGGGTTACAGGTTAGTTGTCTCAACATGATCAGAAGCAGCTTCTTCTCTGTCAGAGAGATCTCTTTTAGATAGAATGTGTGCTCTTTTCTTGTTGAGAGAATCTATGAAATCTTGGGTTCTGAAGTTTCTCATAAGTGAGGGTTCATTAAGTCTAGGATTAACAGAAGATGAGTTTGCATGAATACCTTTATCAGAAGCATCAGTTTTGGATAATGAAGTATCTGGACCAGCTTTTGATACTTGCAAGAGAGGGGCTAGTAGATCGTTAGCTCCTGACATAGTAGATTTCTCTAACTCTTTGGCCATTTCAGAAGCTTTCTCCATTTTCTCCTTAAGTTGAACATGGGAAATGGTCTTAGTAGCTTCCTGGACAGCAGATAGAGTCCCCTTTTTGATAGCTCCTTGTCTCAAAATCTCCTTTAACCTTGCTAGTTCTTCTGCTTCTTCCTTAGCAGTCATCTGGACTTCTCCCTCTGGCTCATCAGATTCAACTATCATCTTCCTCAACTACTTTTTCTTCTGTTTTGGGGTTTAGCAGCTTCTGAACTTCTTTTGACAACTGCCTTTGATCTATTCCTTGTGGGAAGCATCTCAACAGGTTCAAGCTCTGCAGCTTCTAATATAGCTTCAGAAGGTTCCTTCTTAATAGGTTTCTTCTGTACCTTGGCCTTCTTGACAGGCTCAGCTTCTGTAACTTCAGAAGTTGCTTTTCTCTTCTTCTTGTTGACAGTCCATTTGTCAGCAGCATTCTTTGGGAGCATGTCCCATGTAATTTCAATACCTGTTTCCTTGTAATATTCTTGAATGAAATTAGCAAGAACTTCAGGATTGTCCTCTTTGGATATTGGGGGAAAGTCTTCCAAAAACTCTGACTTCTTCTCCAGGTTGAACTTAAGGTCCTGATCAGTAGTGATCACATCCTTCTTCTGGATAATCTTCATACTACCCAAAGTAAGACCTGATATCATTTTTCCTCTGATGATCCCTAGCTCTTGATCAGAGTCTATACCAAGAGTCTGAAGCTTCTCAATTAATCTCCCTTGATAAAAGATCTCTGATAGTAGTCTAGCATAAGGCACATTTCTTTTCCCTGTAAGTCCTTCCTTGATTGACTCACATAAGTAGCTGAACAAATACTTTGGAAGATTAATGGGGATCTTCTGAAGCAGGAACATCAAGAAATGTTTGTTGTCCCAGGAAAGGTAATCAACTCCTCCTTCCCTGGGTATCAAACAGCTCAGAAGAATCTTGTTCAGCATCCTAACTTCTTTCTTCATGTCCACTGTCTTGTTGGACTTTGCACCTTCAAACAGAACCTCACGAATCTTATCAGCATATTTGCTTTCTTTGGTTGATTTGGATATGTACATCCCTAATCTTCTGGTACCAATGGCCTTGGCAATGGTATCCTCTGTAATGGTTATCTTGATACCCATTACTGTTGATCGTATTTCAGGAACTACTTTCTCCTTCTGACTCAAATCCATCTTAGCTTTCCCTTTCTCATTACCCATTTTTCTCTTTCTCTCCATATCAGCAGCTTCTTGGTCATAGACCTCAGCACGTACCCAGAAATCCTTCACCAGCTCCAAGTAGGTTGGCCATTCAACATATTTAAGTAAGGTACCCAACCTTGAAATTCAAAGAAATGCTCAACGTTGCAGTCATTGAGTTCTAAGCTTGTGAAATCCATGGAACTCTCAACGAAGACATAAAGTTCCTCTTTGGTCAGGAACATAGTTTTAGGCTTGATAACTGTTGAAGCTCCTGAGTCTATCTCCATAGCAGAAGAAGATGTGCCAGCCATTTTAGGGTTCTAGGGTTTTTTGTGAACGTGTGAAGAGTGTTTTTGTTTAAACATTTCAGAATCAGAACAGACAAACAACATTAAACACAAAAGCACATTAATGACAATTGGGGGCGCTAAACACAGTATTCAAAGCATAAACATCATTGCCCAGGAGTTAATACTCAGTAGTTAAAAGACCACACATCAGACAAAGTGTTCAGATCCACTCTCATTAGTGGACCACGTGTCAAGTGTCCACTAACATTGAGAATAATCAGAGGCAAAAAAAATTCAGATTCTGAAACTCAGACTCTGATGACTTCAGAAGCTGAACTTTCTTCAGACTCTCAATAATGAGCTTCTGATAAGTCTTAGCTTCTGATGCTCTTCAAATTCTCAGTTTTCATTCAGAGTCAAGTAGTTTTTTTCAGAGATAAAATGCATGTTCAGATTCTTTTTAATAAAGTCAAATCTATCTTCTGCTAGAGGTTCTGTGAATATATCAGCCCACTGGTGATCAGTATCAATGAATTGAATATCCAAAACACCCTTCTGAGCATAATCTCTTATAAAATGATGTTTAATTTCAATATGCTTGGCTTTTGAATGCAGAATAGGATTTTTAGACAAACATATAGCAACTATATTATCACAAAAGATAGGAATGTTGTTTTCATGAATCTGATAGTCTTCTAACTGATGTTTCATCCAGAGTAGTTGTGTGCAACAACTTGCAGCTGAGATTTATTCTGCTTCTGTTGTTGACAATGCAATGGTTGATTGTCTTTGACTGGCCCAGGATATCAGATTCTCACCAAGAAATTGACAATTTCCACTGGTTGATTTTCCTTCAATCCTATCACCAGCATAAGCAGCATCACAGAATCCAACCAACTTATAATCTAAGGATTTCTTATACAGAAGTCCAAGGTTAGTTGTTCCTTTCAGATACCTGAAGATTCTCTTGACAACAGTCATATGAGATTCTCTACGATTTGATAAGAATCTTGCACATAAGCATACACTGAATAAAATATCTGGTCTAGAAGCTGTTAAGTATAACAGAGAACCAATCATACCTCTGTAGAGCTTATGATCTACCTTTGAGCCAGTGTCTTCTTTGCTTAAGTTGCAGGTTGGATGCATTGGTGTTGTCATCAATTTACAATCTTCAAGATTAAACTTCTTCAGAAGCTCCTTTGTATATTTTTATTGATGAACATAAACTCTATCTTTGCATTGGTTGATTTGAATTCCAAGAAAGAACTTCAATTCTCCCATCATGCTCATTTTAAATTCATCTTGCATTAACTTAGAAAATTCCTTGCAAAGAGTGGCATTAGTAGAACCAAATGTAATATCATCCACATAGATTTGAACAATTAAGATGTCCTTTTTAAGTATCTTTCTGAACAGTGTAGTGTTAACTTGTCCTATTACAAAATCATTTTTAAGTAAAAAATTACTTAGGCTTTCATACCAAGCTCTAGGAGCTTGTTTGAGACCATATACTGATTTCTTAAATTTAAAAACAAAGTCTGGATGTTTTAGATCTTCAAAACTAGGAGGTTGTTTGACATACACTTCTTCAGAAATAACACCATTAAGAAAAGCACTTTTAACATCCATTTGATATAAAATGATATTATGATTCACTGCATAAGAAAGAAGTAACCTGATTGCTTCCAATCTTGCAACTGGGGCAAATGTTTTAGTGTAATCAATTCCTTCTTGTTGACTATAGCCTTGAGCAACAAGTCTAGATTTATTTCTGACAACCTCTTCTTGCTCATTCAGTTTGTTTCTAAACACCCATTTTGTTCCAATAATGTTCTTGTGATTTGGTTTTGCAACTAAATCCCAAACATCATTTCTTTGAAACTGATTGAGTTCTTCTTTCATAGCCACAATCCATCCATCATCAGAAAGTGCTTCATCAACTATTTTAGGTTCAATCATTCACAGTAATCCAAGCATAGAATCATTATGTCTGAATGCTGATCTAGTCTTTCTTCGACTATCCTTGTTTCCAATTATTAACTCTTCAGGATGTGAAGACTTGTACTTGAAGGTGTTTTTGGGTGGATTTGCTTCTTTTGATTCATTTAGAACTTGTTCAGGAACATCTTGATCTTGATTAGCTTCTGGAGGAGTGTCAGCTTCTGAAAGGTTTTCAGCTTCTGGAAGATTTTCAACTTTTGAACTTTTATCAGATTCTGAATTCTGATAAGGTTCTGAAGCATCTTCTGAGAGCTGAATATCTGCAAAACTTTCAACTAGCTCTGACATATTGTTAGGCTTCTTATCATCAAATATAATGTGTATTGATTCTTCCACAACATGTGTTTCAGAATGTAACATGTACATCAAAACTGATGAAAATAAGAAATGCTTGGCTTTCTTCCTTTGAATAACTCATACACTGTTTTATTCAGAATTGGTCTAATGTAGATTATGTTTTGAATATAACAAGTTGTGTTAACAGCTTCTGTCTCCCCAGAAGTACTTTGCAATATTAGATTCATGAATCATGGTTCTGGCCATTTCTTGCAAAGATCTGTTCTTTCTCTCTACAACTCCATTTTGTTGGGGAGTTCTAGGAGTAGAGAACTCATGGAGAATTCCATGTTCTTCACAGAATACCTCAAAAGGTTCATTTTCAAATTCACCACCATGATCACTTCTAACTTTCAAAATTTTCAAATCTTTTCAGTTTGTACTTGCTTGCAGAAGTTATTAAATACATCATATGTTTCATTCTTTGTTCTGAGGAATTTAACCCAAGTCCACCTACTGTAATCATCAACAATTACCAATCCATACTTCTTCCCATTTATTGATGTTGTGCTAACAGGACCAAACAAATCAATATGTAGTAGTTCTAAGGGTCTGGAGGTAGATACAATGTCTTTAGATTTAAAAGAAGTTTTAGCAATTTTTCCTTTCTAGCATGCTCCACAAAGAGCATCTAAATGATAATCAATGTTTGGTAAGCCTCTGACCAGTTGTAACTTGCTAAGCTTAGAGATTAGTCTCCAGTTAGCATGTCCCAACCTTTCGTGCCATACCCATTTCTCATCACTCACTGACTGAAGACAAACTACCTTCTAATCAACCAGTTCTGAAAAATCAATCTTACAGACATTGTTTTTTCTCTTTCCCTTGAACACAACAGATATATCTTTATTGTTGATTATTATACAAGTGTTCTTATCAAACAAGACATCATAACCACTGTCACTGAAGGGATTTAAAGAGGGTTTTTCAAAATTTTAATCCTCTTAGTGGAACAAATCCCATTGAAATGGATCTTGATTAAATCATTAATCACAAATCAAATAGAACACAAACTTAAACACTTTAAGGATTATGTGTTTACCTCTAGAAGAGCAGAACCTTTGTGGCAGAATTGTTTCCGATCACGAGCAAAGCAACGTAGCGATGCCTCTATTCAGTCCACACGAACAGAACTTCTCCGATGACCGGTGCTAGCCAATTCCAACGGAGATTCAGAGAGAATAGGGTTTAGAGAGCGGCGGCTAGGATTCACAACATTTGTGAATTAGGTTAAGTGTTTCAAAAAGTCTGTAATGCTTTACCACAAGGGTTCTATTTATAGAACCACTTGTGTGGTCAACAAGCCAAGCACTTAAATACATCGTACCTTACGGTGCACCATATTTCACTTAAACACACTGTACCTTACGATGGAACGCGTTTCTCTATTTCATAAATTAAATAATAAGTCATACTTAATTATTTAATTACTAATAAGTCCTACTTATTATTTTATAAATAAGTCTTACTTATTTATTTCTCTCATCTATCTGTCCTTTGTGTGTGACCCCTATAGGTTCCCGTAACGTTGGCAATAATATTAAATCACCTATTTAATATTATAAACAGTGAGCGGTATCTAGCAACACATCACTGCTACCCAAGTGACTAGAATGTCATGTGATCTGACGAAACCTTTCTGTGATAATGATCAAGTGTATAATTACCCTTTTGCCCTCATGTCTATATTGAACACAAGGCATAGACCGTGTCATCCTTGTCTAGTTCAATATTGGGCCCATAGACATTTCTCCTGTTATGTAGAAGGGGCAAATTCCATCTAGGTCACTCATGTCCCTCAGCATGATACATGGAGTACCCATCAACCAACTTTATAGTCATCCTATTACAGACAACGTTTGAATGGTGATAAAGCAATCGACTCCTACATCTAGGGTACATAGTGGTTTCAGGTCAAAGGGTGGAATACACCACTATCACTATGAGAATATCTTATGACACTTTTCATAACTTTTACTATGTAGTATTCTCATGGTGGGTCAATCCAGTATAAATATTACTCATAATATTTATGCCTATGTGAAGACTTGATAACTCTATATCTGTGATCCGTGAGATGTGATCATCAGTCTACCCACATAATAGTCTCTATGTTTTAATGTTATCCAATTTCACAATAAAACTTGACTACGGATACTTTAAGAATAATGTCCTTTCGTTTAATGAGTCTCACGATTAAGTCACACTTAATGCTCCATTAAACAGACTAATTATTCTAGGGAATTTATTATTTTGAAACTGAACAAAAGAATAAATAAATGCCTTATATATATATATATATATATATATATATATATATATATATATATATTTATATCAAAGTCATGATACAAAGCCAAATCCAATCAAAGTAGATTGGCTATTAGGGATTACTCCAACAATCTCCCACTAGCACTAAAAGCCAATCAGATATTATCTCAATATCTATTGGTCAAGTGTTAGCATCAAGCACACTCTGGGCAAGATACTCTACTAGCAGATAAGGAACCTTTCCTATGTTGGTAGGTTATACTTCTTTCAATTTCCAATTTCGATCTTCTATCAAAAGGAAATTGAAGTGTCAACATATACATTTGAATCATTGGTGTGTGAAATTCCTGGCAACCTGACCGACAGACGCTGTGCACAATGTTGGCACAACTGTCCGAGCACTTGTCCTACTCAGAACTAAAAATAAAATAACGCAGCGTAACAAAGCACGAAATAAAAGGAACACAGCAGAAGGATAAAGTACACAGTGAGTTTGTTAACCCAGTTCGGAGCAACTCTCCTATTCTGGGGGATACCAATCCAGGAATGAATCCACTATTATAGTTCTAGTGAAAAGACCAACGTAAACACACTACTTGACTTTGCACCAAGACCCTACCACTGTCAACTCTATCTAGGAACTCCTAGATATGAGACCCCGTCTCAATTCCTACCAACAACCCATACAGTGTTGTTATCAACCACACAAAAGCACAACCAAAAGAGACACACTCTAATGACACATACTCACTCCGTACTTAAAAGCTTAGGAGCAATTCACAATTACAACTCAAACAAACTCAGTCCTTAGCTTGAATCAGGAAGATACAAGCAAGGCTCACAATTAACAAAAGAAATCCTAAAAACCTTAAACGCACGCTTTTCTATAACACACAGTTTTTAGTTACCCTATAAGGGTTTTTCTTCACAAATATATATTACTGAGATATCACGAGTTTGGGCTTCAAAACAGAGCGTGGACATTGTCCGGTCCAGCTGGAAATTCTTCTAGAAACAATAAAAAGCTTCCAAAAATATAACGATATCTTTTGGAAAAATACCAAGGCAAGACCGCCTTTTACACATCATCAGATACACGCGCCTTGATCAGCAAGCTAGAGGAAAATAAAACTTCAAGCAAATCTTTGGAAGATTGCGTACAAAAATAAATCGCTAGCTGGCGCGAAAAACACAGGTCACATAAAGCTGTTCCATATGCTACAGCATCTGGCTAGTAGATGTTTTTGCAAAATGTAGCCAATCTACAAAAACCCAACAATCTCCCCCTTTGGCAAATTTTTGGCTAAAACATTCTAGAGCCAGTTCTTTGGGAGATACACAGATAATTTTCCTTCAAGTCAACATAGGCACACAACTAAGGAAGAAAAAATCATAGCATATAACGAGACTACTTCCAAGGGAGCTCTTTAGACAAAGATAACTTGCAAGTAGTATCAGAGGCATGCAACAGTTAAGACAAAACAACTAGCCTCATAGGAACAACTAGAGAGAAATAAACTCTCATATAGTGGATTCACATAGAGAAGAGAGAAAAACAACACCAGGGAAAAAATAAATTTCCACACACCAGAAACAATCAGATATAACAGCTCCCCCTGAAATGTAACAGCTCCCCCTCAAAAACATGCACATACCCATCCACAGTACTCCCCCTCAACACATACAGATGTCAGATACAGATGTCAGAGCATGCACCATACATACAAACAGCCAAGATACTATATTATAGCTACACATCTACTCCCCCTTTTTAGCCACAAATTATGACAAATAACATCCATGCATACACAGAAGAGAGATACCACACACAGTGCATATTACAGACCAAAAGGCACACGCAGGTGCATAAGAAATCCAGGGTCTAGCACAACTAACCAAAAAAAAAACAAAAAAAAAAATACAACAACTGAGAACAGGGAAAACATCAAAACCAGAATGAATCAGTCTCATCAGAGTCAGCGGAGAACTCCTCAGTATCACCAGCAGAAGCATTCTTATTCCCTCATTCTTCTTCATCCTGCTCACCCTCAGCTTCAGATTCAGCCTTCAAAGCTGCAATTATCCTATCAATTTTCATCTTCCTAGCTCCAAGAGCCATACTAGTCTCAGTTAGATCTGCAATCATTTGTTTTCTAGTGAGCACACTAGATGTCCGGACAGAAGTACCAGCTAAGTCAGCATCATGTTTCTCAGACAGCAAACTACAATCCAAGGACATAGGGCCAGGCCTCTTACAGGGCTCATCGGTACTGATCAAGATATCCGGGTGTTGCTGAAGTACAATACCACACAGGAGAGTGGGAAAAGCTATAGGAAACTTCCAAAACCTGATAATAAATGTAGGCCCCATAATCAAAAGGTGACTTGGTACCCACATCATAAATCAATTTAGCCAAACCAGAAGCAACAGAGTTGGAGTGCGTAGTTGGAGTCCAGTTTTGAGCACAGATCTTGTTTAGAACAGCATACAGGGGAGAGAGTTGTGCAAAAGACAAATGTCTGGGCCAATGCTTAACCTTGTTACCTGTGATGGCCTTGCAAATGGTGTCCTCAGTTACCTCCAGCTCAGGAGTCTCCTCAACAGATCTCTCAAGGTAGGTGTTGACAACCAGAGGGGAGAAGTTGACACATTTACCTCTAACAAAAACTTGCCTATACTCAGGATTCCTTGAATCATCACATTCATCAGAGACATTGACCAGAAATTCTGTGACCAACTTATCATAACAGGGACCCAGATTTTTCACTGTTTTCATCAGCCCAGCATACTCCAAAACATCAACCAGCTCTTTGCATTTGAACACATCTTCCTTCAGATTTCTTTCCAGTCCTAGTCTTCTGTGATATATAAACTTCCACCTAGAAGACCCACTTTCCAAATGAAAAGATACATTATCCAGAGGAGCTGGGGGGATGGTTAGAGGGATTTTCATACCCTTCATGGTTTTTCTAGAAGCTCCACCAGATGTGGCAGCATCAGTCTCAGCAACCTCAAAATCAGAATCACTAGTGGGATGATCTTTCCTTTTGAGGCTCTTCTTCTTCTGATCACTTTGAGCCACCTTCTTGCTCCCAGCCTTGGGAGGACCATACATAGGCTTCTTCCCAGTATTAGTTGTTTTCTTCTTACTTCCTTTGTTACAATCACTACCAGTAGCAACAGTTTTGACAGATTTGCTCCTAGTTCTGCGAGCAACACCTACAGCATCAGTCTTTTCCAGAGGTCTCTCTTCAGGCACAACATCCTCAACAGCAACAGTGTCAGCTTGGTCTAAATTTTCAATCTCAGCATTACCCACAACATTCTGAGTCTCAGTATCTTGATCCCGAGACTTTGAAGAATCATTCTCATGGACACTCACAGTATCAGGGGTGTTTGGAACCACCGCTTCTCTTGGTGGAAGAGTAAAATGTACAGTCATATTATTGGGATCGATGATTCACTATGGGATATTATTGAAGATGGAATCACTATTCCAGTTGATGAAGAAGGTGTTGCTGTCAACAGAAGAGCTTTAAGTGATGCAGAAAGAAAGATTTATAGGAAGCATCACAATGTCAGAGGTATCATTGTGGATTCATTACCTCACAATGAATATCAGAAGCTGAGTGACAAGTCAACTTCTAAAGCCATATTCACATCCCTCTGCTCTAACTATGAAGGTAATAAAAAGGTTAGAGAAGCTAAGGCTAACATCCTTGTTCAGCAATATGAATTGTTCAGAATGAAAGAGGATGAAAATATTGAGACAATGTTCTCAAGATTTCAGACTCTGGTTTCTGGACTTCAGATTCTGAAGAAGAGTTATACCACAGCTGATCATGTGAACAAACTCTTAAGAAGTCTGCCATCCAAATGGAGACCTAAAGTGACTGCTATTGAGGAAGCTAAGGATCTGAATACTTTAAGTATTGAGGATCTTATAAGCTCCCTCAAGGTGCATGAACTGGGACTCAATGAGGATGAGTCTGTTAGAGAATCAAAATCATTAGCTCTAAAATCTAAAAGAAAGCCTGCTAAAGCTTTGAAAGCTATTGAATCTGAAGAAGAATTTCCTGAGGGAAATTCTGATGAAGATTCAGATGCTGATGAGCTTGCAATGCTTTCTAAAAGAATTCAGTATCTAATGAATAGAAAGAAAAAGTTCTCTAACAAAAGCAGTAACTTTAGAGGATCTGGTTCAAAGAGGGAAAACCAGAAGGAATGCTGTTACAACTGCAAGAAGCCTGGGCATTTTATTGCTGACTGTCCTGATCTTCAGAAGGAAAAGTCTAAAGAGAAAGCAAAGAAGTCCAGCTCATAGTCCAGCAGTTTCAGAAACAAGCTTAAAAAGAGTCTCATCGCAACATGGGATGATCTGGACAATGAGTCTGAATCTGATGAAGAAGAAGCAAACCTGGCCTTGATGGCAACTGCATTTTCTGATGCAGAATCCTGCTCAGATTTAGATGAAGAAGATGAGGTATATTCTGAACTCACTAGATCTGAATTAATTGAAACAGTTAATGATCTTATGAGTCATCTTAAAAGCAAGTTAGGAGAAATAAAAGCTTTGAAAAATAAAACTAACTTGCTGTCTGAGGAAAATCTTGAACTTCAGAATCAAATATCTAAGTTTGATGAAGAAGTTAAAGAACTCAGAGATGAGACTCATAAGAAACCTGAAGCAATTCCTAATGAACATGAAATAGCTCTTCAGGATTTCATTCTAACTGGATTCAATAGAACTAAAATTGCCTCTATGCTTTATAATATGGTCAGAAACAAAGGTGAAGGCATTGGCTATGATTCATTCAAACCTTCAAATGAATCAAACTCACCTTCCTGTTCTGGAAATATTTTAAAAGGCAATGGTATATGCTTTGTGCCTGCTTCTGATAACTCTGAGAAATTGAAAATGTCAGAAACTGAGACTGAGTCTGAAGTTCTGAACAGCTCAGACTCTGAAGCTTCTGAACCTAAGGGTAAGATGAAGGCAGATGTTAAAACCTTGCCTAAATCTAAACCAAAAGCTTCTAAGCCTAAGAGTAAGAGAAAATCAGACTCTAAACCTGAAAATGTTCAGAGTCTGAAGAGTTCAGAACCTGGAACTAGTAAGTCTCAGAATCTGAATAATTCAAATTCAAATTTTTCAAAGACTGGGTTTATTAAAACTTCAAAATCTATTAAACCAGTCAATACAAAACATTTTCAATCTCAGAATGCTAAGCAAAACAAGCAAAAGCAAACCAATCAGTTTTCTGCTTCTGATTGTTTTAAGAAAGGCAAAACTGAAGCTTGCCTTGTGCCTGAAGCTAACAAAGTTAGAATTCTGAGGAAATCAGAACCAAAGCATTCAAAGGGTCAGACTTTAAACAACTCAGAACCAAAGACTTTCAAGTCTCAAGTTCTGAAGAAATCTGAGTCCAAACCTTTGAGAACTCAGGTTCTGAAGAACTCAGGTTCTGAAACTCAGACTTATTCAAGATATAAGGATTCATATCCTAAGTATCAGAACAAGTTTGAATATCATAACTTCAGACACAAGATGAAAAAGCCAAAACCTTTCAGGACTAACCCCAAAGGACCCATGAAAATCTGGGTACCTAAGTCTGAGATCATTTCAATTGCAGATATGCTTGTCATCCAGAGAAAAGGAAAGGTCCTGGTACCTGGACAGTGGATGCTCGCATCATATGACAAGGGACAAGTCTATGTTCCAAACCCTGACTCTAAAAGAGGGAGGAACTGTGGGGTTTGGAGGAAGTCAGAAAGGAAAGATCATTGGTACTGGTAAGATAGGTAATTCTTCCCTGTACATTGATAATGTTTGGCTGGTAGATGGACTTAGACATAATTTACTTAACATAAGTCAATTATGTGACAGTAATTATGAAGTCCTGTTCAATAAGAACACATGTACTGTAATCAATAACAAAGATAAGTCTGTAGTGTTCAAAGGTAGCAGGAAAAACAATGTTTATAAAATAAATTTTTCTGAATTGGTTCAGCAGAAGGTAGTTTGCCTTCTATCTGTGAGTGATGAGAAATGGGTTTGGCACAAAAGGCTGGGACATGCTAACTGGAGACTCATCTCTAAGCTTAGCAAGTTACAGCTGGTCAGAGGCCTACCCAATATTGACTATCACTCAGATGCACTGTGCAGTGCATGCCAAATTGGAAAGTTTTCAAAAACTTCTTTTAAGTCTAAAAACATTGTTTCCACTTCTAAACCTTTAGAACTCCTTCACATTGATTTGTTTGGTCTTGTTGGAACAGCTTCAATCAATGGGAAGAAGTATGGACTTGTAATTGTTGATGATTACAGTAGGTGGACTTGGGTTAAATTCCTTAGAACCAAAAATGAAACATATGATGTGTTTTTCAAATTCTGCAAACAAGTACAAAATGAAACTGATTTGAAAATTTTAAAAATCAGAAGTGATCATGGTGGGGAATTTGAAAATGAACCTTTTGAAAATTTTTGTGAAGATCATGGAATTATCCATGAGTTCTCATCTCCTAGAACTCCACAACAAAATGGAGTTGTAGAGAGAATAAATAGATCTTTACAAGAAATGGCCAGAACCATGATCCATGAATCCAAAATTGCTAAGTACTTTTGGGCAGAAGCTGTAAACACAACATGTTATATTCAGAACAGGATCTATATCAGACCTATTCTGAATAAAACAGCATATGAATTGTTTAAAGGAAGAAAACCAAGTATTTCTTATTTTCATCAGTTTGGTTGTACATGCTACATACTAAACAATAAAATCTACCTAAAGAAATTTGATGCCAAGGCTCAAAAGGGTACCTTTTTAGGATACTCAGAGAGATCTAAGGCATACAGGGTGTATAATTCTGAAACACATGTTGTTGAAGAAGCTATACATATTAGGTTTGATGATAAGAAGCCTGGTAATGAAATACCAGAGCTGGTTGAGAGTTTTGCAGATGTCAGAATCTCAGAAGAACCTTCAGAAGCTGAACCCAGTTCAGAGTCTGAAGAAGGTCCAGAAGCTGAAAACAATGAAGAATCTGAAAAACTCTCTGATAATGACACTACTCCTGAAGCAAATCAAGACCAGCCTGGTTCTGAACAAATCCCTGATGGTTCTTCAGAAGCTAATCCACCCAGAACCTCATTCAAATACAAGTCTTCACACCCTGAGGAATTGATCATTGGAAACAAGAACAGTCCAAGGAAGACAAGATCAGCATTCAGTCAGAATGAGTCTATGCTTGGCCTGCTATCCATGATTGAGCCCACAACTGCTGATGAAGCACTTGCTGATGATGGTTGGATTGTAGCTATGCATGAAGAACTGAACCAGTTTCAAAGGAATGATGTCTGGGATCTAGTTGCAAGACCTGATCATAAGAACATCATTGGAACAAAATGGGTATTCAGGAACAAGCTCAATGAACAAGGAGAAGTGATCAGAAACAAGGCTAGACTAGTAGCTCAAGGGTACAACCAGCAAGAAGGAATTGATTACACAGAAACTTTTGCTCCAATTGCAAGACTGGAAGCAATCAGGTTACTTCTTTCTTATGCTGTTAATCATGATATCATCTTATATCAAATGGATGTTAAGAGTGCTTTCTTAAATGGTGTAATTTCTGAAGAAGTGTATGTAAAACAACCTCCTGGTTTTGAAGATGTTAAAAAATCCAGATTATGTTTTTAAACTTAAGAAGTCTTTGTATGGTCTGAAACAAGCTCCCAGAACTTGGTATGAAAGGCTAAGCAACTTCTTGATTAAAATAATTTTGTAAGAGGTCAAGTTGATAATACACTCTTTAGAAAAACTGTTAAGAAAGAAATCTTAATTGTGCAAATATATGTTGATGATATCATATTTGGTTCTACTAATGCCTCCCTTTGCAAAGAGTTTTCAAAGTTAATGCAGGATGAATTTGAAATGAGCATGATGGGTGAGCTGAAATTCTTTTTGGGAATTCAAATCAACCAATGCAAAGATTGTAACACCCCGATTTTTAAATATTAATTTATTGGTATTATTGTTATATAATATAAGTAATATTAATATTATTAGGAATTATCTGTTTGGTGTTTTCCAAATAAGTTTTTGGATTGTGGGTATTGAGCGAATAGATGAGTTAGTTGTTGAAAAATAGGAGATTAAGAGAAATTAAGGAGAAAAGGATATTTTTAGTGAACATGAGAGAATAAAGGTGTATTAGCGAAAAGGAGGTTTAAGTAAGTAAATAAGTAGTGTTTTTAATTAAATAGGAAAGAAGGAAGTGTAAATAGTGGAGAATAAACTGGTGTAAAAGTTATGAGAAGAACCTAGCCCAATTAAAAGATTATAAATAGAAGTAAGTCATAAGAGAATTAGGTTACAAAACACAAAGATCAGAATTGAGAGGAGGCAAGGAAACTAGGGTTGTGAAGAGAAGAGGCAAGGAGAGAAGCTTAGAAAGAAACCTAACCGTAGAAGTTGCTTATTCTGCTGAATTAAGGTAAGGGGGGAGTATCTATTCACCATAAGGGTTGTATGAACATATGGGTAGTGAAGGGTGTTGTTTTCTATTGTTTTTCATGATCTTTTAATGAATTCATGTTAAATTTGTACTCTAATTTGATGTTGTGATGTCGGGTATATTATTGTCTCTAAATTCCTTATTTTCATGTTCTAAATTCGTAGTTGATTCATGGTCATGTTCTGTTTTGATCCTTGAGTGTCAAAGTGTGAAAGAGTCTTTAAACTCCTGTGTTTTCTTTAATTCTTATGATGATTAAATTGTTGAATCAAATCTATTTGTGTTGCCAAACATGATTATATGCTTTATCGTTTTAGAGGTGATTCAATCGGTATGCATATACTGTCTTGTGGACTGTTTGTTTGCCTAATATGTTAGTATGCCTTATCACTTTGGATGCGATTCAATCGATATACATATGTGGTTTTCATGAGCAATTTTATTTTATGATATATAAAATATGCGGTTCCAGTTTTGCGGTAATTTATTTCCCACGTATCACAATTTTTTAAAACTTAATATTTTGTTGGATTTAATCATTATATTATATATATTATAATGCAATCCAAAATGTTGACGAAAATCACATCACATGTTGTTAATAGTAACAATAATGATAGTAAATCAATTGTCATGCTTATTATACTTAACACAGTGTATAGTTTTGACATTAGATTTTGATGTTTATTTATTTTATTTAAATACGACCTGCGTGTCGGGATTCATTTTATTTAAATATTAAATGATCTGTAATTGATGAGTTATTTAACGAAGTGTAATTGACGAATTATTTGACTATGTGTAATTTGTGAATATTTGATGATGTGTAAATTGATGAGTTATTTAAAGATGTGTGATTTAATGATGTGTTATATAAAGATGTGTTATTTAAAGATGTGTGATTTAATGATGTGTTATATAAAGATATGTTATTTAAAGATGTGTGATTTAATGATGTGTTATATAAAGATGTGATATTTGTAGATGTGTAATTTAAAGACGTGCTATATAAAGATGTGTTATATAAAGATGTGTTATTTGAAGATGTGTGATTTAAAGATGTGGTATATAAAAATGTGTTATTTGAAGATGTGTGATTTAAAGATGTGCCATATAAAGATGTGTTATCTAAAGATGTGTAAATGTTGAGTCATATAAAGATGTGCATTGTTGAGTCATTGTTTGGTGTTCATGCATTCATGGTCAGTCCGATTTAAAGATGTGATTTAAAGATGGGGGATAAATCAGTAACATACCTCTGATATCCAAAACTGGTACCACATGCATATAGAGTCGAGTTAAGGACATTGCATACATAACTGCAAGTCTATTTGAAGATGTGTAATTAAAAGATGTGTCATTTAAAGATGTGTAACTATTTAAAGATGTGATATTCAATGATGTGCTCCTATATGATTATGTGTGAATGATCAGTGTTTCTGTTAATGTCTACTTAATGTTATTACTTGTTTTTGAAGCTTACTTGTTATTATAAGATGTTGAATTGATGCCTGGTGATTGAATTCAATGAATGTATATGTTATAAATGTGAATATTATCTGAGTGTAATGTATACATGTCTAACTGTAACTAATGATTGTTTTATCTGAATCTATACATGTGTTTGTACCTCTCTTGTGTTGAATATATTCTCACCCTCTTAAATTTGGACTGTAGTCTCGCCGGGTACAGATTCGCAGGAAGAAGATAATTAGTAGCAGTGAGTCTTAGAGGATGGTGTTGGAGCCTTCTTATTTAATTTTGCAGCTTTTGGGAGTTTTATCGAGTCGTCGCTCTGATTAGTAACACTAGGGAATGAGGATTTATTTTATTTCAGATTTTTTTTAGAATTATTTCGAATTCAGTTTTGTTGTGGATTTTAAAGATGTGAAAAAATTACTTTGATGTTTTGAGAACTTTTCCGCTGCGACGTTTTTAATTTAAATGAAGCCCTTTTTGAATTGATGAAGATGTGTGACACCCTTGCATGCTTATTTAATTATTGTATTTTTATTAAAATTAAAATGTGGGGTTTAGGGTGTTACAAAGATGGTGTCTATGTTCATCAGTCCAAATACACTAAGGAGCTTCTGAAGAAGTTCCAGCTGGATGATTGCAAGCTGATGACAACACCAATGCATCCTACCTGCACCTTAAGCAAAGAGGACAATGGCTCAAAAGTAGATCAGAAGCTGTACAGAGGTATGATAGGTTCTCTTTTATACTTAACTGCTTCTAGGCCAGACATTTTATTTAGTGTATGTCTATGTGCTAGATTCCAGTCAGATCCTAGAGAATCTCACATGACTGCTGTCAAGAGAATCTTTAGGTATCTGAAAGGAACAACTAATTTGGGACTTCTGTATAAGAAATATCTAAATTATAAGCTAGTTGGATTCTGTGATGCTGACTATGCTGGGGACAGGATTGAAAGAAAGTCCACCAGTGGAAACTGTCAGTTTCTTGGTGAGAATCTGATATCCTGGGCCAGCAAGAGACAAGCAACCATTGCTTTGTCAACAGCAGAAGCAAAATACATCTCAGCTGCAAGTTGTAGCACACAACTGCTCTGGATGAAACATCAATTAGAGGATTATCAAATTCATGCAGATAACATTCCAATTTATTGTGATAACACTGCTGCAATATGTCTGTCTAAAAATGCAATTCTGCATTCTAGAGCCAAGCACATAGAAATAAAACATCATTTTATAAGAGATTATGTTCAGAAGGGTGTTTTAGATATTCAGTTCATTGATACTGATCATCTATGGGCTGACATATTCACAAAACCCTTAACAGAAGAAAGATTCAATTTTATTAAAAAGAATCTGAACATGCACTTTATCTCTTGAAAATTTGCTTGAATCTGAATGAAAACCTTGATTCTAAGTTTATCAGAAGCTAAGACTTATCAGATACTCAGTTTCTGAGAATCTGAAGAAAGTTAAGCCTGAAAAACTTCAGAGTCTGAAGGTTCAGAACCTGGATTTTCTGACTTCTGAATCTGATAGGAATCTAATGTTTGGTCAGAATCTGATAAGTATGGGCAATGATGATTAAAGCTTTGAAAGTTTATACTCTATCCCTCCCATAGTCATCAATATAAAAATGTGATTTTCTGTTTTTGGTATCAAATACTCAAACTGGCTTCACACAGACACATTTTTTTAATGCTCAAAATACATCAGACATGTTCAGTCTTTAGAACTTATTTTAAACTTAGTATCAGTTGGTCTGAAAGAATTCAGCAGCACTTGAACTTTTTTGGTATCAGGTTCTGATATATCTTGGTATCAGCACTGAACCATATTTTGGTATCAGGTTCTGATATAAGTTCAGCAGTATTAAAACCTTCAGTTGATATCAGTAGATATATGATCTGAACCATTTTTTTTGTTTAAAAATAGCTCAGACTTGCTCTGATACTGAACAACTATGTCTGAACACAGAATGCTCTGATCAGAAGCTCTGAACTTTTTCTGCTTATGAACAACATTCTATTTTCAATGCAATGTCATATACTCATTGAAAATCAAGTATGCTCTGATGCCTATCTTTGCTACTTGATTATCTATATGATTGCATAATTATCTCACATGTCTTCTCAAACTCTCTTAACAAAAAGGGGGAAAAATGTCACATACACATGTTTTTCAAATTTCTTTAAAACTTTTTGTTGATGACAAAAGGGGGAGAAATGTAAAACAAGTATTAAAGCTCCTGAGCTCAAAATATAAGTTAAAATCTGAATGAAATTAGCTTATGATAGGGGAGTAAGGAATTAAGACCTGAGGCTCTGAGCATAAGTTAAGGTTCTGAATGAATTTAACTTATGAGAACTGTTTTTAACTCTTAGCCTCTGAATTGAAATTTTGTGAGATACATTACTCTTAGTGAGTAAAATGAATTTAAAATAACTTGGATAAGACTCAGGGAGCTTACAAAACTCATCCTGTGGACTATCAGACATAGGGGGAGAGCTTACAAACCTCAGAACCTGAAGTCAACAAGTTATTTATAATTCTGAGTGATAATTTCACTTTATTGTTTCAAGTTGAGTTTAATTAACTTAGATAAGAATCAAGGGGAGCTTACAAACCTAACCTTGAGGACTATCAGACCCAAGGGGAGCTTACAAACCTCTCCTGAAGTCAGATTGTTAATTAAACTTAACAACAATTCTGAAATTTTCACATTTGTGATTTAAACTGAACTTAATTAACTTGGATCAGACTCAGGGGGAGCTTACAAACCTCACACCCTGCAGTTAACTTGTTAATTAAGTTAACAACAATTTTTTGATTAATACTTATGTTTGTCAACATCAAAAAGGGGGAGATTGTTGGAACAAAATGTGTTAAACAACTCTCTTCTGAATTAAGGGGGAGACTGTTGAAACATTATGTGTAAACATATCTCTCTTTATGGTTTTGATGATAACAAAAGTGTTAAATAGAAAATTGGTTATTTGCTAATGCTTTGTTCAAGTGATTTCAGAACCATGTGTTTATTGATTGGAAATTGATAATGGTTATGAAAGAACAAGCTTAGAGCAAGAAAGGAAAGCTTAGAAGCATGTTGCAAAGCTGGAAGAAAACTGGGTCTGAAGAGTGCTCCTGAAGTGGTGCTTCTGAAGGGGAGTCTGAAGCCTGCGTCTGAAGACAGCTTCTGAAGTCTGAGTCTGAAGGAAGTCAACAAAAGTCAACGTCTGAAGACCAGCTTCTGAAGTCTGAGTCTAAAGAAGTGCTTCTGATGTACTGTTCACGCAGAAGCTTCTGAAGTCTGATGTGGCAAGGAAAGCAACTGTTACTGTGCGCATTTAATGCCTGGATATGTCAGAGCAACCCAATGGAACAGTTCTCTCCCTGACTCAAACATTCCCCAGCTTTTAAGGAAAGCAAATTCAAAAATGGCTGCTGCTCTGTTTTCTGCAAAATGTTCAGCATACAATTTCAGCTATCCTAGCTTACAATTTGCAACGGCTCTTTGCTTGAAACCTGCAATTCTTCAACAGCTCTAATTTCCTCTATAAAAGGAAGAAGATTTGAAGAAGAATTTTGCTAAGACTCTTGAAACTGAACAACTGAACTTGTGCTCTGTTTTGCTGTCAAATATACGCAAGTTACCAAACACTTAGAAATTCTTTCAATTCTTTGTATCCTAGAATTTCTTAAGGTTTAGAGTCTTACCCTGAGTTGTGTTAAGTGAACACCTCTGATATTTTATCAAGTGTTCAATCCAAACTTGTTTTCATTGTAATCCAGTTTGGTCATTAAGTCTCAGTCTGAATACTGAGCATTTGTAACCTCATTCCTTTGTGGTCTGAGTAAGGAAGTCTCAATACTTTGTGTCTGAGCATTGGGAAGCCTCTTGAATTGGTGTCTTGAGCATTAGAAGCCTCTTCCTTTGTGGTTGAGCAATTGGAAGCCTCTTCCTGTATGGTTGAGCAACTAGAAGTCTCTTCCTTAGTGGTTGAGCAATTGTAATCATCTGATTATAATGAAAATCTCTTGTTGGAAAACAAGGGGACTGGACTACTTCCTACATTGGGAAGGAACCAGTATAAATCTTTGTGTGTCTCTCTTCCCTTCTCTATTTACTTGTTAATCCGCTGCAAACACTCTTTGAAAAATAGTTCAGAACTGATTCATATCAGCTTCTGAACTTAACTTAAGTTTTGAGAAGAAAAGAACCAAGTTTTTGAGTCACACAATTCAACCCCCCCTTCTTGTGTGTGTTTTTCTCACCTTCACTATAATCAATTTTGGTACATATTAGAAATAATTTTCTAACCATGTCTCACATGTGTAGATAAATTGTTTTGGTGACTAATATGTCATCCACATACTCCACCAAACTAATATCAATGCTCCCACTAATCTCCTTGTGTCCATGAGATTTAAATTTGTTCTTTTATTAATCTAAGTTTTCATAAAACTCTATTAATAAAATAAACAATTCAACTTTGAGAAGCTTGCTTTAATTCATAAACAAATTTTGTAATACATGTACCTTTCTAGTATCATTTAGATTAACAAAATCCTACATATGTCAAATACATATATAAGGTTATTCCAAGTAAGGAATACAACCTCGTTATCCATCTTTCAGAACACGTATCATACAACAATGACAAGCGGGATCGCTAGTGTCGCGGCGAATTTCGGATGTCAAGCTATGGACTAGCATTGAATCACTAATTCTAAATTACGACTGAACTTTTTATTTTTCGGGGAAAAAGGAAAAAAGTTCTAAATTACCTTGAGAAAAGATTCTAGGTTCGAAAGTCGATTATGCGAGGGGAAGGTATTAGCACCCCTCACATCCGTTGTACTCAACGGGAACCTCTTAGTCGGCTTAGGCTTAAAATGCTTCGATGTTTTACTTACGTGTTTATACATGTATAAAAGGAAATATATAAAAACATAATGCGAGATGAAGAAAGAGATAAAAACAAACAAAAGGGAAAAACAGGTTTTTTATTAATGGGCTTGACAAGATGTCGATCTTGCTCCTACGTATCTCCCGGTAGTCGGAGAATTCAAAGCGTACGTAGTTCTTTGGTAGAAAAACGTTTGTATGTTGGTTCGTTTTAGTTGAAAAAAGATTTGATCGCGTCCGGGCGAAAAAGTTTGAGAAAAAAAAGAAGTAATGAAAGTAAATGTCAACTGTTCGGGTTGCTGCCGAACTGGCCATTGACGACAAGAAAATAAAAGTAAACGTCAGCTGTTCGGGTTGTTGCCGAACTGGCCACTGACGACAATGCATAAAAGTAAATTGATTTGATGAAAAAAAGTTTTCCACTCGGACTTGAACAAAGGTTTTAAAAACGTACGAAGACGTACAAAGTTTTCACATGGTGAAAGATGGACGCTAGGCGATAAGCTCGCGCAAGGCGTGAATGTTTTAAAAGGAATAAACAAAAGACAAACGCACTGAGGCGAAAAATTCGCGCAAGGCGTAAAAAAGTTAAAAAAATAAACGCGCAAGGCGCGAAAGGTTCGGATTGACCACGAGGGCCAAGAAAAAGGATAAAAATGGCCACAAGGGGCCAAGGGAAGGTTTAGCGTGCTAGACGCGTCAAGGGTGGAATGACGATTGCCCGAGCGACGAGACATACGTCACGCATTCGTGCAACCGAGGTTTGGGGAGACATACGTCAAGCCATTCCCGTTTCATTCAAGTTTGGTTTTGTCACTCGGAGAAACCTCAAAGGGAACCAAAGCTTTAAAAGGAAAGTTGTAAAAGAAAAGAAAACACGAACAAATTTGTTGTTCGATCTTATTAAAAATCATGAACGTTACTTGTTGCTTAAGTTATTGAAACTCAAGAACAAGCTTAGTTCAAGTTTGAATGACAAACACAATCATAAAAGGGATTTTTGTGATGGACTGATTTTGTGAGAGGTTATGAACAATGTTCTAATTGTTTGTGATGGACTGATTTTGTGCTGCAATGCAAGGGATTTTTGTGTGGATTTCGTGTGTATTGGCTCTCTGAATTGGTCTATTGATTGTGATTTCAACTGGTGTTTAATCCTTGGGCCTTGGCATTCCTTTTATAGGCCAAAATGCAAATCTTTGTAATGATGAACAATGATGAACAAAATCCTAAAACACTAGCTGATTTGGGCTAAATTCAGGCTAGAACACTTTGCATTTAATGCTAAAGGATAGAACTTGCTTTGCCTTGTGCCAAGGGGCAAGGTCTTGACTGATCTCAGCCACAAATGCCATTAGTTCTAGAAGGTAATGATGGCAAAAACTGTAAAACAGGGCAGCTGCAAAAGGGATGATTCTTGGGATCAATCCTTGCAATCTTGGAAGGTCAAGCAATCAAAACGTGTACTGCCATGTACAGGGAGATTGGGGGAAGCAAAATGAGCATGTGGGCTTATGTGTGGGAGGAGAAATCCAAGTCAAAACAGGGCACATCAAACAGCCTTTTTGCAACAAAAACCACTTGTGATTGACTGGTTTTGGCAGGGAAAAAGGGAAGGAAAGGGATCAAGCAGCTGGCTGGCAAGCTTAGGTTGGGTGAGGGGTCAATTTGGAGGGACAAAAGCTGACCAAGGATAGCCAATTTGTTTGATCACATGAGAGGTTGGAAGAAAATCCTTCTTTCCTTTTACCTTTAATGTCACACATTAATTCTTGCCTTGCTGCACCAAATCAGTCACAAAATAGCAAGAATAAAAGTAATAATGCTAATAACAACAATTGTAGTTGAAAGCAAAAAGGATAAACCTATATATAAAATTCTGCATAAAATTTCGCAGAGGTCACAGTGCGAAGGTGATTTCGCACTGCGAACTCCCCTTTTTTTTTGATTTTTTGTAATTAAAAATAAAAAGGTAAAAATGGAGAAATAATAATAATATATAATGATAATAATGATGATAAAAAATGCAAAAATGCAAATGATAATGATAATAAGGAAAATAGTAGATGATAATAATAATGAAAAATGATGATATTAAATAATAATAATAATAAAAATGATAAAAACTTAATAATATTAATTAAAATAAAACCTTAATAGCAGTAAAGGATAATAATGATATTATTAAAGAAAAATAGAATAACAATAATATTAATAATATTAAGGATAATGGAAATGCTAGTAATGATATAAATAAAATGCAAACAAAAATACTATAACAAGAATGAAATAATACAAAGTAATAATAAGTAATGAAAATAATAAAAGATAAAACACACAAAAATATAAGTCAAAAAATGGGGTATGACAGATGCCCCTATTTAAGTTTCTTCGTCCCGGAGATTGAAAATGTGATTTGAAATGGACGGGTTGAAGAGACTTAAATATAGAGTACGCCATTTTTTTGACTAAATATTTTTCCGAGTTATAAATGCTATAAATGCATGTATGCAAATGTTATGAATGCTTATAATGTAAACATGGATGCAAAGACGATAAAAAAGGAAGACCACACCGGGGATGAGTGTCAGCTGTTCGGGTTGTCGCCGAACTGCCACTGACAACAAAGAATGAAAAGGTAAATGCCAGCTGTTCGGGTTGTTGCCGAACTGGCCACTGGCGACAAAAGAATGAAAAGAATGTCAACTGTTCGGATGTTGCCGAACTTGCCATTGACGACAGGAAAATAAATGTCAACTGTTCGGATGTTGCCGAACTTGCCATTGACGACAGGAAAATAAATGTCAACTGTTCGGATGTTGCCGAACTTGCCATTGACGACAGGAAAATAAAATGTCAACTGTTCGGATGTTGCCGAACTTGCCATTGACGACAGGAAAATAAAATGTCAACTGTTCGGATGTTGCCGAACTTGCCATTGACGACAAAAGATAAAATGTCAACTGTTCGGATGTTGCCGAACTTGCCATTGACGACAAAAGATAAAATGTCAACTGTTCGGATGTTGCCGAACTTGCCATTGACGACAAAAGAAAAAAATGTCAACTGTTCGGATGTTGCCGAACTTGCCATTGACGACAGGAAAATAAAATGTCAACTGTTCGGATGTTGCCGAACTTGCCATTGACGACAAAAGAAAAAAATGTCAACTGTTCGGATGTTGCCGAACTTGCCATTGACGACAAAAGAAAAAAATGAAAGAGGTCAGCTGTTCGGATGGTTACCGAACTTGCCACTGACGACACTGGGGATACGGCTGACAAGCCGTTCCTTACAGAAATGCCCCTTCAATCGGGGAGAAAGAATGCACAAGCTGTTCATTGAAGAACTTGTCACTTGGCACAACACTGGGGAGTACGCACAAGCTGTTCATTAAAGAACTGCCACTCGGCGTAAAGACTTGACAAAAAGACGCGCAAGCTGTTCTTTTGAACTGCCACTTGGCGGAAAAGGGTAACATCTCTGAACCAGACAGACTGGGGATGACACTTGGGGAAAAAGAATTCACGAATTGCTCGCGATTGACTGGTGAGACTCATGATGATTGGACTTTTGTTAAATGGGGAAAAGGCCGCAGTAGCCTGGGGGAAGGTAACCTCGGGTTGAGGTACCGAAATCTCTTGAAGAGTAGTGGGGATAGGGATGAATTCCTCACCAAAGTTGAACGGCGTGCCCCATGTACAACCGGGGCCTATTGTTATATGTGTGGATTGCTTTGGGACGACGAGCCACTTTTCTTGACGTTGACGCGTAGTGTTGCGAACAAAATGCGAACACCGAAGACTCAATGCGGATTGTAAGAAATCCTTGAGGTAAGAAGGGGAACGAGTCTTGGACTCGAAGACAAATGTATGCATGTCATGTATGATGCTAATGTATGTATGTATATGACAAAATATGCCCCTTTTTTGAAAATGCATATGCAAAAATCATTTTTATGAATGTAAATGTATGGCATGCATATGGTATGGTATGTATGATCAAAATTTCCCCCATCCTCACGTGTAGGCTCTAATAGGTAAGATTCCTAAGAAGAGGTCCCTAGAGTCATCAATCTCATATGGAATTAGGGTTGTCTATGGACATACGTCGACATGACTTCAATTAATTCCATATGAAAATCTCGTCTAGGCGGGGTTGGGCATCCTACCTCGCGGACATACGTCGACGCGGGCTTCCGCACACAACCTCCTTCTAACTTAGTTTTCTCTCGAGCTCGGGTAGAGAGCCTCACACGTCCGGCATTAACCCGAACAATGTGGAGTAACATCGCTCAAGTAACCCCCACAATTGATATATATATATATATGAATATGAAGCAAGATGATATATATATATGTAGAGCATAAAGAATAAACAAGTAAATGACAAGAAAATATAAACACGTAAGTAAAATGAAGCAAATTAGCCTAAAAGTCGACTGAGATAGGCTTGACTTGTTTATGCACAAACAAAGTGTTTAATGCATCATCCCCAGTGAAGTCGCCATTTCTGTCGCGGCGAATTTCGGATGTCAAGCTATGGACTAGCATTGAATCACTAATTCTAAATTACGACAGAACTTTTAATTTTTCGGGGAAAAAGGAAAAAAGTTCTAAATTACCTTGAGAAAAGATTCTAGGTTCGAAAGTTGATTATGCGAGGGGAAGGTATTAGCACCCCTCACATCCGTTGTACTCAACGGGAACCTCTTAGTCGGCCTAGGCTTAAAATGCTTCGATGTTTTACTTACGTGTTTATACATGTATAAAAGGAAATATATAAAAACATAATGCGAGATGAAGAAAGAGATAAAAACAAACGAAAGGGAAAAACAGGTTTTTTATTAATGGGCTTGACAAGATGTCGATCTTGCTCCTACGTATCTCCCGGTAGTCGGAGAATTCAAAGCGTACGTAGTTCTTTGGTAGAAAAACGTTTGTATGTTGGTTCGTTTTAGTTGAAAAAAGATTTGATCGCGTCCGGGCGAAAAAGTTTGAGAAAAAAAAAAGTAATGAAAGTAAATGTCAACTGTTCGGGTTGCTGCCGAACTGGCCATTGACGACAAGAAAATAAAAGTAAACGTCAGCTGTTCGGGTTGTTGCCGAACTGGCCACTGACGACAATGCATAAAAGTAAATTGATTTGATGAAAAAAAGTTTTCCACTCGGACTTGAACAAAGGTTTTAAAAACGTACGAAGACGTACAAAGTTTTCACATGGTGAAAGATGGACTCTAGGCGATAAGCTCGCGCAAGGCGTGAATGTTTTAAAAGGAATAAACAAAAGACAAACGCACTGAGGCGAAAAATTCGCGCAAGGCGTAAAAAAGTTAAAAAAATAAACGCGCAAGGCGCGAAAGGTTCGGATTGACCACGAGGGCCAAGAAAAAGGATAAAAATGGCCACAAGGGGCCAAGGGAAGGTTTAGCGTGCTAGACGCGTCAAGGGTGGAATGACGATTGCCCGAGCGACGAGACATACGTCACGCATTCGTGCAACCGAGGTTTGGGGAGACATACGTCAAGCCATTCCCGTTTCATTCAAGTTTGGTTTTGTCACTCGGAGAAACCTCAAAGGGAACCAAAGCTTTAAAAGGAAAGTTGTAAAAGAAAAGAAAACACGAACAAATTTGTTGTTCGATCTTATTAAAAATCATGAACGTTACTTGTTGCTTAAGTTATTGAAACTCAAGAACAAGCTTAGTTCAAGTTTGAATGACAAACACAATCATAAAACATGCACAAAATTGGAAAGTTCACAAGTTTGGCTCGATTCGAGCTTGGTTTTAAAAAGAATGAGCAAGCTTGGCTTAAGTTCGCGTTTGGATTGAAAATCATGAACAACATGGTTGTTCAAGTTTGTTTTGAAATAGACGAACTTAGCTTGTTGCTTAAACTTGGTTTTGAAAATATTAAGAACGTAACTTGTTTCACAAGTTACTCAAAATTTGTCGCACGAACTTGTGAAATCTTCAAAGTTGTGCGTGATTATGAATTGGATTTGGACCAAAATGGTTTTAACCCTCTTTAGGTTCTGAATCAAGGGCTAGAATCCCAAAAATTTGACATTTGAATGCCTGATTCATGTTCTGAGTTTCATATACTTCGCAGAGCAACCAGAACTTGGCTCTGCGAAGTCAGGTTCTGGTGTGTTCGCAGTGCGAACAATACTTTGCTCTGCGAAGTATGCGAATTTTCAAACTCAGAAGCTGTTTCTGAACAGAAGTTCAGAAACTGCTTCTAAGCAAGATTCAGAACCTAAAGGAGGTTAAAAAACTTGACAAAATGGAAGAAAAAGGGGTGGAAAATCACAGTTTTAAAGCTTGGCCCCTTTGAGGTCCTTTTTGAGGTTCAAAAGGGGTTTTTGTTCACAAAGCAAAATTGGACAAAACAAGATATGCAAACAGCAAACACAATAAAAAGGAAGGATTATAGGAGACTTACAGAACTCCTAGCAGTGCTTGAGCAAGATTGGAAGTGGCTTGCTTGCTTTGTGAGAGGTTATGAACAATGTTCTAATTGTTTGTGATGGACTGATTTTGTGCTGCAATGCAAGGGATTTTTGTGTGGATTTCGTGTGTATTGGCTCTCTGAATTGGTCTATTGATTGTGATTTCAACTGGTGTTTAATCCTTGGGCCTTGGCATTCCTTTTATAGGCCAAAATGCAAATCTTTGTAATGATGAACAATGATGAACAAAATCCTAAAACACTAGCTGATTTGGGCTAAATTCAGGCTAGAACACTTTGCATTTAATGTTAAAGGATAGAACTTGCTTTGCCTTGTGCCAAGGGGCAAGGTCTTGACTGATCTCAGCCACAAATGCCATTAATTCTAGAAGGTAATGATGGTAAAAACTGTAAAACAGGGCAGCTGCAAAAGGGATGATTCTTGGGATCAATCCCTGCAATCTTGGAAGGTCAAGCAATCAAAACGTGTACTGCCATGTACAGGGAGATTGGGGGAAGCAAAATGAGCATGTGGGCTTATGTGTGGGAGGAGAAATCCAAGTCAAAACAGGGCACATCAAACAGCCTTTTTGCAACAAAAACCACTTGTGATTGACTGGTTTTGGCAGGGAAAAAGGGAAGGAAAGGGATCAAGCAGCTGGCTGGCAAGCTTAGGTTGGGTGAGGGGTCAATTTGGAGGGACAAAAGCTGACCAAGGATAGCCAATTTGTTTGATCACATGAGAGGTTGGAAGAAAATCCTTCTTTCCTTTTACCTTTAATGTCACACATTAATTCTTGCCTTGCTGCACCAAATCAGTCACAAAATAGCAAGAATAAAAGTAATAATGCTAATAACAACAATTGTAGTTGAAAGCAAAAAGGATAAACCTATATATAAAATTCTGCATAAAATTTCGCAGAGGTCGCAGTGCGAAGGTGATTTCGCACTGCGAACTCCCCTTTTTTTTGATTTTTTGTAATTAAAAATAAAAAGGTAAAAATGGAGAAATAATAATAATATATAATGATAATAATGATGATAAAAAATGCAAAAATGCAAATGATAATGATAATAAGGAAAATAGTAGATGATAATAATAATGAAAAATGATGATATTAAATAATAATAATAATAAAAATGATAAAAACTTAATAATATTAATTAAAATAAAACCTTAATAGTAGTGAAGGATAATAATGATATTATTAAAGAAAAATAGAATAACAATAATATTAATAATATTAAGGATAATGGAAATGCTAGTAATGATATAAATAAAATGCAAACAAAAATACTATAACAAGAATGAAATAATACAAAGTAATAATAAGTAATGAAAATAATAAAAGATAAAACACACAAAAATATAAGTCAAAAAATGGGGTATGACAGCTAGATATAAGCATTGCGATGATGTAATGGTTTCTCATGATATGCATCATGAGTTGCATGAAACCTTCTACAGCCAATCACATCTTAAAGGTATTCATAATACCATCCATGTCAGTTTTATATAAGAAAACCCACATTCATTTTATGAGTCGTTCTCATTAGATGATATAGCCAATATCCATATATGGTTTGTGTACATGAATTCTATATAAGATCCCGTGGCATCTAGCCACTTCTCAGAATCCAAGCCATTTACGGCCTTCTAGTAAGTCATGCGCTCATCTTCCATTAGCATCATATCACCTTGTTGAGCCATGACAAAATCATGTTTCTCATCCTAGTGATATGACATGTCAGACTCATCTAGATCTTGTGTCGAACTGGTGATTTAACAAAAACCCTTTGTTGAATCAGTTCATGTTCCATTCTTAGAGAAACATGTATTTTGTGGTACTTGACTTAATTCAAGTTCTACATCACTCCCGCTGGCTCCTGCAGAGATATACTCCTTCAAGAGGAATACTCCAGTTCTAGTGACAGACAACTTTTGTCATGTGATGTAGAATTAGTATCCTTTAGTTTCCTAAGGATACCTCCACAAGAATACATTCATCTACTTTGGAATTTTTTTTATCTAATAAACATCATAACCCCAAATTATCATAAAGTCAAACTAGGTACTTTTCCTCCATATCTAATATGGTGTCTTTATGATTACCTCGATTGGAGCTTATTATGGGTGAAGAATAACTGTAATTTAATCAATTTCAAGAGTCATGGAGTTATCATCAAACTATTTTAGATCGAGTCATGTCCAACATGAAGTGATATAAATTATCAATATACTCCTTAATTAAGTATTAACCATCATGACATACTCGTATGGTCTTTATACTTTTAAAAATTATTCCTTTACTCTATCGTTGAACTCTTTGAACAAATTCAAAGATTTCTAACTCGTGTCAAACACACATATTCACATATACTAATTTAATTAGTAATGTAAACGAAGTAAGAGAAACAAAGTATATCTAGCAAATATGTTTAGTGGTCCATATACATCTTATATGTATTTGCCAATGATATACGAATGTTTCAAATCTCATTTGATCCTTTTCACATATGTTATAGATCATCTTATCAAGATCATGGAACTCAAATCCATTACTTGATTAACACACTTGTATAACAAACATTATTTGGATAATAGGACAACATTTGTCTTTTATTCAAGTACACAATTATTCTCTTGTCGATACAAGATATATGATTTAATGCTTCTATTTTATGGAATTTAATAACAATTATTTGGTTCCATATCAAGTTAAATTTAAGTCCAAGTATTAACTTCTATGTCAATGAAACAATTTGTTCCATTCCAGACATAGGTGGACTTCACTTATACTTAATGTCTTATTTCCGTAAAAACTCTATATTTCAACAAATATGAGATCAATCATCAAGTATCATATACTTATGATGCAAAGGTAAAAATTTAACTTTCTATAACTATATGGGCAAAGAAGAAGTCTTACATCTTTCTTATATTTTGACTCTTTTCAAAACATTAACAGTTTTTCTTGTACTTGAGAACAATTCTCAATTCTTGTACCAATTCAGAAACTCCTTTCTGAAGATTTTGTTCTTTATAAGAACATTTAACAGTATAATAAAATGCATATGCCAAAGAAATTCTAAATACAGAAAATAAATAAAATAAATGTATCATGATTTAAAACATATTTAATTAGGTCTTTAATTAATATGCTCCCACTATTTTACTCAAAACAAATGACCTTCAACATTTGATTCGGAAAATCTCATTGGAAGATTTTCTAGTGGGTTGAAATCCATATTTCACTTCGTTTTGAGTCAGCGAGGACTGATCCCCCAAAACTTAGCTATTTAGGTAGGAACTCCTTCCAATTGTATCTCATACAACTTTCAAACCATTTGGGCGAGTAACTCCTTACTCTAATCTATCATATAGATGTTCCCAAACATTGCTTCTAAATATATTTTAATCTTATTAAAATAATTTAGTTAAGTTAGACCCAAAGAATAACAGTCGGGTAAATGGAATTACCTCACCACAACTTACTAGTATAGAAAATGCACTTCGCTAGGGCGAACCCACACTATTCGAGACTAGTCTTGAAGGGTGTTATCCTTTGGAAAGCATTTAACTTAATATTCTATTTGAAGGATTTTAATTAGTTTGATCTCACCGACATGTGTATCTATATACGTGTGTCTTGATATGCATGACATTCATGCTCATATATAGCAAGTATATAAAACATTTAAAATATACATGCTAACATACATCTAAAACTCGTTAAGCATACATCTCATACATGCGCTAACTAAACATACATTTCATGCATCACATACATAAAATAAATTAGGTAGTATGGTTATGACCTCCTAACGCGTAAGAATTAAATAAACTACTTTATTACAATTCTCTGACCCACGAGCAAGCTTCAAAAGCTTCTCCATCAGAATCATCTTTTGGCGCCGTCTTCTCTTCAACTCTTGAAGCAATTACAATATTTAACTCTTAAATAAAATAATAAATGAAACGACACACAGGTCGTATTTAAATAAAATAAATCACGACACGCAGACCGTATTTAAATAAAATAAATCACGACACGCAGGCCGTATTTAAATAAAATAAACTATGACACGCAGGTCATATTTTATTTAAATGAATAAACGCCAAAGTAAACTAAGGTCATAACCATATACCTTAAACTTAATGATAAATAATAATAACTATTTATTATTATCATTAAACAATTTTAGAGTCAATCAAGATTTGGAAATAATATTTTGACCGAGATATATGCCATATAAAATTGATTCATATATATAGACATATACTTTGAAACTATTTTCAAAGTCAATCGGGTCATAAATAAAAATAAAATATGCAAATATTATGACCAAATCTAAAAGATCATATCCGATATTGAAACTCTTTCAATATCATGATTCTTTTAAAATAGAAACAAATTATGTTAACATCGTGCAAATCTTTTAAATAAATTCAAAATCATACATGACATTGAAACTATTTCAAATCATGATATTTTAAATTTAATGTAAAATTAGGATCGTTTCATACATTTTTTTTTCAAACAACTTTTGAAAAACAATCCAAAAGGTAGAATTTTTATTTATTTAATTATAGTAATATTGACAGTCAATAGTTATTATAATTAAATCTGCTTTATTTAGGCAATCAATTTGTTTCCAAAACAAATTATTGTGCTAAAACTATGCAAATATTATACTACCGAATTCAAAAGATCATATCTGATATTGAAACTTTTCAAAATCATGATCCTTTTAAATTGAAAATAAATTAAACTAAAGATATGAAAATCTTTAATTACCAAATTAAAAAGATCATATCTGATATTGAAACCCTTTCAAAATCATGATTCTTTTAAATTTACTACCTTTCTCCAATTGAATAAATTAATTAAACATTATGACTGATCACACTACGCAGGTCACACTACATCAATAGTTTCAAGGATTGTTTGTTTAGCATGAAATCGGATCTTTGATGCTTCACTAGATTCGGATATCGAAGCTCAATCTCACGAATTGTTCAAATTAACAACAATCTTTTGAAAACAATTGACGAATGATACAACCATAATAATACAACTCTTGTATAGTTAGGCAACCTAATATGACGATCAAACATCAATAGTTTTAACAATTGTTTGCTCAGTATGGACAACCGGATCTTTGATGCTTCATCAGAATCGGATATCGAAGCTCAATCTCATGAATTGTCTACAAATTCACAATCAATTATATAAAACCTATTGAACGAATGACACGATCAATATATCACATATATTGATGTCGTATCAGAATCATATATCACATATATGATATCGATCAATCAATTTTAATTAATTCTTATTTAAAATAATAAAAAAATATTAACACTTAATATTATTATCATTATTAACGGATTTGCATTCCAAATTAATTCCTTCTTAAATTGAAACATTTTTCAAAATCAAGTAATAATATCACTATCCTATAGCGATCCATAAAATACTGATTTTCTTTTTATATATAAAATTAAAATTAGATACATAATGTCTTTGTATCAAAAACATGGTATTTGACAAAACTTTTAATTCAAAACATTTTCTTCAAAAACAAGAACGCTTCTTGCAATTGAAATCACGTCTTATGTATATCTCATATACATGGTAAAAAAAAATTAACGTAAAATTCATATGAATCATTTTCAAATAACAAAAAGCCACGGTATTAACATCATCATATGAAATCGATTTGAATATAATAATTTAATCAAAACCAGGTGCTCTGATACCACTGAAGGGATTTAAAGAGGGCTTTTCAAAATTTTAATCCTCTTAGCGGAACAAATCCCATTGAAACGGATATTGATTAAATCATTAATCACAAATCAAATAGAACACAAACTTAAACACTTTAAGGATTATGTGTTTACCTCTAGAAGAGCAGAACCTTTGTGGCAGAATTGTTTCCGATCACGAGCAAAGCAACGTAGCGATGCCTCTATTCAGTCCACACGAACAGAACTTCTCCGATGACCGGTGCTAGCCAAATCCAATGGAGATTCAGAGAGAATAGGGTTTAGAGAGCGGCGGCTTGGTTTCACAACTTTTGTGAATTAGGTTAAGTGTTTCAAAAAGTCTGTAATGCTTTACCACAAGGGTTCTATTTATAGAACCACTTGTGTGGTCAACAAGCCAAGCACTTAAATACACTGTACCTTACGGTGCACAATATTTCACTTAAACACACCGTACCTTACGATGGACCGCGTTTCTCTATTTCATAAATTAAATAATAAGTCATACTTAATTATTTAATTACTAATAAGTCCTACATATTATTTTAAAAATAAGTCTTACTTATTTATTTCTCTCATTTATCTGTCCTTTGTGTGTGACCCATATAGGTTCCCGTAACGTTGGCAATAATATTAAATCACCTATTTAATATTATAAACAGTGAGGGGTATCTAGCAACACATCACTGCTACCCAAGTGACGAGAATGTCATGTGATCTGACGAAACCTTTCTGTGATAATGATCAAGTGTATAATTACCCTTTTGCCCTCATGTCTATATTGAACACAAGGCATAGACCGTGTCATCCTTGTCTAGTTCAATATTGGGCCAATAGACATTTCTCCTGTTATGTAGGAGGGGCAAATTCCATCTAGGTCACTCATGTCCCTCAGCATGATTCATGGAGTACCCATCAACCAACTTTATAGTCATCCTATTACAGACAACGTTTGAATGGTGATAAAGCAATCGACTCCTACATCTAGGGTACATAGTGGTTTCAGGTCAAAGGGTGGAATACACCACTATCACTATGAGAATATCTTATGACACTTTTCATAACTTTTACTATGTAGTATTCTCATGGCGGGTCAATCTAGTATAAATATTACTCCTAATATTTATGCCTATGTGAAGACTTGATAACTCTTTATCTGTGATCCGTGAGATGTGATCATCAGTCTACCCTTATAATAGTCTCTATGCTTTAATGTTATCCCATTTCACAATAAAACTTGACTACGAATACTTTAAGAATAATGTCCTTTCGTTTAATGAGTCTCACGATTAAGTCACACTTAATGCTCCATTAAACAGACTAATTATTCTAGGGAATTTATTATTTTGAAACTGAACAAAAGAATAAATAAATGCCTTATATATATATATATATATATATATATATATATATATCAAAGTCATGATACAAAGCCAAATCCAATCAAAGTAGATTGGCTATTAGGGCTTACTCCAACAGTCACAAAATTGACTTATGCTAAGTAGGTTATGTCTTAGTCAATCTACCAACCAAACATTATTAATGGAAATGGAAGAATTACATATCTTACCAGTACCAATGATCTTGCCTTTCTGGTTTCCTCCAAATCCCACATTTCCTCCCACTTTCATGGTCAGGGTTTGGAACATAGACCTTTCTCCTGTCATGTGTCGCGAGCAACCACTGTCTAGGTACCATGATCTTGCCTTTTCTTTTACTCTTAAACATATCTGCATCATCAATGATTTCAGACTTAGGTACCCATATCATTATGGGTCCTCTTTGGTTAGTTCTGAAAGGATGTGATTTATTTTGCACCTTGTGTCTGATGTAACACCCTAAACCCCACATTTTATTTTCTAATAAAATTCAATAAATAATTAAACACACAAGGGTGTCACACATCTTAATCAATCCAAAAATACTTCATTTAATATTAAAAACGTTGCAGCGGAATAAATTTCAAAGTATTCAAAGTAATTGTCACATCATGAAATCAACATCAAAACTGAATTCAAAATGAATTCTAATACAATGTCTTAAATAAAATTAAGCTCACAATCCCTAGTGTTACTAATCAGAGCATCGACTCGATAAAACTCCCAAAAGCGATAAAAAAAAGGCTCCAACGCCATCCTCCGAGACTCACTGCTACTAAGATTTTTCTACCTGCAAATCTACACCACAAAGGTGTAGGCGCCCAACCCGCCACTAGAGGGTGAGAATATATCCAACACAAGAGAGGTACAAACACATGTATAGATTCAGATAAAATAATCATCAATTGCAGTTAGGCATGTATACATCACAGACAGATAGTATTCACATTTAATCATAAGCGTTCATTTAATAAAATCAATAGGCATCAATCAACATCTTATAATAACGTACAAGCATCAACATCATTTAAGAATATCAAGTAGGCATATAGTAAAATACATGACATTCACACATAATCATATAGAAGCACATCATTGAATATCACATCTTTAAATAGTTACACATCTTTAAATGACACATCTTTTAATTACACATCTTCAAATAAACTCGCAGTTATGTATGCAATGTATCTAACTCGACTCTATATGCATGTGTACCGGTTTTGGATATCAGAGGTGTGTTACTGATTTATCCCCCATCTTTAAATCACGTCTTTAAATCGGACTGACCATGAATGCATGAACATCAAATAATGACTCAACAATGCACATTTTTATATGACTCAACAATTACACATATTTAAATAGTACCATCATCAAATATCACATCTTCAAATATCACATCTTTATATATCACATCTTTATATCACACATCTTCAAATAGCACATCTTTAAATCACACATCTTCAAATAGCACATCTTTATATAACACATCTTTAAATAACACATCAATTACATCATTAAATAACACATAAACACACATCATCAAATATTTCATCATTTAAAACTTATTATTTCAAACACATTTAAAAATAGTAGAAATAATTTCATTGTAACACTCATCTCTACAAAATAACTTTGAAAATAGATTATACCATTTTAACTAATATAATAGTAATTCTTCATAGCAACTAGTCACAATTATTTATCCCTATAGTCAAAGAGTTATAAATAATAACGATTAATAATTGAATGCATTTAAAACATGAATCTAATGATAGTTGCTTGTAAATATACAAGGTATGTAACCTCTAATATTAAAACAGCGCCTGGCCATTTATAAACAATAACTCATGGATAGTAAATCGAAGGACATATACAAAGACACAAAGAACATATATACTTATCTATAGAACGACATAACTTCATGTTTGACAGTTAAATTTGAGAAAATCCCCAATTTAATAGTTAAGTAAATCATGTCACATAAATTATTTTTCAAAATCCAAAATTAATATACCGTGGCAGCAACAGGAAAATAAATACTAACAGAACCTGTAAGCAATTGGGATTGAATCAAAATAGTACGGTTAGGCACCAAAAGCGATGAAATAAAGTGGCAGCAACAAGAGGCACAACACAGTGAGGAATACTTATAAACGGAAATTAAATAGAATAGCCACACGATAGTATTAGCGTACGGCTTGAAATGAAAAGAAATAATTAGAACTATATTGGAATTTAAGGGATAATATGAATTGGAGTTCAATGAATAATCATAATAATATATGAAACAACAATTGAAATCAATATGAATAGTTACTACTTAATTCCATAGCTTTTAGTCACTTTTGCTTATATATTTCAAAACACAACATCATCATATTTCAATCGCGAATTTAACATAAAAACATTACAATTCAGAAACAAAAATCAAACATATAATTATAGCAACACAAAAGGACACGAATTTATTCATAGGTTCATCAAAGGAATAAGAAGACAACGAAAATTAACAACCCTTCACTAGTACACAACCCTCATGATGAATAAAACTCCCCCCTTACCTCTAGTTTGCAGAATTTGAATGAATTCCTACGGAGAAATCTCTCTCCAGGTTCTTGTCGTTATGCCTCCTTCCCTTTTCTCACCACAACCCTAGTTTTCGTTTGATCTCTAATCTTTTCTCTGTTTGTTGTAACCTTTCTCTAATGCTCTCCTCTATTTATAACCTTTTAACTGAGCTCGGTTTCTCTCATAACTATTTAACGGGTTTACTCTTCAATTTTAAAATATATTATTAAGTACAAAATTATATTAGATTTACTACAAAAATATCTCAAATTGAGTACCAAAATATATCATATTCAATATAAAAATAGTATATTAGATTTAGTTCAAAAATATCTCAAATTGAGTACCAAAATATATCATATTCAGTATAAAAATTTATTATTGAGTATCAAAATAAATTTCAGATCACGAACCAAAATATATTAGATTGTGCATAAAAATATTTTAGATTGCATTCCAAAACTATTTTAGCAAAAATTGGGGACTAAGAAATCACTTTCTAATAAGTTTACTCTCCACTATTTACACATTCTTCTATCCTATTTAATTAAAACACTACTTAACTACTTACTTAAACCTCCTTTTTATTAATACACCTCTATTCTCTTATTTTTTTCTAAAAACATCCCTTTCTCCATAATTTCTCTTAATCTCCTATTTTTCAACAACTATCTAACCCATCTATTCGCTCAATATCCACAATCCACAAACTTATATTGAAAACATCAAACATACAATTCCTAATAATATTAATATTACTAATATTATATAACAATAATATCAATAAATTAATATTTAAAAATCGGGGTGTTACACTTGGTGGGAGGCAACCCACGATGTTAAAAATCTCAGGTAGTTGTAGTTTATTGTGTTGTTATTGTTTTAAAAAAAAATTTGCAAAAAATTAAGGGCAGGAAATTTTTCTAAGTCCACAAATGTGTGCTCCCTGCCAGGAAAATCGTGACACGATACTGAAATCGTGACACGATTTTGCCCTTCAAAAATGTACCTCTCTGCCAAGAAGAAATCGTGACACGATCCTGACATCATGACACGATTTCACCCCTCAAAAAACTTGACTTTCTGCCACAAAAATCGTGACACGATACTGAAATCGTGACACGATTTGAAGAAATTTTTTTAAAAAAATGGCAGTTAAGACTGAAATCGTGACACGATTACTACACATCGTGACACGATTTATGAAAATTTTGAAAGTTTTTGACCGTTACAACTCAAATCGTGTCACGATCCAACCCAATCATGACACGATTTCTTCAGCCTATATATTTCCCTTTCAAAAAATTCATTTTCAGAATTGCCAAACCTACCAAAACTCTGCCCAATTTTTCCCTGACCCACAGAAACCGAATTTTGACTCTTTTTCTTCACCATTCTCACCAATCCTCATCCATCATGGCTCCCATTCTCTGAACCAAACACACAGCCAAGAAGGCCAAAACCACCAAACCCACCACCAAAAGAAAACAGAACACTATCCGGACCCAGGCCGCACCACCACCACAAACGGCCTTCAGATTTATCAGCAAAGAGGCACAGGAGAGGTTTGTCGAGAGCAAAGTGTTTAAGGTGGTTATGGAGCGAAGGTTTGATCTAGTGAACCTGGGGAAATATTCTGAGTTCGAAAATATGCTTCGGGCGAGGAATTGGGAGTTGTTGAATAGTATGGTGTTCGAGACGACAAACAAGACAGTGACTCTGGAATTCTATGCGAATGCTAGGAATTCAACCGTGAAGTATCGATCGTATGTTAGAGGTAAGACCATTGATTATAGCCCTGATGCTATCAATCAATTGTTGGGTTTGACTGCACCGGAGGAATGCGCAGTGAAGAGGAAGCGAGCTGTAGTGAGGGATATGTCTGAAGAAGATTACAGTGGGTTACTGAACACCTTGTGCAGGCCAGGAATGATATGGAGGAAAGCAAGGATGCTCGCCAAGGCCGATCTCATGCCGTCACCCAAGGCTTGGGCATCTTTTGTTGTACAGACTTTGGAGGGAACTTCTTGCACTTCTGAAATTCCTCTCAAGAGAGTGTTAACCATTAATGCAATACTGTCAGGTGAAGATATTAACGTGGGGGAGCTGATCGCCAACAACATTTATGAGATAGCAATGAGTAAGTTGAAGTCCATCGCACATAGCAGTTTAATATGTTGGTTGTGTGAGGAAGCCGCAGTAGAAGAGTATCGGGCTGATATTGATGCTCCGACTATGAAACCTGTCACCGAACAGACCATGGATGCTTTTGTCAGCGAGTATGAGGACTTCATGAGGGGAGGAGGACAAAGAGAAGGGCAGGACCAGCAAGGGAACGCACATAATCAGCCTCAACAGTAGACATTTATGGGAGAGGGAAGTCAGCAATGCACCTATCCACCTCTGCACCCGATGTTGTTGAATTACATGTTCGCTTCTGCCAATTGGATGAACGAGACCTCCGATCAGCTCTACGTGAACCGTATAAGATTCTCCCAAGAGTTTGCTGCAGAAGCCCAGGTTAACCGGCGGCCTCCCCAAGTGTCCTATCATCGCTTTGAAGGAAATCGAGATAGCATGGTGCATTACTTTGAACAACAGAGAGATAGGGCAGTCAGCAGGGAGCAGGAAATTGCTGATGATTTGGATGCAAGCGACAAGAGGAATAGGGCACATTTCATGGAAGAGATGAACGTAAATGACCCTCAAAACACCTGGTTCTCGATGGAGGAGCTGAATGAGAGGGGACGGGAGCAGTGATCACTTGTTCTGCTTTATTTTTTTTTATTTTGTGTTTTTGTTTCGTTTTGTTTTTGTCATGTTTAATCAGAACTGCTGTAGTTTTTTTTATTTGACTCCATTTGTCCCCTCATTTGTACTAAACTTGCACTTGTTTATTATTGATGAATTTATCTGTGGTGTTGATTTTCTCCAGTTTAGTAACAATCTTTGATTAAGTGGTATGTCAAAATTTCAAAAGGAGGTAGAGGCCTAACACGTCACGGTTGAAATGTTCGGCAATGTAAGGATAGAGAGTCACAACTCCCAGATATCATAACATGTACGAACATTGCCAAATTTTATTTTTCAATTTACTTCAAAAGAGTGTTCCATGCAACTATAATTCTAGAACTTGCGATATTTCTCTGTTGTTAATTGATCTTGTCACTGGCACAGAAACCAGCTGATTCCATGGAGGAGATTATGTCCAGAGCAGAATGCTACATCAAAGGAGAGGAGAGTAATGCAGAGAAGAAAGCTAGAGACTCTAGGGAGCGCGCCCCAAATAATTATGATCACCGCCGAAGCTACTATGCGTCCACCCCCAGAGACAGAGCGCCTTACAAGCGCCACATCCCGGACAGGCACGCACCCCTACCAGAGACCTTCACAGCGCTCAACACACGTCGTGAGCAGATCTGGAGGGATGTCTACCACTCCAAGCTCATCCCCGACCCCCCGCCGCCAAGAGGAAACCTGATGGGAAATGATAAGGATGCCTGGTGTAAGTACCACCGGATAAAAGGACACACCACAGACGACTGCATCCATCTGAAAAGAGAGATTGAAAAGTTAATTCAGAATGGCAGACTAAGAGGATACGTCAAAGATAGCAGGGAGGGAGACAGACGCCCCCCTGAAGACCCCCCAAAGGAGAAAGATGCGACAAAGGATGGCGAACGCCACACTCTGAACACTATATACGGCGGGTTCGCAGGAGGTGGTGAATCCAGCGCTTCTCGAAAGAGATATGTAAGATAGGTGATGCTTGTTGATGACCACATCCTGACGAGGCTAGAGCGCCAAACAAATATCACCTTCTCAGGCAAGGACCGCGAGGGGGTAATTCCCCATGATGACGATCCTATGGTCATTACTGTACAAATCTTCAATTGGGACATCAAAAGAGTGATGATTGATCCCGGCAGCTCTACAGATATCCTTTATTACTTTGCCTTTGAGAGAATGGGACTTGATGAGGACCGGTTGCAAGCCTTCAAAGGGATCCTAGCTGGCTTCACAGGAGAACAGGTGCACGTTCGTGGATACATTACTTTGAAAACAATCTTCGGTATAGGCAACAGCGCCAAAACCATCAGAATTAAATATTTAGTGGTCAACTCGCCTTGTTCTTACAACATCATAATAGGCCGCCCGGCTTTCAACCTTCTTGACGCCTGTCTGTCCACTAAGTTCCTCGTCATGAAGTACCCACTGGAAAATGGACAGGTCGGCACTATCAGAGCAGACTAGAAAATTGCCCGAGAATGTTACCACAATAGTTTGAAGCTATAAAAGGAAAAGAAGGGAGACGGCAACACAAAAGCACACCAGGTGAACGTCATCAACATAGGTCCAAGAGAAGAATTTCAGCAAGAGCGCACAGAATACACTGAGGTCTAAAAGAGAGTTTGATGGACGAAGAGCTGAGCATAACAGAGCTCCTGAAGAAGAACCTAAACCTCCTTGCTCATCATTCGACAGATATGCTTAGCGTCAACCCCGCCGAAGTGTGTCGTCGCCTCGCTTTCTGTCCAGGAGTTAAGCCGGTCAGCACGCCAGCCTGGCGTATCGGTAATTTCACGAAGAAAGCTAGCAAGACAGCCCTACTGCATGGAACAAACACGATTCTGGGATTTCACAAACTTAACCACATTCAAGACTTCGCTACCAAACAGAGCGATGCTCACCATGAAAATTCAAAAGGCGAGCTAGAAAGCTTATCAACAACGCCAAGAATGAGAAAGATATCGCCACCTAGTTCTTTAACCCCAACGAGGGTTGCCACCTAATTCCTTAACCCCAATGAGGGCTCTAAGACGTCGTGAGCTAAAATGAGATCGCCACCTAATTCCTTAACCCCAAAGAGGGCTCTAAGATGTCGTGAGCCGAAAATGAGATCACCACCAAATTCCTTAACCCCAAAGAGGGCTCTAAGACGTCGTGAGCTGAAAATGAGATCGCCACCTGATTCTTTAACCCCAAAGAGGGCTCTAAGACATCGTGAGCCAAAAATGAGATCGCCACCTAATTCCTTAACCCCAAAGAGGGCTCTAAGACGTCGTGAGCCGAAAGTGAGATCGCCACCTAATTCCTTAACCCCAAAGAGGGCTCTAAGACATCGTGAGCCAAAAATGAGATCGCCACCTAATTCCTTAACCCCAAAGAGGGCTCTAAGATGTCCCGAAAATAGGACGGTCCATGCAAGAAACAATAACATCGAGAATAAAACCTTTTTACAATTTTTAACAAGTTGCGAAATAAGCACAAGTAATAATCATCGCCCAAGAGGCATTTTCTAAAGCATTGCCATTAAAAAGAGGAAATTCGAAGCTAAGAAGTACGGATGAACAGCTTAAAGAGAACAATGCATCATTACAAATTCAGAGAGAATACTAAGTTCAAAACAAAATTAAAAATTACAACAGTGAGATTATGGTTCGTCCACTAGGGAGCCATCTACAACAACCTTAAAAGAATCAAGGGCGAAAATATCAACGCAGGGTGCAAAAGAGCGACTTGAGCTTTAGCCCGCTCAAAGCCAGCATCGAAGGTCAGGGCCAGCTCGCCCTTTGCCTTAGAAACCTCAGCCTTGAGCTGATTTTCCCTTTCCGCTCCAGCCGCGACATCGTTTTAAAGCTTCGCGATAACCCCATCCCTCCCAGCCAAGTCCGCAGCGTGGCCAATCTTCAAATCAGAGATGCGCCCGTCGCACTCTAGTTTCATCGCCTTTTTGATTTCATGTATTTCTTTTTCCCTAGCTTCCTTGGCTTTCTTCAATTCTTTTTCCAGTACCCTCACCGTGGCCTGGAGTGCCTCTTCACTCTGCACCAGCTCCTCATGCTTCCGATCTATTGCGTCCAAGATCATTATAGACCGCAAGCAGTGGACGCCCTCATCTCTCGTTATGATGGGAACATCGCCTTGATTCCCAGCCTCCACATCTTCTGGATTAAAGACCACCCTCTCTGTGGACCATAGATCTTACCATTTAGGCCTTAGAGCCCTACAGACAGGGCTTGAACCCTTAGAGTAAGGTTGGGCGCTCTCTAGAAGGGCACAAAACCCACCTGACAGTCATATATAACCTTAGGGAACTCTCCTGACAGTCATATATAACCTTAGGGAACTCACCGAATTCCAAAACCATGACAGGGTAGGCCCAAATTGGGGCTACAAATAGTAACATTGGGATCATTCCCAAGGCATGACCTAAACAGACCCTGAAAACCCTAGTTTTCCTTGATTGTACTCACAGCTAGTACAGTATATGACTGTGGGGTTACCCGGATGATGATGGCATGTGAATATGTTATGAATGTATGTAAGACGAAACTAGGCTTTGTGATGTATTTGCATGTATTGATGTTGATGTTATTGTTGCCTGAACTTGCATGCGTTTATTATTCTCTGATGATGAACGTATATCTTACCCCCCACTGACTTTTGTCGCCTCACCCTTGTGGTGTAGACGTCGTGCAAGTTGAGGAGTAGCATCTTGCTTGTGAGTTGATGAGGACGGCTTGAGGCCTACTCATATTTATCTGCTTTTCTTGAGGAGTCTAGATTTAGGAGCTCTGATCTAGGATGTCGGGATTTTCTTTTGTTGGATTTTATGTTATGAGATCTTATGATCAAATTGTTGTTGATATATTATGTTGAGTTGTATGTTATGAACCGAGACATGACATTTTTATGATGTTGATTGTGATTTTATTCCGCTGCGATCTGAATATGTTGATGAAATTTTTATATTGAATAATTAATATGAGATGTATGTTGAAGTAGTAGCTCCCTGATGTGTGATAAATGTGTGATTTATCTTTTATATATGTTCTTGTGGACTGGGGCCATTCAATTTGGTATCAGAGCAGGTCGGTCTAGTCCGGGCCAACACTTGGTGATTATCCTGTTGTGTGCGACATGTATGTGTATATACTGTCGATGCTTTTGTTGTCTAACTAGGTGGTGATTGTTGTTGTGTAGCAAGAGATGGCCGGTAGAAACGATGTTGCGATTGTCGAGGCGATGACCGCGATGGCACAGGCACTAGCCTAAGCTAATGCTGCTGCTCACGTTCATCAAAAATATTAGGGAGGAGCTGATGAGTTATGTTTAGATCGTTTCTTGAGGAACCAGCCGTCGAAGTTCAAGGGAAGGCACGACCCTGAGGGAGCTCAGTCTTGGATGATGGAGATTGAGAGGATTTTCAAAGTGATGGTCACATATGATGCTCATAAGGTGCGGTTGGCTATGCATATGCTTACGGAGGAAGCTGAGTTCTGGTGGTTGAATACTCAGCAAAGGATGGAGGCCGGTGGAGTCGAGATTTCATGGGGTGTCTTCAAGGAAGCGCTTCTTGGGAAGTATTTTCCAGAAGATGTTCAAAGGAAGAAGGAAATTGAATTTCTGGAGCTTAAGTAAGAGAATATGTCGGTAGTAGATTATGCGGCAAAATTTGAGAGCCTTTCTCATTTTTGCCCGCATTATAATGCTTTTGGAGCGGAGGCATCGAAGTGCATTAAGTTCGAGATTCGTCTTCGTCCGGAGATTAAGATGCTTATTGGTTATCATGAGATTAGATTGTTTTTTACTTTGGTGAACAAGTGTCGTATCCTTAATGAAGATAGCAGGGCTAAGTCAAGTTACTACAAAAGTTTGAATGAGAAGAAAGGAAAGGGAAATGATCGTGGAAAGCCTTATGGTGGAGACAAGGGGAAGAAAAGTGCTTGTGGTGGAGCTACTCAGAGTGTAGGTGACTTGAGGTGTTACAAGTGTGGAGCTATGGGGCATCAGGCTGCGGAGTGCATTAATGCTTCCGTAACTTGTTACAAGTGTGGGAAGGTGGGACATAGAGCTTTCGAGTGCAAGAGAAAAGAGGTGGTGTGCTACAACTGCGGTGAAGCGGGTCACATTAGTACCAAGTGTACGAAACCAAAGAAGGAGAAGGCTAGTGGTAAAGTTTTTGCCTTGAGTGTTGAAGAAGGAGCGGAGCCAGACAACTTGATCAGAGGTATATGTTTTATTAACACTCCTTTGCTTGCTATTATTGATACTAGTGCGACACATTCATTTATTTCTCTTGATTGTGCTATGAGGTTGAATTTAGTTTTGTCTGCTATGTCGAGAGGGATGGTCATTGATACTCCAGCTAATGGCTCGGTGACCACTTCCTTGGTTTGCGTTAGTTGTCCTGTGAATTTTGGTGATGTGGATTTTAAGCTGAATTTGGTTTGTTTGCCTTTGGAGCATATGGATGTGATTTTTAGAATGGACTGATTGTTAACTTTTGGTGTTAACATTAACTATTTAACCAAGAGTGTGACCTTTCCTAAGACGGAGGAGCGTGATGTAGGGAAGTTTTTGTCTGCAAGGCAAGTAGGAGTGTCGTTGGGCGGAGCAGCACAAGTGTTTGTTATGTTTGCTTCGTTGAAGGTTGGAAGTGAGGCTCAAGTTCGTTATTTTCCGGTAGTGAATGGGTTTGCGGATGTTTTTCCATATGACATTACTGACTTACCATCGGAGAGGGAAGTAGAGTTTGTGATTGATGTTGTACCTAGAAGTAGTCCTATATCGGCGCCGCCGTATCGGAAGTCTGCTTTTGAGTTGGGTGAGCTGAAGAAACAGTTGGAAGAGTTGTTAAAGAAGAAGTTCATCAGGCCGAGTGTTTCACTGTGGGGAGCGCTAGTGTTGTTGGTCAAGAAGAAGGATGGTAACTTGAGGCTATGTGTGGATTATCGACAGTTGAACAAGGTGACCATTAAGAACAAATATCCCCTTCCAAGGATAGATGATCTAATGGATCAGTTGGTTGGTGCTCAGGTGTTTAGTAAGATTGATTTGAGATCTGGATATCACCAGATACGAGTGAAGTCGGAGGATGTGCCTAAGACTGCATTTCGAACGAAGTATGGTCACAATAAGTATTATGTGATCCCCTTTAGTGTGGCTAATGCACCTGGTGTATTTATGGAATACATGAATATAATTTTCCATCCTTATTTGGATCAGTTTGTGGTTGTGTTTATAGACGATATCTTGGTATATTCGAAGTCTGAAGAGGATCATGCAGAGCATTTGAGGATTGTGTTGCATACTTTGAGAGAGATGAAGTTGTATGCTAAGTTGTCAAAGTGTGAGTTTTGGCTGCGAGAAGTGAGTTTTCTTGGTCATGTTATTTCTATAGGTGGAATAGCAGTTGATCCGTCGAATGTTGATGCAGTGTTACAGTGGGAGACTTCGAAGTCAGTTTTTTAGATTAGAAGATTTTTGGGTTTGGCCGCTTATTATCGGAGGTTTATTGAAGGTTTCTCTAAGTTGGCTTTGCCGTTGACGCAGTTGACTTGTAAGGGACAAGCTTTTGAGTGGGATTCTAAGTGTGAAGAGAGTTTCCAAGAGTTGAAGAAGAGGTTGACGATTGTGCCTATTTTGATTTTGTCGAATGCGAAGGATTCTTTTGTGGTGTATTGTGACGCATCGAAGATGGGTTTAGGCGGTGTGCTTATGCAAAGTGGTCAAGTGGTGGCGTATGCATCGAGGCAGTTGAAAGTTCATGAGAGGAATTATCCGACCCATGATTTGGAAATTGGTAGCAGTGGTGTATGCGCTTAAGATTTGGAGGCACTATCTGTTTGGTTCGAAGTTTGAGGTGTTCAGTGATCACAAGAGTTTGAAGTATCTGTTTGACCATAAAGAGTTGAATATGAGGCAGAGGCGTTGGATGGAATTCTTGAAGGATTATGATTTTGATTTGAGTTATCATCCCGGTAAGGCGAATGTGGTAGCTGATGATTTGAGTAGGAAGTCGTTACACATGTCGACGCTTATGGTGAAAGAGTTAGAGTTGATTGAGCAGTTCCGAGATCTGAGTTTGGTGAGTGAGCTGACTCCGAATGGTGTGAAATTAGGAATGTTGAAGCTGACGAGTAACATTCTTGAAGAGATCAAAGAGGGTCAGAAAGTGGATTTACAGCTGGTGGATCATTCGGTGTTGGTTAAGCAAGGCAAAGAGGTAGACTTTGGATTGGATGAGAGTGGAGTTCTGAGATTTTGTGGTCGAGTTTGTGTGCCGGATGTACCCAAGCTGAAGAGCAAGATTTTGGAAGAAGGTCATCGGAGTAGTTTGAGTATTCATCCTGGAGCGACGAAGAGGGATCAAGATCTGAAGAAGTTGTTTTAGTGGCCAGGAATGAAGAAGGATATCGCTGAGTTTGTTTATGCTTTTTTGGTTTGTCATAAGTCCAAGATCGAGCATCAGAAGCCGTCTGGAGTGATGCAGCCATTGTTTGTGCCGGATTGGAAGTGGGATATCATTTCTATGGATTTTGTGAGTGGTTTGCCGAAGACTGCGAAAGGTAGTGATTCAATTAGGGTGATTGTTGCTCGGTTGACGAAATAAGCTTATTTTATTCCTATCAAGATTAGTATGACTTTGGGGAAGTTGGCCGAGATCTACATTGAGTAGCTTGTGAAGTTGCTTGGTATTCCATCTAGCATTGTGTCAGATAGAGATCTGAGGTTACATCGAAGTTTTGGATGAGTTGCAAGAAGCTTTGGGGACTAAGTTGAGGTTGAGTTCTGCTTATCATCCTCAAACTGATGGTCATTCGGAGAAGACTATTCAGTCTTTGGAAGATTTGTTGAGAGCTTGTGATTTGGAGAAAGGTGTAAGTTGGAGTGAATGTTTACCGTTGATTAAGTTTACCTACAACAACAGTTTTCATTCGAGTATTGGTATGGCACTTTTCAAAGCGTTGTACGGTAGGAGATGTAGAACACCGTTGTGCTGGTTTGAGTCAGGTGAGAGTGCTTTGATTGGACCGGAAGGTAGTTCAGCAGACTACGGAGAAAGTTAAGATGATTCAAGAGAAGATGAAGGCATCTCAGAATAGGCAAAAGAGTTATCATGATAAGAGAAGGAAGGATATTGAGTTTCCAGCTGGAAATCATGTGTTTTTTAGAGTGAATCCAATTACGGGTGTTGGGCGAGCTTTGAAGTCAAAGAAGTTTACGCCGCGTTTTGTTGGACCTTATCAGATTGTGGAGGGAGTTGGAGTTGGAGTGTATCGGATTGCGTTACCGCCGACGTTGTCGAATCTTCATGATGTGTTTCATGTGTCTCAGTTGCGGAAGTATGTGTATGACCCTTCGCATGTGATCCAAGTGGATGATTTGAAAGTACGAGAGAATTTGACCATTGAGACTATGTCGTTGAATATTGAAGGATGAGATGTTAAGCAGTTGCGTGGTAAAGAGATCATTTTGGTGAAGGTGATTTGGGGAGGTCCTACGGGAGAGAGCATAACTTGGGAGTTGGAGAGTAAGATGAAGGAGTCGTATCTGGAGTTCTTTCCTTCAGATAAATTTCGAGGACGAAAATTCTTTAAGGGGGGAGAGTTGTAACAGCCTAATTTTTAGTATTAGAATTGTTTCTTAATGTTTATTATTAATTGTTTGGTTATTATATATGTTAATGGTTTATTTCAGGGGATTAGTGAATTTTGAATGATTAAGGGTATTTTGGTCATTTGAGGGTTAGTGGTATTTTTGTAATTTGTTAGAAGTTTGAAATTTGAATTTTTTAGAGTTGTGGTAAAATAGAAAAAGAGGAGGTTTAAGTATAGTAAAAGAGTAGTGTTTTATTTATGAGAGTTGGATATAACTAAGTCCACTAGTGTAAGTGACTCATACCCATTATATTTAAAGAGAAGTGTTAGTTTTAGTGAACTAGGTCAAATCATTTGTGAAAATTTTGAGAAGAGGCTAAGGAGAGAGAAGAGAGAAAGAAGAGGCTAGAAGAGGGGAAAGCACTAGGAAGTGAAGAATTGAAATTAGGAAGCCATTTTTGAAGAGTTTTGAGGTAAGGTGGAAGATTATTTTCATCATTTGGGTATTAAGAAACAAATGGGTTGTTTGGGTGTTTTAGCTTATGCTTAATTTCATAATTGTTGTTGTTGATTATATAAAATTCGTGCTCTATTTTTCATGATTAATTTGAGTATGTTAAAGTTGGTGAATTCATGTTTCATTCATGTCAAAATTCATGGTTTGTTATATTAAATTGATAAGTTGTCAATTGATAACATGATAATTGAATGGAAATGATTAAGTTTGTTGTTGTTCATTAAGTTGTTTTCATGACTTGTTGAATTAATTAAAAGATTAAGTTGAATATGTGATTTGTTGTGAATTAAGTTGTTGTTGTTGTGTTTTGGCAAAATAGCTTAATTTGGTGAAAATGAATAAGTTCTTGTTATAACTATTAGAATAAGTGATTATGATGATGTTGGGTATGAATGAAGTGTTGTTGTGGTTGTTATACCTTGTTTGGTTGGTAAGTTGTTGGTAAAAGTGAGTTTTTGAGTTTTTGATTAATTAAGTGAAAAACCATGAGAATCCATGTTTAATTGATGTGTTGTTGTGTTTTAATTGTTCCTTTTCAAGGTAATAACTATGAGTACTGTTTATACAGTGATTTTGGGATAATTGGAATCGAGGATGGGATTTTTTTGGAGATTTTTGAGGTCTTCCCGTAGGGGAAAACCTGTTTTCTGGTTGCCTAAAAAACAGGGGCTCGCTAAGCGACCATAGCAGGAACAACATATGCTACTCCGTGCATTTTGGTCCTTTGGGGATGTTTCTGGACACCCCTAGACATTCCTTTTGTGCTGTTTTGATGTTGTTTTTATCAATTAATGATGGAGAATGATTGCTTGCATTAGAATGTTTATAATTGGTTGTTTTGAGACGCAATTGATGAATTATGAAATAAACTTGGAGATTTATTTTGAGCCGTGAAATATACGTAAGTGTGTTAAATGTTTATGATGATGTGAATAGTATTGTAGCATCATTTTATAGAGTGGATTAATGATGGAATAATGAAACCTTGTTGATTAAATGTGTATTGTGGACTTTGCGAATGAAGTAAAACGGAGATGTCTTGTATGATATTATGCTATATTGATGAATGAATGAATGAATGAATACGATGATGCGATGTTTGATTACTTGACTTGTTGATGTGTGGCCTTATTGATTTGACAATGAGATTGGTGTTGAATTGGTGATGATATGTTATATGATGGTGTAAATTGTATAACGAATGATGAGTATGTTTGGTGTGCATTGTCGAGTCTATATGTGGGTCCATGCATTCATAAGTCAGTCCTATGCAAAGAAGAGTATGTAAAGACGAGTGGATTGTTCGGTAACATAGTTCCAACTTTCAAATTATGTAAAGATGAGGGGTCAATCGGTAAAATAACTCCGACATCTAACCCGGTACCACATACATGTAGAGTCCTTAGGCGCATTGCATACACTTGAAGCGTCGTATGTGGCAATGTTTTGGCATGAACTTGTGCATCTAATTGGTAATTGGATACTTGTTGATTGAGATAAGATTGAATTGATTTAACTTGAGTTGATGATTATATACGAACATGATTTGGTATGAGTTCTTAATATGTATATAATTGTGGGGTAACCCGGATTGAATGGGAATATGCTAGTGAAACCAGGCTTTTTGTGATGTATGTGGATGTATTGATGATGTTATTATTGTTGCCTGAACTTACATGCGTTTATTAATCTCTTATGTTGAACGTATATCTTACCCCCCCAGTGACTTTTGTCGCCTCACCCTTATGTTGTAGACGTCATGCAGGTTGAGGAGTAGCATCTTGCTTGTGAGTTGATGAGGACGACTTGAGGCCTACTCATATTTATCTGCTTTTCTCGAGGAGTCTAGATTTAGGAGCTCTGATCTAGGATGTCGGGACTTTCTTTTGTTGGATTTTATGCTATGAGATCTTATGAACCGAGACAGGACATTTACATGATGTTGATTATGATTTTATTCCGATGCGATCTGAATATGTTGATGAAATTTTATATTGAATAATTGATATGAGATGTATGTTGAAGTAGTAGCACCCTGATGTGTGATAAATTTGTGATTTATCTTTTATTTATGTTCTCGGGGATTGGGGTGTCACAGAAAGCAGTACCTCATAGGCTATGGTGCGCACAAGTGAGTCTATAAATAGAAATCACTTGCGCACCAACACTTGCACACAAGTAACAAATACTTTCATGGATTCATGTCAAATTGTGATGATCCATGGAAAGGAAATCAAAATTATAATTTTCGTTGTCTTTCTGATCATGATTTCCTTCATAATTGTAGCTAAGTTCAATTACAAAATCTCTATATAAAAAAAAAGGACTCCACTCAGTTAAAAAAACACACCAAAAAGTTCTATTGAGATGTTGAGAACTCTTTCTCTCTTCTCCCTTCAGCTTGTGTTAATGAGCTATTCTCCTCTTCTTCTTTTTTTTTGTCTCTTCGGAATTAAGAGTGTTCTTAAGACTATGTGCAGCCTTTGTAATTCCCATGAAGAGTCTACCCTCCACTATTCCTGCATTGCAGATTTTGCTCAATCCATTTGGCAGTGGCTATGCCTCTTCCATTAATATTCAATGCAACCTGAACAACATTCTTGATGTAGTGAACGTTTGTAACAGGAACTGGTCTCCACTCTGCAAGCTTGTGATTTTGGATGCAGTAACTCTAACAATTAACACTATATGGCACTGCAGGAATCAAAGAAGATTTAAAGATAGAAGTATACCTCTTAGATCTGCAATCAACCTCATTATTTCTGCACGACTATGTCTGGTAATAACTCAAAACTTCATGCGAGATCTTCCATCTCTGATTTTGTCATTCTTAAGGCTTTCTCAGTCAAGATTACTCATGGAAATGCCCCTAGAATTAAAAAAATCATTTGGCAACCACCTATTCTTAATTGGATTAAATGCAATATTGATGGCTCCTCAAATGGTAATCCTGGTCCTTCATCTTGTGGAGGCATTTTTAGAAATTCTAATGGTGAGTTCCTTGGAGCCTTGCTCAAAATTTGGATATCTCTAATTCCCTCAATGCTGAACTTAATGGAGATATGCTAGCCATTGAAATTGCATCTCAAAAAGGATGGAATCATATTGGTTAGAAAACTGATTCCTTGCTTGTGACTCTAGCTTTTAAATCCAAACATATAGTTCCTTGGCAGTTAAGAAACAGGTGGGATAATTGCTTGTTCATTTCCTCTTCTATGTCATTCATTGTCACTCATATTTATAGGGAAGGAAATCATTGTGCAGACAAATTGGCGGCTATTGGTTTATCTATTCCTCTTTTGTCTGGTGGAATCAATTTGCCCTCCCAAATTGGGGTAGATTTCTCTAGAAATAGATTGGGTTTGCCTTACTACAGATTCTGCTAATTTCCCTGAGGGTTTTTGGTTTTTTGTCCCCCCTTTTTTCCTGTTTTTTTTCCCTTTTAATATATATATATATATATATATATTTGAGGCTTGCTTTTTTTTGGCAAGCTTCTTTGCTTAAAAAAAATGTGTTCTTAAGACCAAAGTTCATTTTAGGTAAAATGTCCGTTCAGAATGAAGAATGGTGTTAATAGCATAGTCCCTAAGATAATTTATGTCCCTTCGAAATAAAGAGTACATATAAGATCATATCCCTTTCGTGAAATAACGTCCCTTTAAGAATTAAGAATGATCTTAAGAGTATATATCCCTTTGATATTTTCTGTCTTTGGAGAATTTAGAGGTTAGAAATGGTGGTAGCATCATATTTGAGTTGTTGTAGTACCATATTGATATTTGGAGAAGTTAAAGGTTAGAATGGTGGTAACACAATATTTGAGTGGTCACGATATCATAGTAGAGTCATCGTAGTACCATAATTGATTGGTTTCAGTATTAAGTTAAGAGTGGTCTTAGTACCATATTGAAGAATTCTCGAACGATTAGCTACAGTACGGTAGTTAATCCACAATTGTAGTTGAACTGTTTATCTAGGAGGGCGGCGTGTTTGATAGTCTACCTTACCTAACATTGGACAGTGTCGCGAAAACGTCATAAAGGAAGTAACCTGGGTCGTGACTCAACCCAGTGATAACTTCGGTAGATAAAAATTCTTTTTTTAAAATAGACTTTGAAATTCAAATACTAAAGATTTTAGAAATCCATTAACCAGCAGTACTTCGCTATAAAGACGGCCTTACAGCATTTGTTCAAACAAACAAGGGTTCAAAAATACAGAAAGAAAGAACGGTGACTATGACATTGTAGGCAGCAAACTAGGTAGTCCATGTAAAGGAAGAAATGGAGAAACACTATGCAAGATAAATAATCTCAATATGGTAGCAAACAAACAAGGGTTTAAAGGTATTAAAGAAATAAAAAAAAAAAAAAAGAAAAAAAAAAGGATGGTTAGTGCAAATATTTAAGAGTGGACCATATTATATTGTAAGCCTAAGTGGGTCACTAAACGTCCTAACCAATAAATATTGAATGTGTAAGGACTATGATCAAGCTACTACAAATTGTACAATATTAAGGTTATAGAATATTGTCTGGCCAAGAAAAGTAAAATTTGAAATTTGGGAATTAGTTATTATTGAGTAATGAGAATGAGAGGATGAAATCAGCAGATTCCTCTACAACCAGGGGGGTAGGCCCTTGCTTCTTGTCATCATGTAGCAGAATCCACACCAACTCTAAACTTTGGTATCAAAGACTGATCATTATTTTATTTCTCCATTCTTCAAGTGGTCCTAATTATGATGATTTCAAAGTCAATCCAACACAAGTGCCCTTGCTAGCTTTCCAATTCAATCTGAACTGCACCATGTTATGGCATTTTCCAATACTTGTTTTTCTTTCCTTTTGCTGAAAAAATAATTACAAATTATTGGAAAACTAATATCACAATACTTTGTTCCCTTATGTGTCCCTTATTTATGAGTCAAAAAAAAATATCTTTCCCTTATTCATGATTGCATATTTGGTGAAGTTTATGCAATTCATGATTGGGTTTTAAATATAGTTCAATTTTAAAAGGTCTATGTTTATTTTTTCTCAAATAATATTTCTAGAGACACGTTATATTATATTAATACATCAATATTACATCATTCAATATTATTTTACTCGATACATATTTTTATAATTTGACTTTTGAATTGAAAGTTTATTTCATGTAGATCATCTATGTAAAATTTGACACAAATGTAAAATTGTTTGATTAGTTATTGAGACCCATCAAGATGGGTTTAACCGTTTTATTAAACACGGTTAATTTTAGTGGTCTCAATAACATATCAAATGATTTTAGATTTGTGTAAAATTTTACATGAATAATCTATATGATATAAACTTACAATCCAACGGTCAAATTTAAAAAATATGTATCAAGTAAAAGGATACTGAACGGTGTAATATTGATGCAACATTACGTCCGTGTATTTGATTCATCACAACACACACCCCTATATTAAGGGGATATATGATTTTGGGCTAAGGTTTGATCTTTCATTTTATACCCTTCATTTAAACTATTATAATTACAATTTTATTTTTGTATATTATTAAATTTTTAATTACAAAAATTATAAAAAAAAATCACTTAAATCTCATTATAATAAGAACATTTTCACAACATATAAGTTCAATATCATTTGAGTGTAGTATATTCCGAAAAAGTTATAATCAAATACGATAAAAGAAACAGACAATTAACATATGGAAATGATAACTAGTGTCAGTATGGAACTAGTTAAGGAAAAAGGAGACCACTGGTATAATTAGTGGGGATTTGTTGACTTTAGAGTTACTCTACTTCATAAGTCTTTGTAAACATTATATTTATTCAATTTATAAATTTTCACATTTTTTCTAGAAAATGACTCTTTATCATGTAATTTTAATTTATCGTTTTAATATATTTTAAATTTAAGTAAAATATTGACTCTAAGATCATATAACTACAGGTCTCAAAGACTGTAAATGATATTTATTAAAGGCTTCCATTGAAATATTGAAACCACTAATGTACTTGCAGTGAATATAATATCTAAAACTAGAGTTTAGTAACTGTTTTGGTCATGCCTTGAGAATGCTCTCGAGGGTGTTATTTATAGTCTTTCTTGGGCTTGGTTTTTCGTGACTTAGGCCCCAAGAAACTTGGGCCCTAAGTCACGTTTAAAGCGTTCTAAATGCTTTTAGAAGCTCCTTGAGGTAACGCCCTTAAAGGGGCTCACCTAGGGCTTTTTCGGCTCTTCTGGACGGCGTTGTGCCCTTAATTATGAGATTGATGGTTCACAGGCCAACAAGCACGAGTATTGGGACAAGGAGAAGTGATTAACTGTGAGATTGATGGTTCACAGCCCAACAAGCACGAGTCTTGCGACAAGGCGAAGTGATTAACCGTGAATTTGATGGTACACAGCCAACAAGCACGGGTCTTGGGACAAGTGAAGTGATTAATGTTTGACAGGCTGGTATGTTTGCTATCGAACGATGGTCGGCGTGTAGCCTCGGCGAGATCTTAAAGTTTGGGTGTTGTCTTGTGATCTGACTTTCTCAGATCCAACGGCTAAGCTTGAACGACTTTTCAGTTTTGCTGACGTGTTAGAATCTGGACAACCTTTGGCATGTGTGTCCAATCAGTGTCGGTTTTATCGGGATTCCATAGGCGACATTTATGACCGGTCCTTTAAAAGGTCGTGTCTTTTTCATTCCTTCTTCATTCATTTAAGATTGAAGCGGCGGAGAGTTTTGATAGGGGGTTTGATCGTTCGAGTGCGCCTTAACTTTGTAATTTTGATGTAATATTTATGGTGATCCTTTCATGGTGCCTTAGTACTTGGCTTTTTAAGTTGTAATATTAATTGGGTGATCCTTTGCTGGCGCCCTAATACTCTTTTATTAGTAACTTCACTTTGTTTGATTCTTTTTAGCTTGGGGTCTTATCCAAATGGTATTACCTTTTCTCACTTCTTTTTAATTGTTTTGTTTTGGCGTTGTTCCGTATTTCCTTTTTTTAGGAAGGTTTCTCTTACTGTTTTGGTGCCCCTTCGTCTAGGAGAGATCGTTCTTTTTGTTTTGACCCTACTTGGGGAGGACGCCTTTCTGAGAAGTTTTTCCAAACCATTTAGGGAGGACTCCTCTATGAGAAGTTTTGGCAACCCACTTAGGGAGGACTCCTTTTATAAGAAGTTTTGCCAACCCATTTAGGGAGGACTCCTCTATGAGAAGTTTTGCAAACACACTTAGGGAGGACTTCTTTTATAAGATGTTTTGCCAACCCATTTAAGGAGGACTCCTTTATGAGAAGTTTTGCCAACCCACTTAGGGAGGACTCCGAACCCATTTAAGGATGATGTTGGAACAAAATGTATGAACAAGTCTTTTTGAGTTTTGATGATAACAAAGTGTTAAAAGAAAATTGGATATGCTAATGCTTGTTCTAAGTGTGCAGGACCATATATTTAATTGTTGTATCTAATGGTGGTTCTGAAAGATCAAGTTAAGAGCAAAAGGAAAATATTGAAGCTTGTGTTGCAAGTCTGAAAGACCAGCGTCTGAAGGTGCGTCTGATGAAGAGCTTCTGAAGACAGCGTCTGATGACTAGCTTCTGAAGACAGCGTCTGATGAATAGTGTGTCTGATGACCAGCGTTTGATGACCAGCTTCTGAAGACAGCGTCTCATGAACAGTGCGTCTGAAGACTGAGTCTGAAGAACTGCGTCTGAAGACTGGGAGTCTGAAGAGCAGCTTCTGAAGTCTGAGTTTTAAGGAAACGCAAAGTCAACAACTATCACTGTCAACAGTAAAATACTGTACGATCAGAACCACTCTTTGCAACAGTTGTCACCTTGGAGGAAACATTCTCCCTGTTTTAAGGAAACAATTCAAAATTCCATTCCTCTGTTTCTCTGTTCCGCACACAATGTCAGGAAGGAATTAAATGCTGGTTGAAGCTTCAATTACAACGGCTCTAATTGATAACATGGCATCTTCTCAACAGCACTTTAATTCTCTATAAAGGATTGAAGTTTTGAAGAAGAAGATTAAGACTCTACAGACCTGTTTTCTGAAAACGCAGTACTTTTTCTGGAACACAAAACTGCCAAATTCGAAAGTCATCAAAACAACTTAGAAATTCTTACAAACCTTTTTATCTTAGAATTTCTTAAGTATAGAGTCTTAATCTGTGTTGCATTTTGTGAACACCACTGATAGTATATCAAGTGTTCAACTCAAACAAATTTCTCTGTAATTCTGTTTGATTAAAAGTCTCTTGCTTGTGTGCTTGTGCAACTAGAAGTCTTACTTTGTGTTTGAGCAAGGAAGTCTCTTACTTAGTGTTTGAGCAAGGAAGTCTCTTACTTTGTGTTTGAGCATAGGAAGTCTCTTGCTTTGTGCTTGGGCAATTGTAATCTTTGTGATTATAGTGAAAATCTCTTGTAAGTGACAAGGGGACTGGACTACTTCCGTGTTGTGGAAGGAACCAGGATAAATTGCTTGTGTTACTCTCTCTCTCTCTCTCTCTCATTTACTTTATATCCGCTACAAAACAACTCTGAAAATAGGTTCAGAATCTGATCTATATCTGATTCTGAACTAACCTTAGTTTTAAGAAAGAAAACGCCAACACAATTCAACCCCCCCCCCCCCCCCCCCCCCCTTATTTGTTTTTCTCACCTTCAGTTGGTATTAGAGCTTCTGTTCTGATATTTAATCACCTAACAGTGAGTCAGTAAAGATCCTGAGAAAAACATGACTTCTAGTGGTTCCCCTCCACTTTCTCCTAGAAATCACACTTTGTATCATATGATTATGGTACAGGTGAAAGGCAATCTCGCTCACACTATAAACCTCCTATGTTTACTGGTGATAAGTTCCTGAGCTCAAAATATAAGTTAAATTCTGTCAGTAATTAACTTATGAAAGGGGAGTAAAAGGTATTAAGACCTGAGGCTCTGAACATAAGTTAATTTCTGAATAAATTTAACTTATGAGAACTGATTTTAACTTTCAGCCTCTGATTTGAGATTCTGGAGAAACATAACTCTTAGTGAGTTAAAATGAATTTAAAATAACTTGGATAAGACTCAGGGAGCTTACAAAACTCATCATGTGGATTATCAGACTTAGGGGGAGAGCTTACAAACCTCAGAACCTGAAGTCAGCAAGTATTTACAATTCTGAGTGTTAATTTCACCTGATTGTTTTAAGTTAAGTTTAATTAACTTAGATAAGAATCAAGGGGAGCTTACAAACCTAACCTTGAGGATTGTCAGACCTAGGGGGAGCTTACAAACCTCTCCTGAAGTCAGCTTGTTAATTAAACTTAACAACAATTCTGAAATTTTCACATTTGTGCTTTAAACTGAACTTAATTAACTTGGATCAAACTCAGGGGGAGCTTACAAACCTCACACCCTGCAGTTAACTTGTTAATTAAGTTAACAACAATTTTCTGATTTAATACTTGTGTTTGTCATCATCAAAAAGGGGGAGATTGTTGAAACAAAATGTGTTAAACAACTCTCTTCTGAATTAAGGGGGAGATTGTTGAAACATTATGATTAAACATATCTCTCTTTGTTGGTTTGATGATAACAAGAATGTTAAATAGAAATTGGTTAATTGCTAATGCTTTGTTCAAGATTTCAGAACCACATTTAATGGTTAGTAATTGATAATGGTTATGGAAGAACAAGCTTAGTGCAAGAAAGGAAAGCTTAGAAGCAATGTTGCAAAGTTGGAAGAAAACTGGGTCTGAAGCCTTAGTCTGAAGGCAGCTTCTGAAGTAGTCTGAAGGCAGCTTCTGATGTCTGAGTCTGAAGGTCAACGAAAAGTCAGCGTCTGAAGAAGTCCAATAGTCCACTTTGAAGACCAGCTTCTGATCCGTACAAAGGCAGCTTCTGATGTACTGTTCACGCAGAAGCTTCTGAAGTCTGATGTGGCCAAGAAAGCAACTGTTACTGTGCGCATTTAATGCCTGGATGTGTCAGAGCAACTCAATGGAACAGTTGTCTCCCTGACTCAAACATTCCCCAGCTTTTAAGGATTGGAAATTCAAAAATGGCTGCTGCTCTGTTTTCTGCAAAAAGTTCAGCACACATTTTCAGTCTATCCTAGCTCACATTGCAACGGCTCTTTCCTCAAATCAAGCAAGTCTTCAACAGCTCTAATTTCCCCTATAAAAGGAAGAAGAATTGAAGAAGAATTTTGCTAAGACTCTTGAAACAAAACTGCTGAACCTGTGCTCTGTGTTTTGCTGTCAAAACTCATAAGTTCACAAAACTCATAGAATTCTTTCATCTATTGTATCTTAGAATTTCTTAAGGTTAAGAGTCTTAACCTGTGTGTATTAAGAGAACACCTCTAATATTTTATCAAGTGTTCAACCCAAACTTACCTTCTTTGTAAATCAGTTTGGTCTAAGTCTTAGTCTTGCGTACTATAAGCATTGTAAGTCTCATTACTTAGTGTTTGAGCAAACCAGAAGTCTTCCTTTGTGGTTGAGCAACGAAGCCTCTTGACTTAGTGTCTTGAGCTTAGAAGCCTCTTCCTTTGTGGTTGAGCAATTGGAAGCCTCTTCCTTGGTGGTTGAGCAACGGAAGTCTCTTCCTAGTGGTTGAGCAATTGTAATCTTCTGATTATAGTGAAAATCTCTTGTTAGAAAACAAGGGGACTGGACTACTTCCTACATTGGGAAGGAACCAGTATAAATCTTTGTGTGTCTCTCTTTCCTTCTCTATTTACTTGTTTATCCGCTGCAAACACTCTTTGAAAATAGTTCAGAACTTGTTTCTGAACTAAGCCTAAGTTTTGAGAAGAAAAGAACCACATTTTTGAGTTACACAATTCAACCCCACCCCTTCTTGTGTGTGTTTTCTCACCTTCAGTTGGTATCAGAGCTCCGGTTCTGATATTAAC